>BGKB01000100.1:0-141477 GCA_003116975.1 Aurantiochytrium sp. KH105
TCATCGGGATATTCGACACTATGGACTACGTAGACAAGAACGCACATTTTCATCTATTGTAACCCCTAGAACATAGGCATAAAAGACTCCGGAGTCCAAATCTCCTTCCCTTTGCGATGTTTCGTTGCTCTCAAGACTAGAAAAGCCAGACACGATGAGATTCTCTGTCAGCAGATGCTTTTTTCTAAGACACAGCAAGTTCTTCGTCAGCTTTGCTGACCTCTTGCAAAGTACGTTTCCGTCGCCATGGGACGGTCCGCTGGATGGACCGGCGATTCTTGCTCGATACGATGCACGTCTTCATGCGTTTTGTTACCGAAGCCCCTAACCCCAACATGAACCAAAATTCAAAAACATCTCGTAGAGATCCAGAATACCCCTCACTCGTTTTCCCGATTACTCGCAAAAGCACCGATTCTTTTTATCTTATTTTTTTCTTCTTCGGGATGAATGATCCAGACGGGCAACGTGCGGGCTTCGTCGCGAGCGTGGAGCGGCGCGCGGAGCGCTGCGTCGCGCGCTGAGACGCCGCACGTTAAGGCGCCGGGAGGTGCGAGAAGAACAACGTCGCGCAATTCTTTCTTTTCTCTAGCGAGCTAATCGCGCGGACGCCGGCTCCGACTTCGACATCGACTTTGACTCATATAGCGACACCAGCACCGCCACCGGTGGCGGTCTTTTGGCGCCATGGGCCGCGTGCGCGAGACAGTCGGCGCGCTCCAGGAGCTCCGCTTCGACACAAAGCGGTCCGTGCCGGGCGTAGACGACGCCAGCAGTGCCGCCGAGGCGCCAGTCGTGGCGCTTCGTGTTGTGTCAGGGACCGCGGAGCTCTTTGGCGCCGAGCTCTACGCCGGCTTCGAGTACAAACTACGACCGGGACGAAGCTATGGCATCTTTACCTGGTTTGGCTGCGAGGTCGAGCTTGACGACAGCTTTTGCACGGGCGTATATGTGTCCGAGGAGACGCCCATGGCGGAGGCGGCCAACGTTCACCGCAATTTGGAGGACGAGCGCAACAAAGGGTCGCGAGGCCCAAGAGTCGCCGTGGTGGGCCCACCCGCATCAGGAAAGACCTCTTTATGCAATATTCTGGCAGGGTACGCCGTGCGGTCCGGTCGCAAGCCTACAATGGTCAGCTTGGATCTGGCCAAAAACGACCTGATGGTGCCCGGGGCCATTGCGGCCTCCGTGCTGCAGGGGCCGATCGATCTCTATGGTGAGCAGGGTGAGCTCGCGATGAGCGCACGGCAGCCTCTGGCCTACTTTGTTGGCGCAGACAAGGTGTCTTCGAACCCAACACGCTTTCGCGAACAGGTCGATGCGCTTGCGGATGCCTTGGAGGCGAGACTGAGCGCCCAGCCCGTGGAACAGCAATCAGGCATGGTTATTGATACGTATGCATGGAGCTCTGGCAGCCCGACCACGCAAAAGTGTCTTGTACATGCGCTAGAAAAGCTTGGCGTCGACGTTGTTTTGGTGATGGGCCACGATAGGCTGCTCTCAGAAATGCGCAAGGGCCTCCCCAAGATGCGAGTCGTCAAGCTGACGCGCTCTGGCGGCGTGAGCGAGTCAGATCAGCTTTCCGTGAAGCGACAAGCCAACGAGCGCATGCGCTCGTACTTTTATGGTCCTTTGCACCACCTTTCGCCAGTGCGTAAAACCCTCAAGCTCGGCGAGGACGTGACGATCTTTTTGCTAAAACAAAATGTAATTGCGGATTCGTCAATTATGCCAATTGGCATGGACAATGATCTAGACGCAAATCAGACGCCGCAAATGACCACTGTCGACAAGACTTTGGAGTTTTGCGTGCTTGCGGTGGTGCATGCTTCCAGTCCAGAGGAGGCTTTCAAGGCGCCCGTCGCTGGCTTCGTTCACGTCCTCGAAGTCGACGTGGCTTCGAATTCATTTTCGGCCGACTTCGCCTGTCCTGTGGACCTACCTTCCACTTATCTATTGCATGGGAGCATCAAGTGGTTTGAGCAGGACTAGGCCCGAGGTCACTTATAAGGTAAATGGAAGCTGGCCCATGTCAAAGGCCTAATTCTAGCTAGCCTAGATCATTTCAACCTGTGGATTCTTTCAAGATTGGCACTGCCTCTGCTTTGCCGTGTGTGCCTTCTTTTCCCTCTGTCCTTTGTATGACTCCGAGGCTCAAGTGGTGCGCATCGAGAGATGCAGTCTTTGGCAGGTCTACTCAATTCGTAATTCTTAAGGAATCCGTTGTTATAACTTAGAAACCTGGAGGATGATGATCCTTTTCCGGGTGATAGAACTTGCAGCGGCTCCCATAGCTGCAATCTCCAGCAATCCAATCGCGGCACACACGTTGCGAAGCACCGCCGCCTTTCTTATCACCACCCGTCTCGGCGCTCGTAGGCTTCTTCTTGTTGTTCTTTCTTTTGGTGCTCCCCTTGTCTGCAACCTTGCCATCAGAAACCGTGTCATGCGACTTGTCCGCACTCGCACTTGCTGTGGCCTCTGGCTTGGAAAGGTTATTTTCGGCTGTCCGCTGCTCTTTCTGCTTTGGAGGCATTTTTTGCTTTTGCTTGGGTTGTTTAGCATTCCCTTGCTGCTGCGGCTGCCGAGTGACAGACTCTTGATCCTTCTTGTCCGTATTTTTATTCTTTTTCTTCGGTTCTTGGTGCTTCTTCGTGTGCTCATCGTGCTTTTCCGTGTGCTCATTGTGCTTTTCCTTGAGCTCATTGTGCTTTCGAGAATTCTGCTTGGCGTGTTGGTGGGGCTGCTTCCTTGTATTGTCGTTCTTGTTATTGTTGCTAGTGTTGTTGTTAGGAGATTGCTGTCTCTTGGACTGTCGTTGCAACACCTGGCCTTGTTGCTGCTGTTGTTGCTTGCTATTGCTGTTGTTGGAAGACTTTGATCGACCTCTTTCTGCTTGAAGGCCAACAATCGCGGGACCAGAGGTGTGCTGCTGCTGCTGCTGCTGCTGCTGCTGCTGTTGCTGCTTCTGAGGACAATCGCGCGCTAAATGACCTGGCTTGCCACACACAAAACAGGCTCTCGAATCACCGCTGCCGCCGCCGCCGCCGCCGCCTCCATGACGGCGATCGGTCCGTTGATCCCCACGCTTTCTACGGCCGCGCGAGGAAGGACAGTTTCGAATCAAGTGGCCGAATTCGCCACAAAGATGACACACCTTATCCCCCAAAGAGCGCAAGTCACCGATGGCGCACTTCGCAGAACGATGCTGCGCGCTTCCGCAATTGAAGCAGCGACGCGGAAAGGCTGGCATCTGGACAGGTGCCTGCATGACCTCCGCATCGACAAGCGAGATTCCTTGCGCGATACGGAACATTTGCGCAGCGCGCGCAAGCTCCTCGTGAATCTTGGTCATGGCATCTTTGCTTGAGATCTTGGAACCAAGATCGTGCTGTCTTTCAAAGGGATCCTCAATCGCGAGACGCCAATCGGCTTGGGAGTAAGGACCTCCCAGTGTGCCACGACGCGCGGGGAAACCAAGACGAACGCTCACAACGTCCCTCCGCATATTGAACTCGTAGGCGTAGAAGGCAAAGAATTGCACGAGAAGCTCGCCGAGACTTTGCGCATTCGCATCCACTGGGAAGTCAGGCGGAGCCGTACGCACAAAAGTAGCGTCATACTCCTCGCCGTTCATCATGACGAGCTTTTTCGGCACTTTAGTCAGCAGTGCTGGGGCCTGCAGATTGGGAAGCACCGCGCGATACACGACGTCCAGCGATGGTTCGCTGTGCTCATCTGCCACAGCGCCGTCGCTACCGTCGCCGTCGTTGCCATCGTTGCCATCATTCCCGGTACTCTCGTCATCTTTAGTATCTTCACTGTCGACGTGACCGCGCCGATTTTCGCGGCGTGATGAAGCTTGTCTATTGTTGGCCTTTCTTGAACGCTTGCTTTTGCCCGTGGGATGGCGGTCTCGCGTTTGCTGCAGGAAAAAAATGACCATGAGTGTCCATGCGTACGAGGAAAGCGTGCCAAGCGAAGCATCGCAGATTCCGCGACGTTTGGCCCAAAACTTGACTGCATAGATGAGGCTGCGCGCGCGGGGGTCGACCTCGCTGTAAGCGCGCAAGAGCTGCGTGTTCTGCAGGGCGATCGAGTTTCCCGAGGCCACATCGCAAGCAAGGCCACTTGCTATGTGGACGCACTTGACGATAGGCACCCTCGAAGTGAGAATGACATCTTGGATGGCAAATTGGGGCGACGCCGAGAGCGCGAGAGCGGCAATGGCGATGGCGCGACTATGCGTCCGTTCCTCGGCGACAGCAGCTCCGCGCTGGTCGCCCTGAAAATTCGCAAGACGCTCTGCAACGCTGATCAGCGAAAAGTCAATGTCAGCGGACGCACGAAAGTTGAGCCCACTCGCGGCAGATCCAAAGATTTCCACTCCGACGGGAGTGCCTTGCTCTGTGTCGCTCAAGAGGCCCGCGGGCACATCATCTCGCACAGACTCGAGCGCACGCTGCAGGTTCTCGGGAGAGAGGGCCACTCGCATGTCAGCAATGACAGTGTCGCGACGCTCAAGGTCCTCCGGCGTCGGCTGGAGCGCGAGCACAAGGTCAGCCATTGCAGTGGAGAGCTGCGCGAGGATCGCGGGAGAGACGGCGGTTTGTGACATGTCTTGATTGGCCTTGGCCGCGTTCTTTTCTTCATTCTGCTCACGTCGCAGACGCTGGATGTTACTATTGATCTTGGCAAGACTCTCCTTGAAAGGCGGGAAGACTGCAGCGAGTTGGTTGCGCCTGTCAAGTCCCCGTAGCCAGAGCTCGAGGTAGGTGAGAGATCCGAGCAAGTTAGGATTGCTGAGGTCCTTGTGCGCGCTGATCAAAGCTTGACAGATAAAGTCGACGATGCGCGCGATCACATTCCGTAGCTTGTAATCTACCCTGGCGGCGACGATGCCAGAAATTGCGCCTGCAAATGTGCGCGCTGCCATCCCGTGCGCTTCCATGTCAAGCATGGGATCGGGAGCCAATTCGTAGAAGTCCTCGAGAGCGCTAAAGAAGATCATGAGCTTCTTCGGCAGGGAAACACCACGAATGTCGGGGAGCCGGGGTAGGCTCTGCAGAAAAGCGTGCACCTCGGGGCTCATTTGCGCGTCGTCGGGTGTTGCGCCGTCAAATGCGCGGTGGCGGCCCCACTCGTCGGCAGACTCCTTGCCTTCCTTTTCTGTGAGCATTTCCAGAGCGCTTTGCGCGAGGCCATCGAGGCCAGTTTCGCCGCCGTCACTCTCGTCGTCTTGGTCAATTTGCGCGTCGCTTAAGACGTCATCATTCTCGTTCTCGTCCTCATCCGCGCCGACGTCTTCGTCCTCCTCGTCCACGCCGTCGTCATCGTCGTTGTCTAGGTCCTCGTCCGCCTCCTCGTCAACGTCGCGCACGCGTGCGCTGTCGATATCGCCATGCTCTTCATGCGCTTCGCCGGCAGACCCAGAGCCCGGTAGAGCTTGCGCCAGCGTATGCAACGTGTTGCGGGTGAAGACGCCCGACTCTAGCTGCTCATGAGCATCTTTGCTCGCCATGCTCTTCGCTTCGCGCCTTCGCAGCTGCAATTGCCGCGCGCGCAAGGCGGAAAACAGTTTGGATTTATGAAGGGCTTTTTTGATTCACATTAACCCGGTTTAGGCCTACCTATCCATGGCTGGTAATAACTAACTCTTGCCAAAAGACTGACTTGAGTTGAGTCGACTTGGCTTGGCTTGGCTTGGCTTGGCTTGGCTTGGCTTGGCTTGGCTTGGCTTGGCTTGGCTTGGCTTGACTTGACTTTGGAGATTTTCTGTGTATTTGCCGTCGGTATTTGCTGCTGCTCTTTGCAAAGCTGACGTGGAATTCGGATTCCCGTGGACAATGATAACTCGGACAGTGTGATGAATTTTGTTGTACTTCTTGTTGTTATGAGGATGAAGGTGGAAACGGCGGCGGCGGCAACGTTAACAAAAAAAAATGTGGTATTAGTTTTAGAATCGAGTCTGAGGGATGGCTTCTCTGGCATCACGTCGACCACCAAGCCGAGGAGGGACAAAACGAAAGCTCGGATGATCGTTATGTAGTATCTTGAATTTCGCGAAGAAAAAAAAAGCAAACAAGAACAAAGATAATCTTAAAGCGACGAGCAGTGCGTCCATAGCGTTCCCTCGCGGCTCTCTGCCTTCATTAGGCAGTTGAAGTCGATACCTGCGATGCTTTTCCAGGAGCCTCGACACTCGTCTTGGTCTTGGCCGGGTCTTGCGTTGCAGCTTCGATTTCAGCCTGAACAGAAGCCTCCGCAGCCGCGACTTGAGCGTCCGTACCGACGTTGTCAAGGTCTTCATTGGCATCATCCGCTGTCTGAGCACACTCTGCTTCAGGTTCGGCGGTAGAAGTGGAAGGAACGCTGGATGCAGACATGGACGGCGCGGCGACGTGGTGACTGGCGTCGTCGAGCGAGACGCCCTCAATCTTGGCGCGGTGGGCCATGAATGCCTGCAACGAGTCCGAGACGGCGATGGGGCCGCCAAACTCTTGGGGTAGCATCTTGGGATCTTGCACAAAGTCGCCAACAGCGCGTTTCTTGGGCATTTTCACCTTGTTTGCAAACTCGGTGCTCATCATCCCACGGATGATTTTCCAAATGGTCCCAAACCAGGAGGGGGGGTTGACAATGAGAAATTGGCGCACACGCATAGGGAAGCGACCTTGCATGGTGTCAAAGAAGGTTTTGGCGTAGCGAATGCCAAAGTTGGAAAAGGTCCAGCTGGTCATGTCGCACATGACGGCGATGCCATCAGTGCAGCACTGTTCGATCTCCGTCATGCACTCAAGCAAGTAGACGAGTCCGCGCATGAGTTCGTCAAGAGAATCTCTCTTTGGGAAAAAGAGAGCGGGCTTCATGAAAAGGTAGAGATGACCCTCTTTCGATCGCGTGCCAGGAATGCTGAGGACGCCGGTCTCGAGCTGCTTGCGCACCATGGCTACATTAAGTTCATCGAGTTTGATCTTTTTGCTCCACGCGGCAAAGTTCTTCATGACTTTCTGTGCCGTCTTGGTGTTGAACTTGGTTGGGCCGGGGCTGCTGCGCAGAAATCTCAGAAGCATGTAGTCTCCGAACTCTTGGTTCCTGTACGTGTTCGCCTTGTTGGCCACGTACTCTTTCTTGAGCTCGTCAAAGGCGCTGCGTTCCTTGGCCGTCAGCGAGGCCACTTGTTCCTCCGTGCTGCGCTCCACGGTGTCCGTGGGGACGGGAACTCCGTCGTTTACCGCTGCCGGCACCATCTCTCTTCGCTGCGCTGTGCGCTGTGCGTCGCACGCGACCTGCCTATCCTGCGTGTCTTGCGTGCCTTGCGTGTCTTGGCTGCACGTCCGTTTCCTTCTTCCTTCGCTTGCCTGTCCCCCTCGGGGGCGATCTCCGTTTGCTTCTTGCTTGCTTTTTTGCTTGTTCAAGGTCCATCGAGCGCGCGCACGAAGAGAAAGACAAATTTCGCGTCGGTCTCACTCACATTGATCACTCGGATTGCCAGGTGAGGTATGGGCATTATAAAAGTCCCCAAACGCACGACGACAGTAGACTCGCGCCCAGCGAGGCGTCTTTCTTTCTTTCGACCACTGGCCAGCGACACACCCACACACAGACAAGACCATGGCGGCGACGGATGAATGTGGTGATGGCTTGCTCGCCTTCTTGCTCTTCTTTCCTTCGGGAGTCGCGACAACTTGTAATAAAGTACTCGTACTCCTCCTCCTCCTCCTCCTCCTCCTCGCCCTTGACACGAGAAGAGATGAGAGCAGACAAGAAGAGCAAACGTCAACGCTTGCGCTGGCCAACTCTTTGCCTGCACCTGCAGACGCCAGCCAGGCCCACGCCGCCACGCCTCCAAAGCGTCGCTTCCGTCGCGTGCGAGATCGGCGCCAGCACGCACTTGCGCAACGCATTTTCACACAATCGCTTCTGTTTACAGTGGCCGCTCCCTCGCGCCTCGACACCCCGCGGGGACGGCCTCCGCGTCCGTGGCCGGGTCGACCTTTCGCGCGCGGGGCCGTGCGCCGAAAGCCCTCTGCCCGGTCCCCGCGTCCCCGCGGACCGGGCAGCGGGGCTGGGTCCTGCTCCGCGCTGGCCTTGCGCGCGCCATTCCTGGAGCGGCGGTCGCCGATTGTTTGCGCCTCTTCGCTCGCTGTAACCTTTCTGCCTTTTTTCCCTCTTTCTTGCCAATTTTTTCCAGCTGCTATACCCCACTTGCGGCCGCGTTTGCGCGTCTTGCGGCGCCGCTATACCCCACTTCGCGCCGCCTGCCCACCCGCATACTTCCCCCGGCGCCCGCCGCAAGAGGGTTATAGCCGCGCCGCAAGTCGCGCAAACGCGGCCGCAAGTCGCGCAAACGCGGCGGGAAACCGTCCCAGCCAGCCAGCTCGAGCCCGCGCGGCGCAATCCAAACCCAAAAACCCTGCGCCCGCACGCGACCCCGCGCGCGCGCGAGCTCGCGCCCACACGCGACCCGGGCCCGCGCACGCCGCGCCGGAGCGGAGCGGAGACAGACCCCGTCCGCGCCCAGGCCCACGCGCGCGAGGAGGAGGGAGGGCGGGTGAGCCACCGCGTAAACGTCGAGTTCGGGACCTTGGTCGCGAGAAAGAGGCCACTCGCTCACTGCGCAGGACCAAGTGGACTCCGCCTCGCGACGCCGCAACCGCGTGCGCAGCGCAGGCCGGCGGGACGTCGAGGAGGGCGGCCGCGTGGCGGAGAGCGCGGAGCCGCGAGGCCCCGCGTCGCGTTGCCTTGGGGCTGGCTGGTGCCGGTCTGGTGTAGTCTTTCCCAGGCGAGCCTTGGGAATAGAGGAATAGACCCAGAGGAACAGTCCAGTATTCCTGCTGCGTCCAGTATCGTCATTGGCTTGAGCAGCACGCAGGAAGCAAGCAAGCAAGCAAGCAGCGCGACACACGCAAGCCAGTAGATCTCCAGCGTGTCGCGAGCCTCGGGCTGGGCGGCCGTATCCGTATTTGCGTCCGCGTCCGCGCCTGCGTGGAGAGGGACGTGCCGGATAGATCCTGCGGTGCCGAAAACCCCTTCTGCGGCGGGTGTGTTCGAGCAGAACCGCAAGCGAGATAGATATCCGTCCACCACACAAGAGGTTGACACAGACGCAGACGAGAGCGACTCTTGCGCGAGCGGCGCGCTTGCAGAACCGGAGGACTTGCAGAACCGGAGGACGTGGCGACGCTGAGAATGTCGGGCGACCTCTTTGAGTTCGATCTCCTGCTCCCGGGCGTTGTGACAGATTCCGGGGGCATGTTTCTCGAGGAGAGCATGACCGGAGGGCACGGTGCTTCGAACATGTCGGCAGCGCACCATGGAGAGGGCTCCTTTTACGACGGCAACGGCCACCACAACGGCGGCATGCTTCCGCCCCCGGCGCCAACTGGTGGCAATGGCTACCCTCACCATCACGACGCATCGTCGGGGCCAGCCAAAGTGACCTCTGCATCGCGATCATCGCGCAAATCAACACGCAGCGAGCGCGAAGCCACCGAAGACGACGGCAACAGCCCCAAGGACCTGGACGGCAGCGCTTCGATGGTGGGCGGCGAAGACGACGCCGAGAAAAAGGCAAAGCGACGGAAACAGATTGCCGCGGCTAGCCGCATGTCGCGCGCTCGCCGAAAGCGCGAGCTCGAAGACCTTCGCGACGAGAACGAGAGGCTCCGCGAGGAGCGCTCGCAGTTCCTGGCCAAGATCGGCGAGCTTCAGCTCAAGGTGGAGAGCCTGCGCGAGCAGGGCTCGACGGATATGCGCATCGAAAACGAGCTTTTGCGCGCACAACTCGAAGAGCATAAGCGCTTTGTGGCGTGCTTCAAGCGTCTTAGCGAGGGTGCTCCCTCATCTGTTAACGCGCGACACGCCATTTACAAGCAGGGCGCCGACACCGCGCAAGCGCACGTCTTGGGCCTCGTCTCGCAGAGTCAGGCAGATCAGTGGACGCAGGCGACGGTGCCGCTTGAGGCAGATCTGCCGTATCAAAACCTCTCGGTGTTTTACAAGTTCATCGACGAGTATGGAAGCATCAAGAAGGAGGGTCCTGGCAGCGGGCCGGGCGGACCATCGACGCCGGGCGAAAAGCCAAGACGCAGACTCAATGTGCGCGTGGACGTTCTTTTTCCCGGTATTGACGCCGCCTCGCTATCCGAGTTCTTTTGGGAGTCCTTTTCCAATACGGCTACAACGCAGCGTTTGTACTCGGTACGCGGTGTGGAGATTACGCCGCTAACGGACGACATGCCAGACAAGGACACTAAGATGCTTTACTACCGCGAGCGCTGGAACGACGAAAAGGACCAGGATCTCGTGCTCATTTGCAACCGGCGACGCAAGGAGCTTGCGAAGTCAACGCTTGCGCTGCCGTACGGTTCAAAGACGAAACCTGCCGTTGGCAAGGTGGCTGCCATGATCATGGCGTTGAGTACCACACAGCACTCAGCAGCACCCGAGTACGAGAACGCCAATCGGATCAACTCCCTCTTTGTGCAGGGCGCCATCATCTGGAACGTGTTGGCAGACAGCCGTCTTTGCGTCGTCTTTAGCTTCCCGGACGACATCAAGCTCAAGGCAATCAACAGTATTGACGACGTGATCAATTCGGAGGGTGCTATCACTATGAAATTCGTGGATATTCTCAAGTCTTACCGCCAGGAGCTCGGGAACCGCATCTGATCTGACCATATGCACTGTCAATGGACGAGATAAGCAAGCAATTGCCAAGCAAGGCCCCAACCGAACCCTTCCCTTCCACCCCCCGGACATGCAACTCCTGCTAGCCGAAGCGAAAGCGTATGCACGTGGAGGCCACGATAATATTGCCGAGAGGAAATGGCCTGTACATGAATGGCCCGCATGGCAAGTTTCTTCTTTTTATAATTAGACCAAAAATGATGATGATTTGACTTTTCATCGATTCTTTTGTGTTTGTTACTACATCTTGCGTCGCTATGGCGAGCCAAAGCGAAAGGGTATGTCGTACATGAATGGCCCGCATGGCAGATTTCTTCGATTTGACCATGCTTTGACTGCCAAGAGGAGACGATCTGTGCATGAATGGCCCGCATGGCAAGGTTAGACCAAAAATGATGATGACTTGACCTTTCATTGATCGGTTTGTGTTTGCTGCTACATCTTGCCTTGCCATGACCCATGACCCCCTCAAAAAAAATTTGGAAAAAAAGCAAAAGAGAGGCTCATTCGCGTAGCGCGCCGTGTATCGGTTGTGATCGAGAACGGTCATCTCAAGTGCAGCAATATAGCAGACACACTATAAGAAACGATGTCAGAAACAAAGATAAAGTGTCAGCTATTCTCGTACTTTTTATAATCAATCTCGTATGTGTTAGAATACGACCTTCATGCGTCGTAGCGCCAGGACTCGCGCTTGGCCTCGAGAACTTCCTTGTGAACACGACCCTCAATATGCTCCTTGAGCTGCGCCGCGCTCGTGTACTGTTTCCGGCAAACGTGGCAATAGGAAGCCTTTCGTTCCTTTTCGACGGCAATGGCGTGTTCCTCCGTCTTGCGGTGGGCAAAGAGTTCTTCTGGACTTTCGAATTGCGTCTGGCATGCGCGACAAAAGCACGGTCGTTTGGCGGCAGGCGCATAGGCGGCACCGGCAGCAAGGACAACGTTTTGCCGATGTAAAAGCGAACGTGCGTGCATCTTCCACGCTGATTTGAACTGTGTGCGAAAAGAACATGCGTCGCAAGAGTACTCTCTGCGTCCCTGCGCTGGTTGGCCAGCCGTTGCGTGGGATTCTTCTGTTTGTGACTCGGGGGCAGTCGCCTCGTTACGGGGTGTAGGGTCTGGGAACGAAGTTCGCGCCCGCTTTGCAGCCTGGGATGCTGCCTTTGCAGCGTCTGCATCTTTCTTGCTCTTACTCGAAGTCGAGGCGGTCTTGCCAAAGCCCACGAATCTGCTGATACCAGGCGCTGGAAGCATATGCGCCGGCAATTTGGGGATTCTCTCGAGATCCTCATCGTCGTCTTCAGAATCATCCGAATCCGAATCAGCTTGTGCAGCCTCCTTGGTCTTGGTCTTGGACTTCTCTAGATCTCCATCGCTGTCGCTGTCACTATTGCCGTCGCTTTCGTCATCATCGTCATCGTCGTCGTCGTCGCTGAGCTCCGCTTCTAACGCCTTGATCTTAGCGTCAAGATCGTCGAGATCAAGTTCATCTTTCGCCAACTTGGTGGTCTTGTTTTTGGTCGAAGATGAAGGCTCGACATCGACTTCAGATGACGCAGACGACTTCGAAGACAACGAAGAGGAATCGGAGTCAGCAGACGAGGAAGACTGCGACCTCTTACGTTTCCCTGTTTTGGGTCCTGCCTTTACTTTCGCTGCTGACTTTGTTTTTGCGATTTTCTTCGACGATGAAGACGGAGACGAGCTAGACGACGAGGAAGCAGAAGATGAAGACGAAGATGTCGACGCGGTCGACAAAGCTCGTTTTCTGCGTTTCGCATGCAGCGCCTTTTCCTTTGATGGGCCCTCCGCCTGCTGCTTCTTCTGCGTCGTCGTTGTCCCAGAACGCGTCTGCGCCTCCACCTCGTGCTCTGTCGCCTTTTTGTCCTTCTTTTTGTCTTTCTTCTTGCTCTTCATCTTCTTCCTCATCTTCTCGCCACCCTCGCTCTGCGACGCTCTCCTCCTCGACTCCGCCGCCATCGCGCTCCTCTCGCGGCGCGACTTCTTCTCCTTCCCGTCTGCCGCCCGCCCTCGCCGCCCTGGCCTCCACTCGTGTAGAGACGCCACTTTACGGGGACCCCTGTGTGCGCCCCACCCCAGCGCACACCTTTAAGGCTGCGCACCCCCTGCATTCGCGGGCATCTTTGCGGCCAATCTGCGTCAAACCACCCCGCATCGCGGTCGTAGTAACTAGCTTTCTCCACTACCGCGGACGAGCACGCAGAGGCCCTGTTTGAGGTTGTCTCAAGAAAGCAACGATCGGCAGTGAAAGAGGGAGAGGGCGAGTCTTGACAGTGCTTGTTATTCAGTGAGTTAAAGCCATGCCCTGGCTGGCTTTCGCGGGAGTTCGCCGCAGCCGCTGCCGGCAGCGGCCACTGCCAGCCGCCACCGGCCGTTCAGAGGCTCTCGCGCCGGCGACGCGTCGCGAGGCGTTCCGGGCCACCCAGACCTGCAGCAACGGCGGCATCGCGGGCCTCCTTACGAGCCAGCGGCGCGCCGGAAGAGCGAGCGCGAAAGCCTTCCGCGCTCTTTGGCCTCCCGCGGCGCCGGCGCCTGGCACTTGGCTGCAGCTTTCCCGCCGCGCTCACTGTGGGCCCCGTTTGCTTCCCCCGCCCTCACAACGCGAAGCTATGCCCCGCGCTGCGGGCCCGCCGCCCCTCTCTCTGCACCCATCCCCCGCCTCCCCGCCGCCACCGCATGCCGCCCACGTGGGGGGTCACTGTGTGCCGGGCGGCTCCCACAGCTCCCTGCCAGCTTTGCCGACCAGCTTCGCCGGACAGCTACGCGCCCTCCGGCTTTCTGCCCTGCTTCCGCGCAGCTTCTCCGCCGCCTGCCGCGCCTTGCTGCCAGCTTCGCGCTGCTCCGCCCTGCTTCCCCCGCCTCGCCTGCCGCTACTGCAGACATGCGCGCGGCGCGGCTCGGGGTGCCGTGCCGTGCCAGGCCTGGCGCACCAGCTTCTCCTGCCTCCCTCCGAAGCGGTGGCTGACTCTTCCCGTGGCTGGCCGCCTGCCTGCCTGCAGACGGCCGACCCGTGGACTTTCGAGTTGTTGATTGGTGTTATTCTTTTATTCCAGCGATTACTGCCACCGGCCCTCGGGCAGGAAAAGCAGGCAGACACACCTCAGAAGCAAGCAAGCAAGCAAGCAAGCAAGCAAGGCGGGCACTCGCCCTTGGGGCGGCGCAAGTCGGGAATGGCCGCGCTCGAAGTCGGGAATGGCGCCGTCGCAAGTCGGAATCCGCGCCTGCTTCTTCGGGGCCGCGGCCCGAGACAGACAGAGACAGAGACAGACCGCCAAAGCAGAGAAGCTGCTGCTGCGCGGCGCAGCGCAGCGTGCGCGCGGCCTCTCGCCGCCCGCCGCCCGACCACGAGCGCGAGCGCGAGCGCGATCGCGAGCGCGGAGGCCTTCTCGACGCTTGCGCGATAGCTCGCTCGGGGGCTTGGTGGCTTGCGGCCGCTGGCTGGAGCGCGAGCACGTCGCTCAGAATGGAGACACCCGCAACCCTGGACGCCGCTACCGCCGCCGACCTGGACGCGAACGTGGACACGGCCAGCGACCGCGTCGAGACGCTCGCGCACGAGACGCGGAGGCTGCCGGAGGTGGCAGACGAGATGGAGAGGGACAAGGCGGCGGCGCCGGAGGCGGCCGAGGATCTGCCCGAACTGCCTGTGACAGCCGAGACCGTGCGTCAGCTGCAGGAGCAGAACCGCGCGCTCGTTGCCGAGGCCAAACGACTCCGAGCGCACCGCAACGCCATGGCCACGGCGCTGAACGGCGCGAGAGTACCCATTTGCAGACACAAGGGCGACAAGCGTAAAACTCTCGAATGGGGCAACAATGTGTTCTGGGAAAAGGTGAACAAGCGCAACCTCACCGAAAAGGTTAAAATCGGCGCCTCGCTCGTTGATGCCGGATGGCCCGTCATTGGCGGCAAGGGTTCCTTCAACTGGTACGAGATTGGACCCGACGGGGGCGACGTCAAACTTGGGTCTCTCATGGAAGACGAAGATTACTTTGACGAGGTGGACACGAGCAGTCTCGATGCACAAACGGGCGTTCGCGACGAGGCTGATTCCCAAACGGGCGAGCCAGAGACCAACGAAGATACCACGCATACGCAAACCGCTTCCGGGAAATCGGCGCAGACATTCGCCGTCGGTTTCTGGACGCCATCACTCGAGACGACGGGAAGTCTTACCCGGGCGGCGCTTCTGGACCTCCTGGCAGGCTCGACGTTGCCCGCTGTTGTGGCCTACTTGGACCGCGATGGTATCTACCGTTTTGCGAATTCGTCCTACTTGGAGTTTGTGCAGCAGCCACGCGTTCTTGGCTTGCATTATAAGGACGTCCTACCCGGTGCCGTTGTCAAGATCATTGAGCCACGGCTCACACGCGCACTTGCGGGGGAAGCACTCTCCCATCAGTCGACCGTCCCACGCCCCGATGGAAAGTGCGACGAGAACGGCGAGGTCATATACCAAAACTACGAAGTGCGCACTGTGCCAGATTTTCGAAATGGCGGCGTGCAGGGCTGTCTTATTGTTGCTCTCGACGTGACGGAGCGCGCCAAGCAGGAAAAGGCATTGTTGAAGGCCAAACACGAAGCCGAGGCTGCGAGCAAGGCCAAGTCCGAGTTCCTTTCTGTCATCACGCACGAGATTCGGACACCGCTGGTTGCCGTTCTTGGCTTCGCGGAGCTCTTGGAGAAGACGACGCTCGCCAAAGCGCAGCGCGACATGCTCAAACAGATTGAGAGTTCGGGCGAGCTTCTTTTGCAGCTTCTCAACGACATTCTCGACATGGCAAAGATCGAGGCAGGCAAACTCGAGCTTGAGCAGGGCGAGGTCAAGCTCTTTACGCTTTTGAAAACAGTGCACGATATCACGAGCGGGCCGGCGCAGCGCAAACAACTCGAGTGGAATCTCGAGATTGGCGACTGCGTCCCTGCTGAGCTGATCGGAGACCAGGCGCGCTTCTCGCAGATCCTGCTCAACCTGTTGGGGAATGCAGTCAAGTTTACCCCTCGCGGTGGGCGCGTTACGCTTCGGGCTGCTGGCATCGCGCAAACTGCAGCGTTGCCCTTCAGTGATCTCCGTTCGCCCTCGAGCTCACGGAGCAACAGCACCTGCAGCATGAATTCGGGTGTTCGCGACATTAGTGTGAATCGA
This sequence comes from Aurantiochytrium sp. KH105, assembly GCA_003116975.1. Taxonomy (NCBI): domain Eukaryota; class Bigyra; order Thraustochytrida; family Thraustochytriidae; genus Aurantiochytrium; species Aurantiochytrium sp. KH105. The sequence continues at coordinate 15,860 of BGKB01000100.1, forward strand.
GCAAAGCGGCATCGCGCGAGCTCGACAGCGGGTGCCATCGACACACTTGTGCTTGAAGTGCAGGACTCTGGAATCGGCATTGCCCAAGAAAAGCTGGACACTGTCTTTGAGGCCTTTACACAGGCCGAATCGAGCACAACACGAAAATACGGTGGCACAGGTCTTGGTCTACAGCTTTGTAAGCGCCTCGCTGCCCTTCTCGGGGGTGATCTATCCGTGCACTCGGAGCTGAATGTCGGTAGCGTCTTTCGCGTGACGGTACCCATTCGCGTGGAGCGCGATACCGAGTTTTTGCCCTCGGGACTTGTCACTCAAGAGTACCTTACCCAGGGCGCGGCTTCGGAAACCATGAACGAGCAGTTTGGCGCCCTGCTCGACCAGTCTGATGCGGCGAGCGCGGCGCCTACGCCCATGGACTTGAACGTGTTGCTTGTGGAAGATACGCCGGTGAATCAGGTGATCATGCGACGTTTTCTCGAAGCAGCGGCGGTTGTGGTTGACACGGCCGATCACGGCGAGGAAGCCTTGCATAAATTCAAGGCAACGTGCGAGGGCGTGGGCCGACCTTACGACCTCATTTTCATGGACATTCAAATGCCCGTCATGGACGGTTTCGACGCGACGCGAAACATTCGCAAGATCGAGCAAGAGGCAGGCCTGGACCCCGTGCCTATTGTGGCCCTCACCGCGTTTGCGGTAAAGTCGGACCTGCAGCGCTGCCTTGAGGCTGGATGCGACAGATTTCTCATCAAGCCTGTGAAGCGAAAGGATTTGCTGTCCGCCATTTCCCAATACTCTCAGGGCCCGGGAATGGGGACACTTTCGTTATCCTCTTCGGGTGCTTCTTGATCGGCATAAGCCGGCTCCGTCAACCTTGTGCTGCGGCTAGCGCGGTTGCTCTGCATGTCCCGAATGGCCGGCCACATGGCTGCTTGCCTAGCTCTTTGCTTAGCTGGTCCTTGCACGTGCAGGGCAGGTTGTGAGACGGGTGAGAACTCGCGCACGCTCATTTTGCCCCCTTTTCCCACAGGGACTGAACGGCTGGATCACTCCAGGCTCATATACGTACGTATGAGAGGATGCAGCGCCCATCGCTGCACTTACTTCATCGATGTATTACCCGTATTGATTGGGTCGGGCAATTCGGACGAGGATGAATTGTCGGGGTTATTCATGTCCTTTACTGGCCCGCATCCGACGTACGTTTGGCGGGCAAGCAACCCGGCGGCATTTGTTCATCGTCGCAAAGGTGCACGCAAAACACGTTTGTCCCCGACGACCACTTTGTCTGCCTGGGATTTTTTTTTCCTTTTTCTTACTTCTTCTCCCTGAATTTTGTTTTCCCACGACTCAGGGTGATTGCTCACCACCCCATCCATCCATGTTTGCTCGCCTCGCTTCGTGGCGCGCCTTTTCGTAGACCACCACTCGGTTGCTGGGACGAGTTCCCAGCGACGTTTGATGCTTCTTCTTCTTCTTCATTTTTAATAACCTCTTTGTGTACGAATACATATATTTTCCTTTCTCTCACCTTTTCTGCTCACGCGAGACGAGAGAAGGGTCATCGCTCAAGTCCCCATCGTGTCCGGCGGGGACCAGTCTCGACGCGTGCGCACGCAGGCCTGTATTCCCTATTTTACTTTGGCCCGGGCTCGCATTCGATCACGAGCTCGCTCGCTCCCTACGCGGTCGGGTCGGTGCGGACGGCGGGTCTTCTCACCGCGCGCCAAGCGCGTGCGCGCGCTCGTTCGGGACGCTCGCCCGCGCCCCGCCGGGCCTCGCTCTCAGAAGCTGCGCAAAGGGAGAAAAGAAAGTCTCTTTGCCCGACAGTGAGGCTGCGGCGAAAGACACTCTCTCTCGCTTGGCTTCGAGAGAGACCCACCCGCCCCAAGCCCGCCCCGCCTGCGACTTGAAGCCGCGCGCTGCGGTTCGACGCGACGCGACGCGCTGCGCTGCGCTGCGATGCGCTGCGCTGCGATGCGATGCGAGACCTCGGTGGCGGCAGATGCGGCTCGGCGCGGCGCGAACGAAGCCCGCGCGAACTGCGCAGAACTGTGGCGCCTTGGCACGCAAGGTGTTGCGAGCATGCGAGGCTTCCCGAGACCCTCGCTTTTCATCCCTCCGCGCCCGCGCCAACACGCCGCGCCGCGGCCACGCTACGCTACGCGAGGGCGTGGGCCTCGGGCAGGTCGCGCCGCGCCGCCAGCCCGGCGCGCGGCAGCGTCTCCCCTCGCGCCCTGCCTGCGGTGGCGGGGGGCGTGGCGTGGCATGGCATGCGGGGCGGGATTTTGGGGGCTGAATCTTGAGACATCGTTTTGGCGCGCACGTGCCCTCGCAGACCGAGCCTGACGCTCTGTCTCCGGCTCTCGCGCGCGGGAGCGGCAGCGGCGGGCACGCGGCTGCGCCAGGCGGCCGCGCGGGGAGGCCCCTCGCCCGGCGCCTCGCGACCGCGGCCCTCGTCTCGCGTCGTGTGATGGCGGCTGGTTGATGTCATGTCGCTCAGGGCATCTCATCGTGTCTCATGTGATCAGCCTCAGTCAACCAGTCTCCGTCGTCGCGCGGCGCCGCGGCACGAAAAATCGCGCGCGCGCGCCTCCGCCCGACCGCGAGCGCGCCGCGAAAAGGCGCCGCGGCAGGGCGCGTTCGCAGCGCCGGGCCGGGTCGGTCAGGGCTTCGAGCCGCGCGTTGCTCGCCACAGAGAAGAAGACGTGGGAAAAGAAGAAGAAGAAGAACAAGAAGAAGGAGAAGAGGCAGGGCAGGGCAGGGCAGGGCAGGGCAGGGCAGGGCAGAGACGCAGAAAGCGCCCGAGGAAAGTAAATGAATAAAGGCGGGTTCTTTCTTCTGGCAGTGGCAGTGGCGGGCAGCCAAAGGACCGGGCAAGCCAGCGAAAGGAAAGGAAACTTGTCCAGGCGAAAACAGAAAGAACAGAAAAAGAAAAGAAAAAAAAGAAAAGAAAAAGAAACGAAAAGAAAAGAAAAAGAAACGAAAAGAAAAAGAAAAGACAAGAAAAGACAAGAAAAGAAAAGAAACAAACAAAAAGGAAGGAAAGAAAGAAAGGAACTCACAGTCAACATTCACAAACCAAAATTCAAAGACCCCAAAAAATAAAAAATTGACCAGGCCAAGTTCAAACCAAACGCCAAACGCACCTTCCTTCCCTCCCGCGCACGTCGAGCGAGCCGCCGCGCGCCCTAATTCCGCGCGCCGCGCCCGCGCTCGCGCCCTCCCTCCACGCCTGCCCGCACGCCCGCACGCACGCACGCACGCACGCACGCACGCACGGCCGCGCGGCCGCGAGCGAGCGAGGGCCAAAGGCGCGAGGAAGAGCGGAGGCAGGCAGGCGGGCGTCCGGCCGGGTGGCCGTAGCGTTTCGGCTACGAGGCCGCTAGCACGCGCGGCTGCGGACGGGCGGAGTGGACGCCGCGCGAGGCAGCCTGGCGGCACACAGAGCAGACTGACAGCAGGCAGGCAGGCGACCCGCCGCCGCCGCCGCCGCGAGCCCGCCCGCGCGCCCTCTTTCCCTTTCTCTCTCTCCCTCTCTCGCTCTCTCGCTCCCGCCCTTTTGGGGGCCTCGGTCATCGTCGTGCGGCAGACGACGCGCCCCGCCCGGGAAGCCTGACCTGAGTTGACTTGCCATCCATCCCTCCCTCCATCCGTCGGGCCTCGCCTCGCGCAGCCGAGCCTGAAGGCGCCTCGTGGCTGGAGCCCCTTGCTCCGCGCCTTCGCCGCCGGAGCCGTCAGCTAGCTGGTTCGCTAGCTAGCTGGCTGGCTGGCTGGAGCGCGCGAGAAGATAGATAGATCGACTCGCGTAGGCGAGCGAGGAGGGCCAAGACACCAATCATCACCATATCATAATGGCCGTGGAGCTGCTCCAGGCGGAGCGTGACGCCTTCGCGCGCGTCGTCAACGACGCGCCGGCGACCCCGGAGGAGCCGCTGTGCATCTACCGCGGCGAGGAGCGCGTGCTCGTGTACGGCAACCGCGCTTTCTGGGCGCTCGCGCCCAAAGACAGCGTGGCCGTCGGCCAGCCCCTGCAGGTCAGCGCGTGGCCGCCCCTGTGCAAACGTCGCGCCTGCCACGGCGGGCAACCGCCCGAACACCGCTGGGAGGAAACCGAAATTCAAAATGTAAATGGCCAGTCCTGGTGGTACGCCGTGGGCAAGGTCTCGGCCGCAGCCCAGCGCACGCACACGGCCAAATCCTCATGCGCCGACCTCCTCATGGACCGCGATGATGTGGTCGTCTGCTGCGTGGACGCCTCCGGTGACGTAACCTTTGCGAACGCCACCTTTGCCACGCTCATGGGTGAGGACCAAATCATCGGCGTCCCCGCTGGACGCATCTTTGCAGGCAAACCAGAAGTCGCCTGTCTTTTGCGCGCATTGGCCGGCAACGAAGAGTGCGAATTTCGTCTCATCATGAAGAGCGAGGCCTCGGGGACGCGCATGTTTCAAATGTACGGCAAACCTACGAATTCGGACGGCGCCGAAGTCTCACCTTTTGCCTTTGTGGGAACCGAGATTTCAGATCGCGTCGTCCTGGACAGAGAGCTGGCGCAAGGCAGGCTGAACGTTGCTGCCACGGAGCGCGTCAAGTCCACCTTTCTGTCGCTCGTCACGCACGAACTCCGTACCCCGCTCGTGTCTATTCTTGGGTCTATGGATGTTCTCCTCGATATGCAGCTCGAGGCGAAACAGGCGTCGCTCGTGCGGAGCGCGTCGCGCTCCGGCGAGCACCTCATCCAGATGCTCGGCAACATTATTGATATGTCAAAGCTCGGGTCTGGAGCGATCACGCTTACGCGGGAGCATGTATCTGTGGGAGATATGCTGACCGAGGTCGAATGTCTCGTGCGCTGCAACGCTGCCGAAAAGGATCTTACGGTGAGTCTGCAGATTGGCCGCGGAGTTCCTTCGCAGGTGGTCGGGGACAAGTCCCGACTTGTACAAATTCTCTTTAAAGTCCTTGACAACGCCGTCAAGTTCTCTCACGAGGGTAGCCACGTGCTGGTCAACATTTCTGGCCAATGGCACGAGGATCCGCGCGAGCACAGTGCCGCAACAGGGGCGTTACTGTGGGACCCCGAGGTCAAGAGCCCGGGCTTCAATTCCTCTTGCTCTTGCTCCGGCTCCGGCTCCGACGACGGCAAAAGTCATGATTACCTCCCGGGACACCCGTTTCGCCGCAAAAGATTACTACGGAGCAAACACAGCGCCAGTAGCGCTGGAACGAGCAGCAGCGCCTCGGGCACCAAGGGTGAAGTGTGTTCTTCTGTTTGCAGCAGCACGTCGGCAGGATTCCCACAGCAGGACTTTTCACCACCTGCAGAGGGAAGGAACCCGTCTGACCGGAGGCAACCCTTTCGTGAGCTTGTTGTGCAGATTCAGGACTTTGGCGGCGGCATCGACCCACAGCAGTTGCAGCATGTGTTTGAGCCTTTTGCAATGGGTGATGACTCGTTTTCTCGCTCGTGCACCGGGACGGGCCTCGGTCTGCCGTTGTGCAAGCGTCTGCTTGACTTGATGGGCGGTTCCATCCGGCTCCACTCTGAGGTTGACGCAGGTACCTGCGCAACGGTTCATTTGCCTCTCGAGGTTCCCGAGCCTCTGCAGCTCTTGCAAGCTACGGGCCAACATGTAGCGATCGGGCCATCAATTTGGAAGGTCGAGCACCACGCAGCCTTTTCGGAAAAGCGTAGCAGTTTCAAGACGTCAGTGCGCAAGCCCATCAGTATGGATGCATTGCAAGATTTTCACGTGCTCTTGGTAGAGGACACACCCTTAATTCAGGTCATCATGATGAAATTTCTCAAGGGCGCGCGAATGAAGGTTACGCTCGCCAAGAATGGCCGCGAGGCAGTCGACTATTTCGAGCAAAGTGACGCAGGCACCTTTGACGTGGTTCTTATGGACCTCCAGATGCCCATCATGGACGGATTCTCCGCAACGCGAATGATTCGCGCCTGTGAGCGCAAGCGGAAGACGGAGCCGTTGCCGCTCCTTGCGCTCACAGCTTTTACTTTGGCACAAGATCTCGACGCTTGCCTTGAGGCCGGTTGCGACAGCTACCTCATTAAACCGGTGAAGCGCGAGCTTTTGCTTTCCGCCATCCTGAGTGCATTACGAGGGACTCGCTAAACACCCCCAGCGTTTCTATACATGAAAATTGATTACCAGATTAAACCCGTTCTTCTTCTTTCATCCCCTTGTGTGATTCTTTGTCGTCTTTCCAATAGAGAAACTTTGATGTCTTGGCGCGCTCACGTCAAAAGACGGATCTCGATTGACGCAGCAATACAGCATAATTATGGTGTCATTTTTTTTTTTTACAAAAAGCGCGACCACACACTGTGGACACAGACAGAAGAGGTTGGGGTTGTTATAGCCAGCCAGCCCTGTCAGGTGGTCGGTCTGCAAAGAGAAAAGTACACGGAGCAGAGGGAATAAATGAATCATAATGAAAAGTAAAAAAAGGGAAGAGACGAAAAAGTGACAGCTGCGCTGTCTCTAATTCTCCGTGCCAGGGTTGTAATTTAGTACAGGCTCATGGAAAAGTCGCAGGGGTTCTGAAGCCAAGAGACGGGGTCATCGTTGTCCGCATCGCGCGCAACGTCCTTGAAGCCGCGATCCTCATACACGGACTTTTCAATGGCGCAAGTCCTGGAAAAGAGCTTTGTGACCCAGGGACTGTTGACGTCCTCACGGAACTGGAAACGAACCTCGGACTCGAGTCGTGTGCCGCAAACAGACTTGCGCGTCTCGCGAATCATGCGCTTGCGGCGCGAGTAGGTGACGGTGATGCAGAGGCAGCCGTCCTGGAGCGTGGCCACGTAGGTGGCGTGCGTTTGGGGGCGCTCCATGGGCAGCGGAGGCGGCACATCCCAGCGATGCTCCTTGCCATCGAGAATGTAGCGCTGAAAGCCAGACGAAAAGAGTTTGGCGTTGCACTCGGTATCAATCGCTCCCGGGCAGTGCGTGATCTTGACGTAGGTCTCCATGAACCGCGTCATGCGACGAAGAATGAAGGGAACGCCCATGGCCTCGCGAATGCTCTCGAGAACGTCGAGCGTCTCGGGCGGGCGCAGGTACTCGCCGGTAAAGTTGTTGCGCGGGTCCTGGTTGGGGACAAAGGCGAGCTCGTTGCTGAGCGAAAGCAAAAGCTCAGCGCCGGAGGGCTTGCGGCGGCGCCGACGAAGGCTTCCATCCGCGCTCGAGACCGACGAGGCCCCCGAATCATAGACGGGGTTTTGGCCGTCGGTTTCGTAGACTGAGCGCGGGCTGAGGCGATCCTTGCGGGGGCTGGCGTCCGTCTTGTCATCATCGTCATCGTCGGTTTCGTCGCTGCTGTGCTTGCTGGCGCCGCTGACGCTGCCCGCATTGTTAAAGCGGGCAGCTGCAGCAGCGGCTGTGGCAGCCATGGTTTTGAAGGTGTTGGTGTAATGCATAATGTTCTCGTTGAAGCTGCGCTCGGCCTCGGCAGAGGGGCGCATGGGATCCGCGGAGCTCGCGACCGCGTTGCTCCAGGAAATGTGGTGCGTCTTGCTGGTGTTGGCGTTGGCGCCACCATTGCTCGTGTCCTTGGGGTCCCAGACCTGCGTCTTGAAGAGAAAGTAGAGCTCATCAATGCTAATGCGGTAGCGCATGAGGAACTTGCAGAGGAGGTCGAGCAGGATCGAGAGGGCAAGCGACGAGTGGCTCGAGGAGTCGCAGTTAAGACTGGCGCCGCAGAGTGCTTGCTTAATGGTCGAGGTAAAGTCCTGCTCATCAATGAGAAAATAGGAAAAGTCCTTCATGATGTCGACAAACTTGAGCGGGCCTTGCGTCTCGTTTGAAGAGTGCTCGAGCACGCTAAAGTCGAGATCAAACGGCTGAAAGTCGTCAAGCGAGGCGAGGTCGCCGCCAATGCTGCCACGGTCCGCCGAACCGAGGAGCGTACCATCGTCGGCGTCGGACTCGGTGCCGGAGCTGCTGCTGAAAAAGTCCATGCAATCCGAGATAGACTTGCTAAAGTCATCGACAGAGACGACCGAGTTCGTGTCAGAGCCAATGTGGATGCCTTTGTTTTCGGCGGCGAGGTGCGCCAGAGGAGTGCAGCTTTTGATGTCGAGACGGAGGAGGCTGCGCAAGACGTGGTACAAGAGCGTGCGGCGCTGTTCGAGCGTGGTCGGGGGTACCACCACGCCGACCGGTGAGCTCGGCACCGCAAAGAAGCCATGGTCCGCGCCCGAGGACCCATGCGTTTGCTGCTGCGAGGTCCGGGAACGGTGTTGAAGGTGACTGCTACTCTTGTTTTTCTTTGTGTTGTTGGTGTTGCTGCCGGTGTTACTCTTGCGTGCAATAGGTTTCGAGAGCGCGTCCATGTCCACCATGAGGCCGCCTGTGCCCGTGCCGGAGTTGTTGTTGTTGCTGTTAACGTTGTTGTTCCGGTTTGCGGTGTTCGTCTGCATCTGCTTGTTGGAGTTGCCGCACGTGCACGAGCAGGTGCTCGCAGCGCAGTTATGACCGCGAACAGGAGCTTTGTGCATGTTTTCAAAAGGAGAAGAGTGATGATGATGGTGGTGGTGCTGCTGCTGATGGCTGTTGTTTTGCTGCGGGTGTTGGTGCATGTGGTTTTGCGCAAAGTCAACAATGTCGGAAGACTCGTACTTGACGATACCGTCAAGCACGTCGTTATCCTGGCCCTCGTCCATGCCGGCCAGACCAAAGTCGTCCGTTCCGGTGAGAATGTCGTCGTTATCAAAAAGACGCATCCGCTTGTTGATGTTGCCAGTATGAGAGCCGAGCAGACTGCTAAGGCTGCTAAGACTGCTGTTGCTGTTGCTATTGTTGACATTCTGGTACAGGGAGTTCGACAATGGCGCATTGTTGCGGGCGGCGCGCTTCTTGAGAGGCTTGAGCTCGTCCGGCGTGTCAGCAAAGGTGTTGTTGGCAACGCGAGGATTGACCGTAAAGTCCATGAGTGCGGGAAACTTCATGTCAAAGGGGGCGAGCCCGGGCGTCGACGCAGAAGCGGGCGATGCAGGCGAGCTCACAAGGTCGAGTGGGCGGTCCTTGACGACGGGGATGGACTTGGGCACGGCCTTGTGCGAGCGCTTACTTTCGTCCTGAAGCTCGAGCTGCATCTTGAGCTGCGCGGGCAGGCGGTCTAGGTTTTGGCGCTGGCGGCGACGGCAAAACAGTGTAAAGGAGGGTGTGTCTGATGATGCGATGACGCGAAAGTTGCCAGAGGAGACCTCTTCAAGGACATAGGCGCGGAGAACATGCTCGCTCTCGCACGTGTGCTTGTTGGCGACCCAGCCGTAGTGCCATCCGCGCTTGGCCTTGTTGATGACAAAGGTGACTCGTGCGGCGTTTGCAAAGACAGAGCCGTCTTCGAGCTCGCCCTCGAGCCAGGGGTTAAACTGTTCGTTCTTGGTTCGCAAGTTTTCTGCGATGCGCGCGGTGGTGACGACCTCGCCGATGCGGAGGCCGGGCTCCTCGTCGCTCTTTGTTGGCAACTTGACGAACTCGGCAAAGGCGCGCAGACGTTTCTGCTGCGGGTTTTCGACGGCGAGAAAGACAGGTCGGCCGCAGAAACCGCGAAGCTTGTGTTCGTCCGAGCAGAGGGGAAAGCACCGAAGGTTCTTGAGGCCGCTGCGCTTGTTGTTGCGCTGGTACCTCCGCGTGTAGAGGTCGGCGTCCTTGAAGGAGACCTGCATCGTGTCAGCCGGGCTCGCGGTCACTTCACCGCCGCCGCTGCCGCTGCCTTCTGCTGCTGCTGCTGCTCCCCCTTGACTCCTGCTGCGTCAGTCGAAGCACGCGCTGATGCGTTGCGTGCGTGCGCGCTCTTTTCCGTGTCTATCCGCTCGTCTCGCGGCTTCGCCTCGCTTTGCTCTGCTCTGCTCTGCTTTGCGGCTATGCTACGTGCTGTCCCGGAGTGCGCTATGCTTTGCTACACTAAGCTGCGATGCGCGGCGATGCGATTGCGATCTCCCTCTCCCCTCCGGTCGGTCGGCCGTGCGTGCAGGGCCGCTTGCGAGTGTGCGCGTGGAAGGAAGCGAGGGAGGGAGGAAGCAGCGGCGATCGGCGATTGGGTGGGTCCACAGTCAGCCTCCACGCGTGGCAGGCGGGCAGGCGGGCGAGCTCGGGCTCTCCCTGTCCCTGTCCCTCTCCCTCTTACTCTGTCGGACGCTGTTTGCTCACAGGCAGGCAGGCCCAAGCTCGGGCTTGGCTGCGCGGCGCTTCCGAAATGGGGATTACAGGCGACGTGCCCAGACTTGCGTGCGTGAGTGCTCTGCTCCTCTGCCCTGAGGTCGTCTCGCGCGCCGTCGGTCTCGAAGTCGCTTTCGTTTGCTCGGTCGGTCGCTTGGTCGCGAACAGCAGCAGCGCGCACGACAGGTGGAATGTGGATGGATGGATGGATGACTGGATGGATGACTGGATAGATTGTTGGGCCTAGCGCCGCGGTCGTGAACGCGGTGCGCAAAAGATCGGGCGCGGTACGGCGCGCGGCTGCGGCTATCGTGTGTGAGCGCGAGCAGGAAAGCGCGTGCGAGCGCGAGCGCGGGGCTCACTGGTCGCTCGCTCGCTTGCTTGCTCGCTCTCTCCCACTCAAATGTGCTTGCAGCGGGAGGAGATATTAGACTTTTGATGCAATGCCGATCAATGATCGACGCTGAGTTGGGGCTGGGAGCGAAGCTAGGCAAGGCAAAGCAAGCCAAGCCACGCCGGTCGTGCACCGGTCGGTCTACACGCTTGCTTGCGACGCACTCCGCGCTCGCTCCTCTTTGTTTCTTTTTTTTTTTTCCAACTTTTTTTTGGCGCTCACTCCGCGTCTGGATCCCGACCTGGACAGACGCTGGCTATGTCGCTGTGCTGCGCTGCGCTGCGACTCCACTGGCCGACGGACCGCTGCTACGCCACCGCTGCACGCTGGGCTCCTCTCGGCCCTGCTCTCCTGCGCCGCTCCTCGCGTCGGTCCCTCGACGTCGCAGGCGGCTCCGGTGCGCGATTCGAATTTGAATTCGAATGGAGTTTGCCTTCTGCTTTCTTTTTCTTTCTTTCTTCCCTTCTTTCTTTTTCTTTTCAATTTTATAGTTCTTTCTTTCCCTTCTTTCTTTCCTCCTGCGATGCGATGCGATGCGATGCGATGCGGCTCGAGCCTCTCTCTCTCGCTGCCAGGGACCACCGACGCGCCCGCCGCCTTCGTCGCGCAGCGGCCTGCCTCTGCTGCCTCCCGCCGCGGCTTCCGCGACCGCGCGGCGCGGTCGATCGACCACCGAGAGCCCTGTCCTGGGCGCACCGAGGAATCCGGTTTTCAGCTGCGGCTGGCTGCCTCTCCCTCTCTCTGCCTGCCAGGCAGCCGCATCCGAGCCGAAGCCAAGCGAGGCGAAGCGACTCGGCTCGAGCCGCGCCACGCCGCGCGACGTCGCCGGTGCGCGCAGGCGAGCGGGCCGGGCGCGCCAGGGCAGTGCAGGGCAGGGCTTCGGGGCGCGCGGCGCGATCTTCGCGCGCAAGAACCGCAACGTCGCGCGGTCTCCAGCCCCCGCGGGACGAGCGGCTCAGGCAGGTCTCCGCCGCAGGCAGCAGCAGCAGCAGACACGGGGGGATTTTTGAAAACTTTCAAAGCCTTTCGAACGAGGATTCGAGCAAGAAATTCGAAAAGAATTCAAAAAATTTATGCCAACACCCAAGAGGGAAATAACTGAGGTGGGTGGTAAAAGGAAGCCGCGGGAAACTCGCGCGGGGCCTCGGCCCACGCTCCAACCCCGGCCTGCCGTGGCCGCTGGCCGCGGCTCCGAGCGACGCACCGCACCCAGCCAGCGGCTTTTCGGCGAGCGCGGTGCGGTGCGGGCGGCAGCCGAATTGGCAAGGCGCATGCACGCATCTTGACGCACGCAACGCGTGCGCTGCGGTTCAAATCTTCCCCGCCGCAGGACGACCCCTCGCGTGGGGGCACGGCGCACGTCTAGGGCCGGAATGACCGCTGCCCACAGGGACAGCTGCCGCTCCCCTTTACGTTCCCTTGCGTTCTTACATGCGACTTAGTATGATGCCTAGGGTGGGGCCAAGGCGACGTCGCGCGCAGGATGCCCCTGCGGTGAAAGCCGCACTTTGGATGGCGTGAAAGCGCGACTTGCAGCGCGGTGCTGCAAGTGCGGAAAGATGGGGGTGCGCGCGGAGTCCCGGAGCGCAAGCTTCTGCACCCGCCGGTCCCCATGTCCGCTGCATCTTTTAACCACAAGCAACCTAACTTTCCAGGCGTGAGAAAAGAAAGAAATCCAGCCCACTCGCCAAGCAGCCAGAGAGGAACTTGTGAGACAGGAAACAGCGCAACAAGAACGACTCCAACCTGCCCGCCTTGCAAGGCAGGGATGAAGAAGCGCGCGAGGCGATGCGGCGCGACCTCCTCTCCTTCGAGTTCGAGCAAGATGTTTTGGCATGTCGCTTGCTTTGCTTCTTTTCTCTCTCTCTCCGGCTGCGAACCGTAGTTCGGGACGGGTCCAAGGCGCCGAACGCGCCCTCCTGGATCGGCTCCGCTCGGCAAAACAAGCAGCCGCAGGCCGTGACAGACAAACAGACAGAGAGACAGGCGGCTGGCGCCGAATGAAGGGAGAGAAAGCAAGCTGGCAGGCAAGCAAGCAAGCAAGCAAGCAAGCAAGCAAGCTCAAGTTGGCGGCGCCGTCAACGTTGTGCGTGCGTGCGTGCGTGCGTGCATGTATGCATGACGCATGCAGGACGGGCGGGCGGCGCATCATGCATGCATGCATGCATGCATTTATTTTATCTCCTGCTGCGCTGCGTGCGATGGCAGGTTCGTGCATGGACGGCGCAATTCAGCCAGCCAGTGGTCTGCACTGCTTGCTCGTTCCAACATCCATCCGCCAATCGATCGATCGATCGACCGACCGAACAATCGCTCGATTCAATTCGATTCGCTGTCGATCGATCGATGGATCGATCGATCGAGCATCGTCGCGCTCCAGCTCCTGGCAGCTCCGGCTCCGGCTGCGGCTCTGGCTGCGGCTTCCCCGCCGAAAAGAAAGAAAGCGAAGAAACAGGAGCAGAAAAAAGGGAAAAGAGAAGAAGCAGTGCCCAGCCGAGAGGGAGGGCTTCCCCACCCGACGGTGCTACGGTGGCTGGCAGCCCGCCGCAGCGATAGTACTACGTGGGCCACGAGGCGCCAGCCACCGCCGCAGCGCGGGCGACGCTTCCCCGGCCGGCCACGGTAGGCAGCCGCACCTCCACCAGAAGGTATCTTCTGCCACTGGTGCTGCTGCTGCTTCTTCCCGTCCGAATCTCAGGGTTTTCTTTTCACATCGATCCATCGATCGATCGATGGACCGAGGGATCGAGGGACCGAGGGAGGGCGCACCGAGCTGGCGCACGCTCGCTCAGGCACGAAGCGGGGCCGGCCAGGCCCCGCGCGGCGCGATCCTTGCCGGCGGAGGCGGGGCCGATCGGCAGCGGTTGGCAGCGGCAGAGGCCGGCCAGCCGTGGGCCCTCGCAGGGCCGCCTCGGCGAGGAGACCTGTGAGCTCGGCTTGGTTGGGCTCGGTTGGTTGGTTGGTTGGTTGGTTATTATCACCGGTACAGCCACAGATCGATCGATGGATCGATAGATCGACTGGCCGGTTTTTTCAAGTTCAAACGCCACCACCAGTGTCCGATGGCCGCGCGCTCGGCTCGCTCGCTCGCACACCGTGGGATCAGAACGGAGCCAACCTCCGCGGCGCCTCTGCCCGGAATCCCCGCGCCGTGACGTGGCGGAGCGTGACGCGGCGCGGCCGCCAAGCCAGGCCTGCAGCCGCTGCCAGCGGCAGAAAAGTTGCCAACGATGGCGAGTGGCAGGCCGGACGCGGCCGCGGCCGGTTCGCCGCCGCTGCCTCTTTTGCCCCGCCGCCCGGGGCCGGAATGACGACGGCTGGTCCGGGCGCCGCGCGGGTGTGCACCGCGCGGGCGAAATCCGGGTCGCTCGCCGCGCGCCCGTGCGTGCGCTGCCTGCTTGCTGGCTGCTGCTGGAGGAAGTGACTCAGGATGCGAGCAAGCAAGCAAGCCCGGGCGTGCGTGCTGCGATTGCGCCTTCATACCTTGGCATCTCCTTGCCGAATGATGAAGCGGCCACGAGCAGGCCTGATTGCGTGCGTGCCTTCGTGGGCTGGGCTCGTGCTCGTGCTCGTGCTCGTGCTGCGCTTGCTGCGCCCTCCAAGATGCTGCCAATGCTGCTTCTGCACTTCAAAAGAAATCCTTGCGGGTGCCGACCCGACGGGTGCAGCAGTCTGAGCGTAGAATCCGTGCTTCGCCGAGGACCCGGAGGGCGCGCCATGGGTGCAATAGGGGCCCGCGGCCTACAGGCAGAACCCGCGCGCGAGGTCTTACAGCGCGGCGTCATCGCCTCTGCCACCTTCCGTCGCGGCGCGGCCAGCACTGGCCAGAGCTCATCTCCCCGGTCCACCAATGGGCAGGCAATAAAGTGCGCGGGGCCGAGTGACATGGGAAAGATGGCACGGCGCATCCGAGACCGTGGCGATCCGAGTGAGCGCTGTGTCGCGCGCTGCCGCTGTGCCGAGAGCTTCTTCCGGCCGGGCAAGCATGGGTCCGTGTTGCCTTGCTGCTGCTGATGATGATGATGACGATGTTATCAGCCACCGGGCTCGCCATTAATCATTTCGGGCCATGGCGCAGGCTCGAATGACGTGAGCACCTCTGTCCGCAGTGCGAAGTGAGCGCTATCGGTGAACGCACATTGACTCTCTCTCTCTCTCTCTCTCTCTCTCTCTCTCTCTCTCTCTGGAGCACGCGCAAGCTCGGCGATTCTGGCCAGCCAAGTCCGTGATGTGCGGACGTCGCAGATCAGGTCACCGGGGTCTTGGCCGTGCCGCCACAGAAGCGTACGCACAGGCGAGAGCGACGCCAGATTGTGCTGCCAAGGTGCCAAATGAGGCGTGGGCAACGCGCAAGGATCACCGCGGTCATTCGACAACTTTCAGTTAGTTCGGGGAGGGTCAGTCAATCAAGTCCTTGTGCAAGTTCATGAGCAAGTCAATGTGCATGTCAATGTGCGTCACAGTTTATACTAAAGAAAAAAGCCAAAAGAACTCGAGCGCATAAAGAAGGGAAGATGCGCGCTGGCTCGCTCGCTCGCGCGCCCGCATCGAAAGGAGCGGAATGTGTATGCACGCATGCACGGGAGCAGTTCACAGTGAGCCCATTGGATCTCCATTCAGAGCAAGGCGAGGGGGACGCAATGCCGGCGCAAGACATGACAAAGCAAAGAACAAGAGCAATTTGTTCTTTGCTTTTGCATGCGCCCCTAATTTTCGCGTGTCGCGCCGAGCACCGACTGCCCCGTACATGGTCTGCGCTCTGTGCTCTCGAGCCCTGTGCTCTTTTGCAAGCTTACTTTGGCGGCTTGGGCTCCCAGCCCGCAGGCGGTTCCAGAGGAACGCCGTCGAGAATCTTCTCCTCGCCGTCAGATTCGTCCACATAGTAAAAGTTGAGCGTAGGCGGGCTCTTGGCCGCCTTGCGCCGCGCCGCGCCGTCCATGTAGGGCTCGGGTGTCCGCGCGAGCATCTCCGCAATCTGCTCCTGCTGCTCCTCCGTAAAGTGGCTAAGCTCAGGGAAATCCGCGCCCTGATAGATGCGCAGACGCTGCATGCGCTGCTTGCGCAGACGGTTCTTGGGCAGCATGCCATTCACAGCCCGCTCCAAAAGCTCCTCGGGCCTGCCCTTGCGCTCCACAAGGTCCCGCGGCGTCATCGACCGAAAGCCGCCGGGATATCCGGTGTGCCACCTATACAGCTTTTGGTCGAACTTGCGTCCAGAAAACCTCATGTCCTCCGCGTTCACCACAACCACGTTGTCACCGTTGTCCAGGTGCGGCGAAAACGTCGGCTTGTGCTTGCCCATAATCAGCGGGATGATGCGCGTCGCCATGCGCCCCACCACCTGCTCCCGCGCGTCGATGAAGTGCCACATTACGTGGTTCATGCGCGACTTGCCGCACGACATCTTGGCGCTGCCTTTGTTCCTCTTGCTGCTCCTGCTGCTCCTCACCCGCTCTTTCTCCTGCTCCTGCTGCTGCTGCCGCTGCTGCTGCTGCTTGAGCACGTCCTCCGCGCGTCTCTTGCCGCACAATCCAGCCAGGAAAGGCGATCAGCCAGGTCGTCTTTTCGCAAGCCTGGCGACCTGCGCGCTCCCAGCGAGCACAACGAGCACGCACAGCCCGCCGTCGCTGCCACCAGCGACGTCTCCGCAAGCCTCGCGCCGATCGGGACTGGCCCCGCGCGCGCGCTGCGACGTCCTCGTCTCCTCCTCTCCTCCTCCCTTTCCCTTCCAGTCACCGCGCCCGGTTAGGTTTGCCTAGGGTCGTGGCTGCAAACAGCGCCGGTCTATCGCCACTGTCTTGGGTCTCTTTTTGGTTTTCCTGCATGACATGATGATCGGATAAAAAAAGGCCGCAGCGCATTCGTCGCTCGCTCGCTCGCTCGCTCTCGCTCGCTCGCTCTGTAGTCGTGGACCCGTTGGGCCAGGCGTCGCGCAAATATGCTCCCATTAGAGGTGGTCGTGGCCGCCACCACCCTGCTCGCGGCAGCAGCCGGAACATGGCTCCTCAGGAGCACCCCAAAGGTCGAGCGAGGACCCCGCGGCGAGAAACTCGACCCAGTTGGAGGCACCCGACTCAAGAACTTGCTAGGCTATGGCATGGCTCTCATTGCCAAACACAGAGAACGCCAAGCCTGTGCAAAGGCCTCGTTGCGGGAACTCGAGGCCTTTCACAAACCAGAGCCGCATCCTTTCTTCAATGAATCCTTTTACTTTCATGGTTGCGACCGCGATACAGGAGATCATGTGTCAGCCCGCCTCAGCCGCCACGGTAGCGGGGCCGAGAAGAGCTACGTCGTTTTCTTCCTCGATATCGCTGGCGTTGGAATCTTCTCATTTGAGCGCGATGATGTCCCCGTTGCCGACGCCGCTCGGGCTTCGGGTCGCCCATCTGCCTGTGGGCTCGAACTCGAGTGTCTCGAGCCCATGCGCAAATGGCGCCTTCGTTTCGACGGCAAAATGCGCCGTGGCTGTCACACTCCTCAACAGGCACGTACTCTCTCAGACAGTGACCTCATCGAGGTTAACGTAGATCTCGTCTACGAACGCCAAACTCCAGTCTTTTACTACATGCGCGACGATTGTGCGGAAACGCTCGCCAAAAATCTTTCGCAGGAACCCTGGGGTATCCAATTCGCCAAGGTTTGTCTCAATCGTTCCAAAAACCACGGACACTACGAAGACTTTGGCACGCTTTCTGGGACTGTCCACATCGATGGTAATTCTTCACGCGAATACGCCTTTGACACCTTTAGAGATCACTCATGGGATATCCGCCGCTGGGCCACGATGGACAGTGTACTCATTCTTCTTGTCACGCTCGAGGAACCCTTGCATCTTTTCGGACACGAATACTGGTTTCTCGATCTCACGCTTGTATCCATGCCTGGAAACACGAGCGGGGTCGCGCGATACAGCACGGGCTACATGTTGCCCAAAGAGTCTCTTGATCCCGACGCACCAGTCCTTTGCCTCGTTCGTGGGACCTCTATTCTCGATGTTCCCTGGGTACGTCACCCCGACGGATCTCGCGAGCCAGAGGCCGAAACGGATGTCGTCATGTATGTTCGTCCCGAGGCCGCGCAAAGTCCGGCCATCCCTGTGCGCGTTCACATGAGCGGCACCGTGCGCCGTCTCATCTACTATCCCGATGGAAACCAATTTCAGTATATGGAGGACGACCTCGATTTTCGAGTCACCAACCTCGCCTCTGGCCAACAAGTCAAGGCCTATGGCAGCCGTCAAAGCGGTTTTCGTCAAGGTGACTTTGATCCTTCGCTGGGTGGATGTGGATAGACAGACTGATGCAAATATCTGAACGAGGCGAGCGATGTCTTTTGTGTGTCTAGTATCATTTTGTTTCTTTCCATCTGATCATGCTGCGACGAACCCAGATTTTCTGCTCTCCCCTGAGAAGAAACTCAAATCTTCAAGGTATCAATAGATGCTGAGTTTCAAGGTATACGCGTCAAGTCGGTCCTGGTGATAGTGACTGACTGTCTGAAAATAATGGCTGATCGTGCAAAACCCCAAGACTAAATTGTCTGCGCTCAAGGTCTGATTCCAAGCGCAGAGAATTCAAATAGTTGTGCTGTTTTTTACTTCTTCAAAAACAAAAAAAGCAGCAATCGACAAAGTGACTGACACATAAGCTTGTGAATTCACATAGTAATCTACGTCAAAGTGAATGTAGCTCTTTTTCCTCTCTCCAGCTGGAGAGTTTCTGCGTCTCTGATGTGTAAAGTGCGAACATGCAGCGGGGCAACTTACTCCTTGGCCGGAGCGATGCGGTGGATCGTTTCGTGGTCCTCGCAAGACTTGAGGTCACCATCGCGCATCGCCTGCCACCACTTGCCAAGGAACATCTTCTGGATGTATCCGAACCAAGGGGAAATGAGGGTACCCTTCTCCGGGGCCTCCTCGAGAAAGGTCTTGAGCTCCTCCTCGGAAAAGTAGCGCGCCTCCGCGACCTCATTTGGCACAGGAGCAACATCAACATCAGCCTGGATGACCAGGACGTGGTCAATCTCGTGCTCGCCCCACTGCGTGCCCTCCATCTTGGCAACGTAGTGAATACGCGTCAGGTAGTGGAACTTCTCAATGGGCACCTGCTCAGCCTTGATACCGAGCTCGTGCTCGAGCTTGCGGATCGCGGCGCGCTTCACGCCAAGGGCATCCTTGAGCTCCATCTCACCGTCAACCCAAAGAGGGTGGCTGCAGCACGTGTTGGCCCAGTACGCAGGAAAGGTGATCTTGTCATCCGAGCGCTTCTGGAGCAGGAGCTTGCCCTCCGAGTTGAACAGGAAGACGCTAAAGGCGCGGTGCAAAAGACCCTTGTCGATGTTCTCGAGGAGATGCGTCTCGAGCTTGGTACCCGGTCGCTCTGCCTTATCCTGCGTGTCGACCACGATCACGCGCTCCTCCATGAGGGCCACCTGCGTGGCATCAAAGCTCTGTGCAATAATAAAAAGGACAAACGCATACAATTCAAGCACAGCATAGAATGCAGCAGTTAGAAGCAGCAGTAGCAAGAAGGCGTGCAAAGTCATGCAGTTAGTTGAACTGGTCCTCTTCTTCGACACAAACAGGGCTCGCGCGCTTGCGCTCCTCCCTCCCTCGCAGAGTCGCCCGCGACGCGTGCTGCTGGTTGGCGCGATACCAATGCCGTCATCCATCACAGCCACGTGCGTGCGCGCGGCGCGCAGCTAAAACGCGCGCACGGCCGGCGCTACGCGGGGCTCATGGACACGTACCTCGAGGCTCGGGTTGGCGGCCATGGTTGTGTTGTGTGCGGGGAAGTCTGCTTCGAACGGCGCTCCACGTCGGCAACGAGTCGGCGACGGCGACGATGACGATGGGTTTCTGCTGTCGCGCAATCATCTTACGCGAAAACGTCAGGGGTACCCCCCTCTTACCTC
The DNA here is from genome assembly GCA_003116975.1 of Aurantiochytrium sp. KH105. Taxonomy (NCBI): domain Eukaryota; class Bigyra; order Thraustochytrida; family Thraustochytriidae; genus Aurantiochytrium; species Aurantiochytrium sp. KH105. The sequence continues at coordinate 35,360 of BGKB01000100.1, forward strand.
CCACCTACCAGGGAAGTGTGCAAAGGGGGGCAGACACAAGCAAGAGCTCTTTCTTTCTTTTCTTTATTTCTCTCCTTGCGTTCATTCCCTGTCAATCATTCATTCAGTCATGAACGCATTAGCCTATAGCCTAGGCTAATGACATCACACGCGCTCATCGCATGTCAAATTCGTTTTAACTTTTTAAAAATTGCTGGTGGGTCATGGCCCAAAGGCCAAGGACCTCAGAGGGAAAGGAGGAAAAAGTATGAGAGGCACGACGCCGAACAAATTACCGGACCCAAGAGCCTACAGATAACTTCTACTTCTTCCTCTTGACGCGTTTCGCATTGGCAAAGCTCTGCCACGTCTTGGCCCGAGACTCCCGTGTTTCGCGCATGTTTTCTTCTACCTTTTTCACAGACTGCCAATACGCTTGCTCGGACTGCTCCTTTTCTAGCTCGCGTTCATTGTATTTGCGTTTCATGAGCTCATTCTTGCGACGTTCCCGTTCCCGTGTGGCAAACTCTAGCTTCACCTTGCGATCAGTGGCGACGTCCAACGTCCCAAGCTTTTCATCGACCTCAGCGGCGGAGAAGCCCTTGTCCAGAAGCTTTTCCCGTTCCGCAATCACCGAACCTTTGCATTGTTCAATAATGGCCCGCACGCGACTACGACTGTCATCATCCTGAAGTCGTTCGTAGGCGCGTCTTACTTCGGCAAAGGCGTCTTCCGCGCGAGCATCAGTGGTTTTATCGGGGTGAACAAGCGTCGACAATTTATGGTATCGCTTCTTGACGTCAAAGGCCGTCGCTTGTTCGTTTTGAATGCCAAGAACCTGAAATGGGTTCGTGTTGATCCATTCGTGGTTTTTGCAAAGAATTCTGTCGAGCTGATTGCTCGCGTTCCAGCCAGATGTTTCTTTGCTGTGATCCACAACGCTGCGCGGTCCCTCCGAAGTTGCGTCTTTTGGTTTGGGTCGGGCTTTTGCCTGCGCCAGATCGCTCTCGAGTGACTCAATATCGTTCATGAAGCTTGCAAGCGGGTCTTCCTCCTCCTCCTCCTCTTTTCCTTTCTCTTTCTCTGCATCGGAACTCGCTGCAAGAACAGCAGTATCGCCAGCGGCAGAGGCTGAAGCTGCTGAGCTCACGCTAGGTTCCGCTTCTAGAGGAGTATTAGTAGCAGTGGTAGTATCAGCAGCAGCAGCAGCAGCAGCAGCAGCAGTAGCAGCAGCATTCGGAGCAGCAGCGGTGGCAGTACCGGAGGAAGACGAGGAACCCAGACGCGCACGACATTGCTCCGCGCCCTGGCAAAGTGTCAAGTTCTCTCCATCAACGCGAATACCCTCCTCGTATGCGAGAAGAGCATCTTGGACGCGCCCCAAATTCAAGAGGGCCGCGCCGCGTCGCCCATGGGCTTTCCCCCAAGTTGGCTTTCTTCGCAGACAAGCATCGGCGTCAGCAAGTGCATCCTCGTTCGCCTTATTGCGCAAATGCGCCGCAGAGCGATTGCTCAGCAGCAGCGCAAGCGCCTCCTTCACGGCGTCCTCGCTCTCAAACGCCTCGCACGCCACGATCCCTCGCGAGTACGCAGTCACGGCGGCCTCCAGCTTGCCTTCCCGGAGCCGCGCGTTGCCCTCCTCGCGCGCCTTGGTCGCGGTCTCCACCGCCGCCTCGGCCGCCGTGCTTGGGTCTGCCATCATGGCGCCTTCCCGGAGTCGCTCTGCCGCCACCAACAACTTACGCGCCGCTGCGAGCGGACGCGTCCCCCGCCGCGAGGCGAGGTCCGCCTCTGCCGCACGCCGTGCCGTCCGCGCGCGGGCTCCCTCCGCGTCCGTGCGCGCGAGTCCCGCGCCGAGAGACTTTGTGCTTTTGCTTTTGCTGGTGCTCTCCAAGTATACACGTGCCCTTTTGGCCTTGGCTTCTCAACGTAGACACTGATGTGCACAACGCAAACTTGCCGTATCCCGATTCGTTCTAAATCGGTTCGCCGCGCACCTTCGTTGTACGTATACGTAGCCACAAGCCTTTGGCGCCGGGTCACTGGTGTCACTTCGGCAAAACCCCAAAGGCCGCTCGCCTTGGTCAGTCGAAAAGAACAGATTCACGGACGTAATAAGGGTGTCGGGCCCCGAGATCCGGACGGGTGCTGCGACCGCTTTTGAGTAGGAGATGAGGCCGTTTGCATTTCCTGAGGCGCTCGTGCGCGGCGTCATCGAATCGAGACCCAATCGCTTCGTCATGATGGTGCGACATGGAGACGCAGTCTATAGGTGTCATTGTCCGGTGACAGGCGACATTGCCGGCCTCGACTTTGGCCGCGGCGGCATCCCGTGCTTACTGAGCAAAAACACAGCGCCCAAGGCCAAGACTGACTTCACCGTTGAAGCCATCTCGCTCGACAACGTCAACATTGCCACCGCGAACGAGGGACAAGATGCTTCGTGGATTGGCATCAACCAGAACCGCGCAAATCGTTACGTGGAGCATTTCCTGAGGCAGGGAGGCTTGCTCGGTGCCTCACAGGAGGATCAAACGCACGCGGACGTTTCTGTGCCGTCACGTAAGCGAAAGAAAACAAAGGCAAAGACGGTGACCAACGATGACGATCGACAGGCTATATTAAGTTCGGACCCGGACACGCAGCGCGAGACCGCAGAGGTCCAGAGAGAGCGTGTGCTAGGAAAGTCCAAGATTGACTTTCTTATTGGCGACAACCACTTTTGCGAGGTCAAATCTCCTCTCGGGTCGATTCCCACTCAAGATCATCCCAACTTTGACCCCAAGCGCAAGCGACCCAATGTTGGCATTACGCATCGTCTCATCCGCCACTTCGATGATCTCAGTCTTCTTCTCGAAACGGATCCGACGGCTGCGGCGTCCATCATCATTTTCTTCATGTATGATGCACCAATTTTTCGTCCGCCCACGCCAAACGGCAAGAAGGCTCCTGTCAAGGAAAAAGAGCAGTATCGAACTGTCCTTCAGGCAAGCGCACGCGCGCGCGCCGCAGGTGTACGATTTTGGCAGCTCAACACGCGCATTACGCCTACGCATGTCCACTTCGTCTCTCACTTCGACTTGCCAGATCTTTAAAAGCTATACACCAAGTGCACGAAATTGTAGGGGAGACGAGTTACACATAGGCCTACACCAGTATTCCTTCTCTGTACAAGAGAAGCTCTTGTTCACTTCTTTTCCTGCATTTCAAAATTAAAAACAGTCGATGTGTGTAGCATGGCAGACTGTATACTTATCGTTTCCAAGCTTAATGAAACCAGTTAGCCGAGCCTTGATCGACTCTAGGCCCTACATTTCCTCTTCTTTTCGTTTCTTGTTCGCGCCAAGCACACCAAGCTCAAGTCTCGCGTAGCCGTCATTTTCGATCGAAGCCTCGCCGCGATCCACATCATCATCATCCTCACCCTAGCGGCACATCCATCATTCATTCCATTCATTCACCCATCCATCGCCGTCTTCCCCCGCTGGCCAAGCTTCTCATTCTCTCCCCACCCAGGATACCCCGCCCCGATTAGCAAAGTGCATGCCCGAGGCCGACCCCTCCCGCTTCGCGTCCAGGTCGAGATCGTCGACGCCCTCGATCGGATCGCCAGGTCCATCGAGTTCTCCGGCGCCCTCCCTGCTCGCCGTCGAGTCGAGCCTGTGCTTTCCAGGATGACATACATACGTACATAAATAAGCATAACCGCAAGCCAGGAAGGAGCCCAGGCGCAGGCGCTTCGAGCGAGCGCGCGCGCTTGAGCGCTTGAGCGAGCGAGCGAGCGAGCGCGGGCGCGAGGCCGCGGCCCCTGCTGCGCGCGGCGCGGGCAGACGCGCGAGGCCTCGCCGCGCGCGAGATCGGCGAGAGCGCGAGATCGGCGAGAGCGCGAGATCGGCATCCATCGGCCGCGGTTGGTGGCGAGGCGACTCCTCGCTGGCGACGACGGCGCGCGCGAAGGCCCGCCCGGCGGCGGCGCGCGAGGCGCGGAGAGGCGGGCGCGGCGCGTAGGCCCCGCGCCGCAGGCGCAGCGCGCAGCCCCGCCGCGGCCGCAGCTCGCGGAGCGCGCGCCAGCGTGGACGCGAGCCGAGAGCGGGATATCTGGGATATTCGAGCAAGGAGGCCGGCAACGGCGAGATGGACGTGGACGCCAAGAACGCCGCGGGGGCCGAGGCCGCCGCGGCGGCGCAGAGCGGAGAGGGGCTCACCGTCAAGGAAGAGGGCGCCCTCGCGAAGCAGGAAGCCGAAAAGGCTGCCGCGCGTGAAGAGGCCAAGATGGAGGACATCAGCGACGAGGAGGAGGACGATGACAACGACGAGGACGAGGACTTCGAGGACGCTGGCGAGAAGAAGCAGAAAAAGCACAAAAAGTCGAAAAAGCACAAGAAACACAAAAAACATAAAAGAAAGATCCGCATCATTGATGATGACGATGATGACGACGATGACTTTGTCGAGGCAAAGAATGGAAAGGCCGAGGGCGACGACGGCGACGACGATGATGGCGACGACGACGACGGAGACTTTGAAGAAGATGACGATGACGAGAGCCGTCAAGGCAAAAAGCATAAAAAGAGTAAAAAGCACAAGAAGAAGCACAAGAAGAAGCACAAGAAGAGCAAAAAGCGCAAGCGCGAAACCGACGACGAGGATGAGGAAGAAGAAGAAGAAGAGGAAGAGGTCGAAGCTGATTTCAAGTCTACGACGAAGGTCCCGGCGAAACCCAGCAAAAATATAAAACCGGAAGGTAGCGGCCGCGGTCCCGCGACGAAAAAGGCCCGCGTCAACAATGGTAAGGCAAAGACCACGTCTACCTCCAGCTCCGCAGCGAAAAGCGCCAACAAGTCTTCCAACCTGTACGAGATGGGCAGATTGAAACTGCTAGAGTACGCAATGCAAGCCTATCGCTGGTGGGAGCACGAAAAGGATGGGTCCTTTCACTGGACTCGCATGGAGCACAATGGCATCACCTTTCCAGACCCCTATGAACCTCACGGCGTCCCTCTGGTGTATGATGGCGAGGAAATCAAGCTTACGCCCGAGCAAGAAGAAGTCGCCACCTTTTTCGCAGAAATGCCTCTCGATGGACCCCAGCTCGGCACCCCAAAGGTGGCCAAGATCTTTACAGCAAACTTCTTCAAGGACTTTCGCAATGTCCTCGGGAAAAACCACAAAGTGAAAAAGTTCGAAAAGTGCGACTTTACCAAGCTGCGCGAGCTGGTGGCCCAGCGCCGGGAAGCGAAAAAGGCCGCTCGCGAGGCGCAGTCCAAGGAAACAAAGGCTCGTCTCAAGGAGATCGAAGACGAAAAGAAGTGCAAGAATTCCTTTGCCATCGTCGACGGCTACTTGCAAAAGGTAGGTAACACCATGATCGAACCTCCGCAGCTTTTCCGTGGCCGCGGCATCCATCCCAAGACTGGAACGCTCAAGGAGCGTGTCATTCCATGCAACGTGCAGCTGAATCTTGGCCGCGACGACCCCGTGCCCCCGTGCCCAGAGCCGGGCATGCACTGGCAGGCCGTGGTGCACAAGCCAGACGTCACGTGGCTTGCCGTCTGGAAGGAAAATGTCACGGGCAACCCAAAGTACATGCAAATGGCTGCCAGCTCGGGCTTTAAGGGCGACTCGGACCGGCGAAAGTATGAAAAGGCGCGCGAGCTCAAGCGCATCATTGGCAAAATTCGCAAAGATTACGAGCGTAAGCTCAAGCTCAATGGAAAGAACGACATGAAAGATCGGCAGCTGGGTACCGCCGTCTGGATCATTGACCGCCTCGCGCTCCGTGTCGGCGGCGAAAAAGACGATGATGAAGCCGATACCGTCGGCTGCTGCTCTCTCCGCGTCGAGCACATTACAGTGGACAAGGAAGCCAACACACTCACTCTCGATTTTCTCGGTAAAGATTCCATGCGACACAATCAGACATATTCGATGGACGACGAGCGCTACGCAGGTGTGGGCAAGCGCGTCCTGAACAACTTTTCCAAGTTTCTCGAGAAAAAGAAGCCTGACGCTCAAGTTTTTGACATGCTTTCCGTCATGGAGCTCAACGAGTATCTCAAGACGTTTATGAAGGGCCTCTCTGCCAAGGTGTTCCGTACCATGAACGCATCCGTCACCCTCGAGGAGCAGCTTCCAAAGACAATGCCTCTCTACCTCACCGTCAATGAAAAGGTACTGGCCTACAATGATGCTAACCGTCAAGTGGCTATTCTCTGTAACCATCAGCGGACGGTGTCCAAGTCGCAAGAGGCGTCGATTGAAAAATCGGCTGCCATGCTCGAGCTCCTCAGGAAGCAGCGTGACGAGCTCAACGAAATGTGCAAGCGCACCAAAAAGAACAAGGATCTGCGTGTCCTCAAGCCTTCGCTCCCGAGCGATGCCACGCCAGAGGACAGGCGCAAGGTAGCTCATTTGTTTGCGCGTCAGCCCAAGTTTGAGGAGGTCAAGCGGCGTCTTAAGACCTGGGATAGCAAGATCACCGCTGCCGAGGTCAGGTACCAGGACAAGGATGACAACAAGTCCGTGGCGCTTGGCACTTCCAAGATCAACTACATGGATCCTCGGATCACGGTCGCCTGGTGCAAGCGCAACGAGGTCCCCATTGAAAAGACCTTTCCCACCGCTCTCCGCCAAAAGTTTCCCTGGGCTATGTCAGTCGATGCCAACTACAAGTTCGTCAAGTAAGCCATCTTCTAACGATAAACCAGACAAAACTATACATTCCAATCCATTTATCCATCCATATCACCAAAGACGAAATTTGTAGAACAAACCGGATCATTTCATTGCGACCACGTGCTGAGTCCCTCGTTATGCGCGAGAAAGGTAAAGAAAGGCGCTTTTACTGAAACTTGCCCGACAGGCGCCGCATCGCGTCACCTAGCTGCTGGGATACACGCTTTGGCAGCGACTGCCGCGACGCCTGCGTAGCACCTGGGTTGAATCTTTCGAGAATTTTCTGTCGGTCGATTGACGAGGTTGCGCCCATTTCTTGGAGTTTTCTGTCTTGTAACGATGCGCAGGCTTCCTCCGTGAGCAAGTGCTCCTCGTAAAAGGCCACCACGAGACTACGCGGCTGTTGCAGCTCGTCCAATAGAACCTCCGCCACCTCTGAGGCCACCGCGAACTCCAAGAATGCGACGGCATCCGCGCGAATCTCATATCTCGCCACTGCAAGCGCGTCCTCTCCATCGGCGTCTTTCAGATTCAGATCAGCCCCGGCCGCATAGCAGAGCTTGATGCACCGCAAGAGACCTTCAACGGTGTGATGCGACGCGAATGGCTGCATGCATGCCATCATAACAGCTGTCGAGCCCTCCCTGCTCTGCAGATCGAGGTTGGCGCCGTGCTGGATGAGCAGCTGGACCGTGTTTGGCTGGTCGTGACCGCATGCGATCATAAGAGCGTTTGATCCATCGCTGCTCTGCAGATCGAGCTTGGCTCCGCGCCGGATAAGCAACTCGGCCGTATCTTGTTGGCCTTCGCCGGACGCAATCATGAGAGCAGTCCGCCCATCTTCATCCTGCAGGTCGAGCTTGGCCCCGCGCTCAATGAGCAGCTGGGCCGTGGCGGGCTGCTCATAGCGACACGCCAAAAGGAGAGCGAACCATCCATTATTCTGCTGCAGGTCTAACTTTGCGCCGCGCTGGATGAGCAACTGGGCCGTGTCGGGTTGGCCGCAGCGACATGCGTGCATGAGAGCGGTCCATCCGTCGACGTTCTGCAGATCCAGCTCGCTGCCCCGTTCGATAAGCATCTGAGCTGTTGTAGGCTGATCGTGGCGGCATGCCATATTGAGAGCGGTCCACCCATCGATTTCCTGCAAGTCAAGCTGGACGCCGCGCTCAATAAGCAGCCGGGCCGTGTCGGGCTGCTCGTAGCGGCATGCGAACATGAGAGCGGTCCATCCATCGTTGTCCCGCAAGTCGAGCTTGGCCCCGCGCTCAATGAGTAGCTGGGCCGTGTCAGGCTGCTCAAAAGCGCAAGCGAACATGAGAGCCGTCCAACCCGTGTTATTTTGTATGTCGAGCTTGGCACCGTGCTCGATGAGCGCACGGGCTACTTCGGGCTGGTTGTAAGCGCACGCGTTCATAAGCGCAGTCCACCCGTAGTCTTCCTGCAGGTCAAGCTCAGCGCCACGCTCAATAAGCCACAGCGCGATGGCAGGCTGGACCCCGGAGCCTTTATCAAGGGCCCAAATGAGCGGTGTATCGTTTCCATTCGTCACTATCTCATTGAGTAGGGCAGGGTCGTTTCGCACGACGCCCTGCACGCCGGCGAGGTCCCCATTCTCGATGAGCTCGAACATGCTCGTCATCTTCGCCTCGTGCGCGTGGGCGGGCCCCTTCTGCCAGGGCTTGCCAGAGCTGGGCCTTTGGGGCTCCTGTTCATGCCCGTACACACGTACCCAGCAGCGAGGCGTGCGTGCGTGCGTATCTGCGTAGAGACGCGGCAGAGCGAGCGTTGGCTACGCGACGAGACAGTGCTCACCGCCGCCTCCCTCGCCTTTCGCGCGGATCGTACACGATGTTCAAGGTCTGTGCGCCACGCCAATGGCCACGGGGGCTGGCCCTGCACGTGCCAGCGAAAACAACGACGAAGGTGAACGAGTTTTCCGCGCCTTTACTGTGACGTCACACACACACACACACATGCGCGCGCGCGCGTCTGATTTTGCGGTAGTAAGCTATACCACACAACGAGCCCACCATCTGCAGCCAATGTGGACTTGATGTCATGGCGCGTTCGCTCTTGCCTTTCTTGCGAGCGAAACCAAGGGCACTGCCGGCTCATGTGAGATCAAATAATGAATGAACCGTTTAGCGGGCGTTTGTTGATCGGCGGAAAACGTCTTTTCTTTTTCTTTTCTTTTTTACGACCATTATCGTCTGCGCGAGTCTGACTTTGTCCCGAGTTACGAGGTTGAGTCATCAACGGCTACAACGGCTAGGTGAATGCGAGCGGAAATTGTGCAAAGACGGACGCGCTCTCAGCCGAGGCCCAAGTAGATAAGAAGGTAGAAAGGTGGTCGCTTTGCTGCTCGAAGACACTCGACGGCAAGCGATTGAAGTAAACGTCTTCGTGGAGCGGCGCGAAGGCGCGGAAGGCACATTAGCGAGCGAGCTTGGCAGCTCGATAGAGGGACTTGAACGATGCAGACCCCACGCACAGAGTCCGGCGGCGACTCTGCGCGAAGGGGTCCGACGCGTGCAGAGCTTCGACAAGCCGAACTTCTCAAAAAGCTGCAACAAGAACGCGAAGATCGGGAGGCAGAACGCGCGCGTGCACTTGTACTCGAAGAGAAACGCAAGCTCAGGATCAAGGAGCAAGCTCTCGGGCAGGGACACAACGAGATCTCGAGCAGGCTTTTATTGCCAAAGCGCAAGAGCAACCGACTGCGTCCCGAAGATCTACGCGCCGAAGAAGATAAACTTCGCGTTCAGCAAGATCTCAAGCTACAAAGAATTGTGCAACGCGTGCAAAGTCAAGGCCCTGACCCTCGACATGCTGACTTTCTGCGGCGCCTCTCCGATAAGAAACGTGCCGAAGAAAAAGCAGGCGAGGATGAAGCCCTGCGTCAACGTGATCGCCGCGCAGCTGTTGCCGAGGCTGCGCGTCGCGTTGGCCAACGCGTGCACGAGACTGATCTTCGAGGCGGGCCAGAAACTGACGAGTCGAACCTCGAGGAAGACCGTGAGGAAAAAGGCAACCACGATGTCTCAAATGACAGCAACGACGAGGAAAGCAAGGAGGCTGACGACACGACTCTTGTTCCCAGCGTCTACACGAAGCACCGTCGCGCGGTAGAAAATGACTTCGAGCTCGAGAGGTCCTTTGATCGCGAACGCTGGGCGCAAAAGCACGGTATCGACACCAAGACACCAGTCTTTATCTGCGCGGAGGGCTACCCAGCCGTTCGCGACGAGCTTGTGCGTCGAGGCTGGTTCGAGAATCCCGACAAGGAAAGCACAATCTGGGATTTTCAGTTTGCACGCACCGTGACCGCTTTCGATAAACGAGGCTTGCGCGAAGACCAAATCATCAATCGCTTTTACGGCACAGGAGAAATGTGCTCGAAAGCGGGTATTGCCAAAAACTTGCAAGACTTGCACTGGTTCGATAACGCTGACCCGAACGTCTTCTTTCCCCGCTGCTACAATCTTGGCAACTCCGACAAAGCAGAACTCGACGATTTTGTCGAGGACTTCAAAGTGACTGCTGCAGAGCGCGTTCTCAAGTTGCTTCAGACCAAAGTTCGTAATGCCAAGAAATTTGACCAAACGAACATTGTCACGGTGTCGCCGTTTCTCGTACGAACCGCCGTGCGCGTTGCAAACAAATTTGCCAATCGCTACAACGACGATTACGTGGATGCTCCTGTTGGGTTCGTCCCACCCGTGGTTTCGCCCATTGACTGGGCCGTCTTAATGCACGCACAAGACGATCTCAATCTTAAGCACAGCTTTCTCGCTGGTGCTCTTCAGTATGCCAGATCCGACAATCTCGATCAGCTCATGGAACACTGTATCGCCGATCAGGAACACGATCGTTTCTGGGGTCCTCAAGCCGACCTCGTCAATGAAGAAGAGACAAAGTTCGAGGATGACCCGCGCATTGATGTTCTCGCTCCGAGATCAAAGGCGATGCGCAAATATGTTCGGCACCAGCTGCGAAAACTCGCCGAAGCCGCGCGAGATGGCTCGCTTGATACACAGGATGTCCGCATTGATGAGACCGACGGAATTGTCCAGCGATGTGCCGAGACGCTTGCGCAGCTCATGGAATTTCGCGGCGACCAGGGCCGCATTAATGGTGCCGACGGGCGCAACGTGTGGATCGTAAAGCCTGCTGGCAAGTCGCGAGGTCGCGGCATTCAGTGTTTCGACAACCTAGAACAATTATTTCGGTACACTCGGGCCAATACGCAAGAAACCACAAAGTGGGTGGTGCAAAAGTACATGGAAAACTCTCTCATTGTCCACCGAAGAAAGTTTGACATTCGCCAGTGGGTCCTCGTCACCAGTTGGAACCCACTCACCATCTTCTTTTACGATGACTGCTATTTCCGCTTTTGCGTCGGCGAGTATTCGCTGCAAGACCTCGAGGATAAGTTTATTCACCTTGCCAATAACTCTATCAGCAAGCACAGTGAAAACTTCTACAATGGGCCCGTCGCAGAAAACATGTGGCGCCGCGACGAGTTTCTCAAGCACCTCGATAATGTCAAGGGTAGGCCGGGAGTTGGCGCAGCTGCGTGGGCAGACCACATTCGTCCCGCAATGGAGACCATTGTGCGCGCCTCTATGAGCTGCGTGCAGGACCTTGTACGGTCGCGAGCCAACTCGTTTGAAATTTTCGGATTCGACTTTATGCTCGACGACCAGCTCAATCCGTGGCTCATTGAAATCAACAGCAGTCCATCTATGGAGTACTCGACGGCCATCACAAAGGCTCTCGCCAGCGATGCCTTGCGAACTTCGGTAGCTTGTGTCCTTGATTTTAAGTACCGCACCGACGCTGACGGTCGGAGACGTCTTCGGACCAAGCCAGCGACGGATGTCGACACTGGTTTGTGGAAACTCTTGCACGCCTCGCCCAACGAGTTCCGTCGCAAGCTCGAAGGCGCAGCGGACCTAGTCCTTACAGGTTCTGGCATCAAGTCTTACAACAAATCTCTGCGTCCTAAAAAGTTCTACGTCCGTCGACGCAAACCTCGCACCACGAAACCTGCACTTAAGCCAGCCGTGCAACTCCAAGAGGCTCAAATTGATCTCTAACTTAATGTATCTTTCCCGTTCCTGTAGTTTCAATTTCTTAACATGGTCAGGTCAGTGTGCCGCTAGCGAGATAGCGCATTGAGTTGCAGGCTCTGATGTCATTGTGCCACGTAGCCAGAGTCTGGCCGAAATTCCACCTCCAAAATCATGGTACCCATGTATGTTCCTTGGCCTCGCTATTCATCCTCATATGTTTCTTCTCATAATGAGGGAGAAGAAAGGCGTGCTCTCTAGGCCCTTCAAGTTTCAACACATCGCCTTGCCAAATTTAGGTTTCTGATTGTAAGGTTCGCCCTTCTGAAGTTCACAGGTTGTGCAAGAAAAAGGAGAAGAAAAAGAAGAAGAAGAAAAAGAAGCTAGTCCACATCTTAGGATTGACTACTCGAAGCAGAATGGTCGCGGAGCGGGAGACCAAGTTTCTCGCAGACTCTTCTCACAAGCGTATACGCTTCATTTTGAGCCTCGCGCCCATCCGTCTCGACTTTCACGATAACGTTTCCGGTAGCGCTTTGCGTGTGAGTTCCGTGACGATGAAGCGCCACGAGGTAGGGCAAGGTCTGTGGTCCTCTTCGAAGGGAGAACGTCCAATCTGATGAGCTCTGCTTGTCAAGCTTCTTCTCCCAAATGGCCTTGCAAAACTCATCGCGTACCCGCGAGCCGATGCTAGTTACGCTTCCGTCCCGCAATTCCGAAGAAATTGAGCAGAGTAGTCTGCGCTCCACGTCTGAGAGCCCACTCTTCCGCGCACAATCCTTGCATACATCGTCACGATCATCAAGATTGTGACCCTGGATCTCCGTGACTTGGCCGTCGAAATCGTACCGCCGTTCAAGTGGCAGAGCTCGGCGACAGGGTGGACACCAAAAGCATTCCGAACGATGCTCATCGCAGAGGTGAGACCTGCTCTCAGGGCAACTCTTCATGCAACCCCCCTTGCGGCATCTCGACTTTCGCTTCTTCTGAGCTCTTGTAAGCCTACGGTAGTCAGAGCTTGGCTCATGCTCCCGACGATGGCGGAGAGACTCGATTGTACCAGTGTTGGGAGATGACAGCACGTCCACGGTCGTTTGCCTTGGCACTTCATTAATTATGCGCTGACATCCGGTGCAGCGCGAGCCGGGGCCCATGACACCAGGTACAACGCTGAAAATGTAGTCGCCCTGCTCATCGCTGCCCTTACGGAGATGCTCATTTGGGTCCTTGCCATTCGTTGTGGACGACGCTACAGGAGCAAAACCCGCGTAATACTCAACGAAATTTATCGGGCTCATTTCGTCCGAGAAGCGCCACAGAATCATAGGTTGCAAACACTCTGTACAGTGCTCTCCACTCGCCAACTTCTCGACAACGCGTTTATGTGACGAATTCTCAATAAAGCAGTCAAAATCAGCACCAGAGCTCGGCTCAGAAGCACACAGGGAGCAGGTGAGCAGGGGAAATTTGAGACTGCGTCGCTTTGCGTCTCTGGCAAAGCTGATCAGTCGACTTGTGCCGTCTTTGACGTGCTTTTCATGAACCCAAAACCCGCATCGTCGTTTCTGATCATCGAGAGCAAATTCACCTCGAAAACACGACTCAGTCATAAGGTGCAACTTATCGGCAAGGCTGACTGGCGTCATGCTATCATGGCGGTCGCCTGTAAAGAAGCCAGGCTTCTTGCACGTGGCGCATGATGGCCACTTCTTACGTACATCGTCCTCATATGCCTTGTCGAGTTGATGCGCAATGCGAGTCGCGTTCCTACCAGGCTGAATGGGGGATGTGGATGGCGCCTGGGTTCCTTGTGTTTTACGTTTGTTTCGATTGGACGATCGGAGCGTTCGATCGCTTTTTTCGACGGTAATAGCACGCAGATGTGTTTCCTCACTATCAGACTCACCCGACGATGCATCCTCGCAGTCAGCGCCGGAGTCCGAGTCTGAGTCTGATCCTGATTCCGAGTCCGAGTCGTCCGCCTCTGCATCTTTGTCTAGGGTTGCGTCTTCCATCTCATCATCGCTGTCACTCTTTTGGGCATAAAATTCGCTGGAGCTGTCGTGTCTGCTGTGTCGATTTGTATTTGCCCTGTCATTCACCTCGTGACTGTGTCCGCCGGCATCTCCATTCGTGTTATCGTTCTCCGCGTGCTGGACACTCTCATTCTGAAACGCATTGCCGCCCTCGCTGCCGCGACGTTCGTCGTCTTCTTCTTCCACGTCTCCGTCGTCGACGTGATTGTCGCCGGCATCTCCGTCGTCGTCATCGTCGTCAACATCGGTATCTGCATAGTTTACAGCGGAATCAATTCTTGGCCTCCTGAAACCTGGCCCCTCACTTGCCTCGTTCCTTTGGGCTTCGTCAATTTCTTCGATTGCACGTCTCCCGTCCATGCTATGAGGTGCGGCATCAGGTTCAAGATCGTCACGATCAGGTTCCTCGTGCCTCGGTCTCCCTGTCGATGTTGGGGTCGAAGTGGGCGGCGAGGTATCGAGACGTCTCCTCACATCTCTCGACGGGTCGATCGCGGGCCCGGGAGCTTGCTGTCTTGGCGAGCCCCAGGACTCCGAAACGTCATCTGCCTCCAGCCCATCAATATCCGTAAACTCACTTCTGTCAATGCGCTCATTAGCACGTTGAAATCCATGACCATATGTCGGCAGCGTAATATCCGCGCAAAAGTCAGGCCGTTCGCAGATCCGCGCTGACGATTGCTGAGGAGAGAAATAGTCGTCCTCGATACGAAGAGGCTTCTTGCAGTCTGAGCAGGTGACAAAAGCAGGAACTTGCATGAGTGCTTGTATGTCCTGAAGCGAGATGCCGCTTTGAAAAAGTGCTTTTGCGGCAAGGACCTTGTGCGGGTTGTCGTTGCGAATGATCAGAAACTTGGCAAGATGACGCTTCGGAATGCCTGTGCCGCATAGGTACTTTTGCTCGATGATCTGCACCGCTTCGTCCACCGTGCCTTGGAGACGTCTGCTGTGCCGTTTAAGAATAGTTCTGATCGTGGCGCTATCGCGGTAGTTCCGTGTGACCCGTCCGAGGACCTGAAGGAAAGAGTTCATCTCGACACCCTTTGAGCGAAGCACCATGACAAATTGCTGCAGGGGAAAATTGAAGCCACGGATGTTCTTCATGAGAACGATGAGAAGATTTGCACGGCCGCTCTTGAAATCCTTTTCGACGTCGTCCGCCTCAATGTCGATAAACGCCTGGCGCTTGGAGCACCACCGCTTGTGAATTTTTTCGAGGTCGACAATGGGAGTGAGGAACTGTTTGAATTTGGGACGTGCCCCGTGGGGGAGACTGATCCATTTCTCGCCATCCAGACCGGCCTTAATGTAGCCCGAATACAGCCCATCGCCCTTGGGATTGCAGCAGTGATACCACTCTTGCTTTCTCGCCGACGCGTCTTCTTCGAGCTCGTATTCTGGATCGGCAATCTCCTGGAACTCCTCCTGGAACTTTGTAACGGCCCTTGCGTTCGAAAAGGACACCGTGCCAGCAAAAGGTAAGTAGTTGACCATTGTCTCGAAGAAGGCTCTTTCTTGGGCTGACTGAGCGCGTGGCAGGGGCTGCTGATGGAGCAAGTTTGCGCCCTCTAGGACTTTTTCAGCAAAGACCGAAAATCCAGAAATGAAGTCTTGAACATCGCTTGACATCGTCGCAGATCTTCCTTTGGGCCCTTGACCGTCGTAGAGGAAAATCGAAGGAAGCGAGGAGGGCGGCGATTCGATGCTCACTGATTGTCCAAGCCCCCAACCAAATCGGTAATCAGCACCCAGGATATTGCGCGCAACTCGCTCCTTGGAGCTCAGCACGTCGCATGTGCCGCTGAGGTGGAAGCTCACGGGGATGCGTGGCTCCACAACTTCCTTGAGCTCAAGACTTGTGGCGCCGTCCTTCCTGCTCGCAATATCTGCTTCGTCGCGAACGAGCTTGCCCCAGTGGGCCGCGCTTAGCCACATGGGGATCTGCTGATTGCGCTTGCGCTTGCTGGCTTTGCGTCGCGAACTCTTGTCGCTGTTCGAGTCCTTCCCTGAAAGGGTTCCCCAGCTTCCGACAAGAAGCACGACATGCTTGACATCCCATTGTGTGTCACATTTGTGATTTTCGGTCGTGTACATGGGAAAGATGGGGCGCCAGCTCTTTTTACCCCCGAAGAAGCGAACTGTGCGAGCGAGAAGCCACGACAGAGGCGTGTACAAATGGTTGCCAACTATGACCGTATCAAACATGGCTTCCGCGTACTTGCCGATCATAAACTGCCGCCCAAACACGCGGTGGAAGAGCTCGGCACCAAGCTTGACCAACTTGACCTCGTCTTTGTTCTTGACCATAACGGCTCCGCTCAAGAGCGTGTCCCTGATGAAATCCCGTTTCTTCGCAATCGAATCGATGTCAAAGCGAAGCTTCGTAAGATTCAAAAGTTCCGTGCGCTCTTTGATCAGGATTTTGAGAATTCTCCAGATCCTGTCGATGCTTTCTTCATTTTCCAGCAGCAGCGTCAGATCGGGAAGGTCCCCGATAAAGGTTTGAGCAGGCTGCAGGTTGTATCCGAAAAAGACGGTGGACTCCATGAGACGATCAGTCGTGCCATTCAGCGAGTACCCAACAACGCGGGCGTTGTCGTCCGCGATTTGCTTTACGATCGCTTTCGTCGTCGGGTCGCCAGACTTGATGCTTTTGCCACCACGAAGGACTTCGCGAAGGAAACGCGCGAGAGTCGTCGGTTTGTGCTGGCTGCTCAACCACTGCAGCCTTACAGGCATGTCACTCAGCACGTACTGGTACGCGAGGAGAGTACTCAGCAGGGTCTTGCCCTCGCCTGGAGCCAGAGGCACCTGCAAGCCGGGTTGAGTCACGGCAAGTGGACCCAGGTCGCGATCCTCGAAGACGCGGTTTTCTTTCTCGCGTTCATGGCGCACGACGCCCGTCTCCAGAGCCGTCATGACGAGCTGCTGCGAGGGGCGAAGAGAAAGATCGTTCGCGCCGCGTTTCGTCTTGACGAAGTGCGCTAGACGAATGAATTGCTCGTTCTTGCGTATCTCCGCTTCGTCCAGCGAAGAACGGTTCGTGTCCCATTCCTTACACCCCTTCACCAGCTCATCCAGGTTCTCCTCCGATATCACCTCTTCGATATTGCCCTGGTGACGCGCCACGGCAAGGGCCTCCGCTTGCCCCAGAGGGACGACACGCGCGCCCTCGTGGCGGGATGTAGCCATTTTCGATGCTCCGGCCATTGTTCTCTTGCGCTTGCTTGTTCACCTCTACTGGGTGCTTTGCCTTTGCTCTGCTTTGCTTGCGTGGCGTCGGTCGGGTGCTCTTCGTGCTCGTCTTGCTTTGCTTTGTTCTTCGTCTCGGAGTTGCGGGTTTGCTGCGGCAGGCCGCGCGACGAGCGGAGATGCCCCCGCCTTCCTCCTTCATCCCGCCTTCTTCCACCATTTCGACACACGAGGTGAGATCAAGTTTTTTTTAGAGAGCTCTCGAGACTGCGAAGTCGAGAGAGCGAAGTCGAGCTCGAGAGCGAGAGCACTCTCTGCGGGTCGTGCCTGCAGCACCGCGGCCGCGCAGAGAATCTCACCGCGCAGCGAGGGTCCCTCCTCCGCCGCTGGGCGGCCAGGTGATACGAGACGCAGCAGACGGTGGCCACGTGCCATGAGCTTGCAAAACGTGACACGAAGACACTTCTTTGCCAGCGGCAACCAGCCAGCCGCAGGTGATATGAGACGCAGCAGCAGCAGACAGTGAGTGTCGAAAGCTTGTGAAACATGACACGAAGACACTTCTTTGCCAAGACAGCCCGCAGCATCACACGAAGCGGTCACGGCACCGAAAGCAGCGGCGGCAGCGGCGGCAGCCGCAAGCAGGAAGACCAGGCCCGCCCAAGCGAGGCGGACTCCGAGCAGCAGAGGGTGGCCATGTGACATGAGCTAGCAGAGTATGACACGAAGACACTTCTTTGCCAGCGGCGGGCCAGCCAGCCATGGCCGGTGACATGAGCCGCAGCAGACAGTGAGTGGCGAGAGCTTGAGAAACGTGGCACGAAGACACTAGTTGCCAAGACAGCCCGCAGCATCGCACGAAGCGGCCACGCCACCGAAACCAGCAGCAGCAGCACAGCAGCAGCCGCAAGCAGGAAGACCAGGCCCGCCCAAGCTAGACGGACTCCGAGCAGCAGAGGGTGGCCATGTGACATGAGCTAGCAGAGTATGACACGAAGACACTTCTTTGCCAGCGGCGGGCCAGCCAGCCGCAGGTGATATGAGACGCAGCAGCAGCAGACAGTGACCTGGTGAGTGTCAAAAGCTTGTGAAACATGACACGAAGACACTAGTTGCCAAGACAGCCCGCAGCATCGCACGAAGCGGCCACGCCACCGAAACCAGCAGCAGCAGCACAGCAGCACAGCAGCAGCCGCAAGCAGGAAGACCAGGCCCATCCAGGCCAGGCGGACGCCGAGCGTGCACATTTAGCCTTGAAGCCAGCCTCACCCCGCCCCCGCCTCTGGTGAGGGTTCGGGGTCTTCTTGGCAGCGGAGCTTGCCGACGATTTCTCAATCGATCGAGGCCTAGGTGCACACGTTCATTGTGAAAAGAGAGAGTGAAGTGAGAGCGCAGTCGAGAGCGCTTGCTTGCTGCTGAAGTGAACACGACGAGGAGATAGAGAAAGGGGGGGAAGGAGGCAAGGGAGCAATACGCAAACAGTACTGCCTCATCTACACTGCGACGGGCCCGCGCTAGCCTCGCCTCCCGCGCCTTTGGGCTCAGAGCGCCGCTACCAGGGCTCTCTCTGCCTGCCCGCCTGCCTGCCCGCCTGCCTACACGGGAGTCAGATCGCGCTCATCTGAGCAAAGCAAGTCCGGAACTGCTGCTGCGCTAGGTAGGGCACGCGAAGCTGCCGGGACGCGGCGCTCCAGGGAAGGCTCCACAGACAGCCGCGGCGCACGGCCCGTCGCAGGGCGAACAGCTTTGCAAAGCTCGCGGCTTGCAAGCTTGCTTGCACGCTGGAGTTGGAATTGACCGTGAGGACGCGCGAGGAGCCTCGTCCGACGCAGTTTACCCGTGCGCGGGCCAGCGAGACATTGTGTTCCACTACGATCCACCAGAGCAGAGCCACAAAGTTCGTAAGCCTCGCAAGTTGCTTGTTGTGGATTCTACATCGATTGATATCGCTGGGCACGTTGATTTACTTTTCTTTCGCATCAAAATTGCACAATACGGAACGCAGATCTCGAAGCTACTCCATTCGGGTGAAAGAGAAAGGACCGTCAGGACGAAGTAGACCAGATGAATCCCATGTTGAAGACTTGGGAGGAGCTCAGCAAGGATTCCGTGAAAGAGAAAATGCAACGATTTATCGGCACTGAATCAGCTCGTGTACTCACATCTTTCTGGGAACCACATGAGCTCGTCAAAGTGGAGCTGGCTATGAGAAAAGTCAAACCTACAAAGAAAACTGCTGACATTCTGGAAGAAATCTTTGCCACCAATTACTTTCACGAGGGAACGCACGTGAAGAACATTGTCCGCGGAAGATGGAAAAAGGATCTGGAGAAAACTAAGGCATTGCTTGAGAAAAATGGCCCACCTGGTCACAGAGCTAAAGGCGAAGCAGTTCCACTGACACTATTCAGGTACTCACTCAAATACCGTCTCACGCCGCATGCTAAAATTGAGAACGACGAAAATCTGGTCATTCAGAATCTGTGGGAGCTCTTTCGCGGGAAAGCATGCAACACGTATGTATCTTCGATCCTTCATCGCGGTGTTGCCTACTCAACGAAAGGTCGATCTGGGGCGCAGAGCGTGTCAGGCGGTACGAGCATTGCAACAAGCGATTTGAATAATGCTCAAGCTGCGCATCTGCTCCCCGAAGGAATGCAAACGTCTCCAACGCACGAGAATATTCCTGGCCACGCTTTAACACCTTCATCACAGAGTTCTTCGCCTCCGGGCAATCGAGGTATAAAGAGAAGGTTAGACTCCATGGACAGCGCCAGCAGTGAGTCGTTAGCCATATCATCCATCGTGTTACCAATCCGACGACCCAAAGTGGAGGCGGATTCATCAAGAACCTCCGGCGCGGCTCCTTCGCCACAGGTATCATCCATGCCGTTGTCGGCAACAAGTCCGCAAATGACCCCTCAGTCAAGATCGCGGCAGCCTCCGCGCGAAGTTTGCATGTCGACAAAGAAGACAGAGAAGTCGAAGTCACGAATCAAGAGGGAACCTGAGTCCTCCACCTCTCGCAGCATGGCGAGGGAGGAAAGAAATGGTACTGAAGCGTGTGGCAGAATCTCCACGTTTTCACGAGTCGCGAGTGCGGCGAATGTCGTCGGCACTTCGTCCAAGGCGAAACGAAAAGCAAGAAAGCTCGATGAACGTTGCTCCTCCGCTCATTCTTCAGCACCTCGTGCCGGAGATCCAGACGTCATCGATCTTACCTGAGTTTCGATCATTGAAAGGTAAAGTACTTGAATCTGTTTTCTAAAGTCTCTTGAACGCTATGAGTAATTCGATGCCGAACTCTTGTGCACAATCTCGTGAGCTTCTTGTTTCCGAGGTATATGCAAACCATGTGCATCTTGGAACAAACGCAGGTCAGGTATGAGCTATACAGAAAGTCCAGTGTGTCTCATATTCATCTTTGCTCTTTCTTCTCATCATTGAAAGGAAGTACTCACAAGACACTTCAAGTTGCAACAAAGAACCAGATTAACTCATCATAAGATTCGAAGTTGTTCAAGAGATTCTCGAAAATATAAGGAATCGCCTCTCCTTGACCGAAGGCCTTGCGCAGCCGCACGCGCTGTCCCTGCAAAACCTGGCAAAAACTCAATCAGCAGCTAGCCAGCGTGGTAGGACAACAACCAGGTTGAACCGGGTCCTTCAAGACACCCCCCCCCCCCCTCCCCGGTGCGGGCCCTGCAGGGATGTGGAAAACACGGCCTTGTTAAGGCATGCCGCATGGGCGAGTAGAATTTGGAATGGCTCAGCTGCATCAAAAAGATCTTCGTTTGTCGTCACGTACGGGAAAAGAAAGTCGTCAATCCCCTGACCTCTGTTTCTTAAGGACTTGCTTCATGTTGGCGAGCTTGTTCTTGAGCTGCTTGTCGTTCGGAAACAACGCTGGCTTGTCGCTTGGCATTGCGCTCCATTCTGCCTCAGTCTGGCCCCACTTCTTACGGAAAAACTGGAGAGCATCCTTCGTAGCCAAAGATTGGTCAAGGGCTTCTTTAAGCGTTGCGACGTAGCGCGGATCCAGCCGGTCGCGCTTTCGCTTGGGTGCACGCTCTGCTTGCGTGTTGCCTTGTGTACTGCTTGCTTCTTGGCCTTGGCCAGCGGATCGCTGAGCTCTTCGCATCTGCATCAACTTGTCGGTGATGGTCTTGACCTGGACTGGATCCTCCATGTCCATGAGACCGCGTTGCTCCTCCGCATTTGCCGCAATAGAGCAGTGATGCCCAAAAGAACTATCCTTTGCGTTGGCATGTCGAAGCTCGACAAGAACTCTTGGTGAGTTGTTGAAGCGCTTGATAACGATGCAGAAGTTGCAGCCCTCGAGAACCTCTTTGCCAGACCTTGAATGCCTACCTTTGAACACCAAGTCGCCCACCTCTGGTACGCAAACACTAGCATTAGCTGCCCAAGATGACGCGACTTCATGAAGCGCCCTCAGCGCTAGCAAACCACGCTGCACCAGCTTCTGATCGACTTTCGAGACACCATTTTCCACTGCTCGCATAGTACTGTCAGCGAACGCTCCGACGTGCTCGATGGCACAATAGGCTTCATCGAGTAAATTGCCGTCGAGCCCTGCAACTTTTTTTAGGTACGAATCCTGTAAGTCTCGAAGAAGACGAAGTCGAATGCCGTTGCTTTCATCTTTTGCCCAGAGATCGGTCAGCGGAGCCCCAGGCGAGCCTGTGATCTTCTCTACCAACTTGCAGAGCACCTCGAGATCGTGCACCTGGTGTGCAGCAATGCGATTATTCTTCGCCAGTACGGATTGCGCGTGAGACTGGTTCCGCCGTTGTTGCGCATCAAATTTCGCCTTAAATCGACACTGAAACGTTTGGGACACGGTACATGGTCCAGCTTTGATCTTCTGGGAGATGCTTGAGTCTGATGGCTCACGCTCTCCGTCCTCCTGTTGCGATTGCCCTCCCCCCCCTAAAGCGGGTTGCTGATGTTGTCGAAGCAAAGCCTTCGCGCTTGATTCAAACATCGCGTTGTCGAAGGCACCCTTCTTACGTGACAAGCCTTCAAGATAGAGAGATTTCTCCACCATCTTGATCGACTTCGCGGTTTTCTCCCTTCCCCGCCACTTGCGTGCCTTCTTCTTGCCGTTTTTCGGCGGCGCATCGCCCGGACGTTCCGGAGGCTCAAGAAGTGCTGGATCGGGATCGAAGCCATACGCCTTCAAGTCCTGCCGAAGCTCCTCCAGTGCGACATCGAAAGCATGCTGCTTTCCATTAACGTCCGAAGGATTGGCACGCTGCTTGTCCGTCCACTTGATGCGCGCAAGGGTAGTGTAGTATCCCCAGTCATCGATGGTCAAGCCCCTTGTCTTCGTCATGAAGGAATCACAGCCCATGTTCCCCAAGGTCAGTTGCGCGATGGAATCGTCCTTGAAGACGAAGGAAATGTTTGCGTCCGAACCCGACTTGTGTGAGGCGATTTTGTGAGCATTTTCACTCGCAGCCCGAAGAGACCAAACGTTTTCCTCAAGTTCGCTCAATGGAGCGCATAGTTCCTCTGATTCCTCCACCTCTGCAACGGGAGGTGAGAGATCAACGCCGCCACCGTCCTCTTGGAAGGTGTCTCTGGAGCCATGATCACGGAGGACAGCATGCATAAGGTGCGGTTGAGAATTAGCTTCAACTGTGCTAGGCCTACTCTCGCACGAGCCATCTCGCGACGGCAGAGGCTCGTCTTCGAGCACGTTTGGCGCCTTAGCGTGGCTGTTGGCGGAAACCTGGACGCTCGTCATGATCACTTGGTTCACCTGGTTGCTTGTGGCTCTCAAGCAGCAGTACTCGAAGCAATGAGGGAGGGAGCCTGCGTTGCCTCCTTTGCCTCGCGCGTGCAGACAACTTGCAGCGCGGCCGCTACCAGGCGTCGCGCAGCGAAAAGGGATGGGCTTGCACAGCGTAGTATCCTCTCTGCTTGCAGATCGTTGCAGACCCATTCTATTTTTTCCCTTCGTGGCGCCTGCCCACCGGGTCGAGTTTCTAATAACCACTTCCCGCAGTGCGGTAAAAGTCTCGTATATACAATCCCCCCAGACCTGCGGTGTTTCGTCGATGTTTCTCGTCACAACGAGATCGGTCGATCAATCGATTCGCCGAAGAGGAAAACGAAGGTGAAAGGATCCAGGTGCCAACAGGCCTTCGAACTTTCCTTTATGTTATACTCAGGAACTCTGTGGTTCATTGAGGTAAAAGAAGAAAAATTGGGTTGTTGTTAGCACCTCATTAGGATTGACTACTCGAAGCAGAATGGTCGCGGAGCGGGAGATCAAGTTTCTCACAGACTCTTCTCACAAGCGTATATGCTTCATTTTGAGCCTCGCGCCCATCCGTCTCGACTTTCACGATAACGTTTCCGGTGGCGCTTTGCGTATGAGTTCCGTGACGATGAAGCGTCACGAGGTAGGGCCAGGTCTGTGGTCCTTTTCGAAGGGAGAACGTCCAATCTGATGAGCTCTCTCTGTCAAGTTTTCTCTCGTTGATGGCCTTGCGAAACCTCTTGCGTACGAACAAGCCGGTGTCAGTCAAGCTTGCGACCGGGAGTTCCACATTGACTATGCCGAGCAATCTGCGCTCAGAGTCCGAGAGTCGAATCTTCTCCGCACAATCCTTGCATACATCGTCACGATCATCAAGATTGTGCTCCTGAATCACTATCACTCGGCCGATAGAATTACACCGCTGCGCAAGTGGCAGAGCTCGGCGACAGGGGGGACACCAAAAGCATTCCGAACGATGCTCATCGCAGAGGTGAGACCTGCTCTCAGTGCAACTCTTCATGCAACCCCCCTTGCGGCATCTCGACTTTCGCTTCTTCTGAGCTCTTACAAGCCTACGGTAGTCTGAGCCTGGCTCATGCTCCCGACGATGGCGGAGAGACTCGATTGTACCAGTGCCGCGAGATGACAGCACGTCCACGGTTGTTTCCGTTGGCGCTTCGTCAACAATGCGCTGACATCCGGTGCAGCGCGAGCCGGGGCCCATGACACCAGGTACAACGCTGAAAATATAGTCGCTCTGCGCATCGCGGCCCTTGCGGAGATGCTCATTCGGGTCCTTGCCAGTCGTTGTGGACGATGCTACAGGAGCAAAACCCGCGTAATACTCAACGAAATTTATCGGGCTCATTTTGTCCGAGAAGCGCCACAGAATCATAGGTTGCAAACACTCTGTACAGTGCTCTCCACTTGCCAACTTCTCGACCACGCGATCATGCGACGAATTCTCAATAAACCAGTCAAAATCAGCACCAGAGCTCGGCTCAGAAGCACACAGGGAGCAGGTGAGCGTGGGAAATCTGAGACTGCGTCGCTTTGCGTCTCTGGCAAAGCTGATCAGCCGGTTTGCGCCGCGTGTAACGTGCTTTTCATGTGGCCAGAAGCCGCATCGTCGATTCTGATCATCGAGAGCAAATTCACCTCGAAAACACGACTCAGTCATAAGGTGCAACTTATCGGCAAGGCTGACTGGCGTCATGCTATCATAGCGGTCGCCTGTAAAGAAGCCAGGCTTCTTGCACGTGGCGCATGATGGCCACTTCTTACGTACATCGTCCTCATATGCCTTGTCGAGTTGATGCGCAATGCGAGTCGCGTTCCTACCAGGCTGAATGGGGGATGAGGATGGCGCCTGGATTCGTTGCATTCTGCGCTTGTTTCGATTGGACGATCGGAGCGTTCGATCGCTTGTTCCGACGGTAATAGCGCGCAGATGTGTTTCCTCACTATCAGACTCACCGGAGGATGCATCCTCGAAGTCAGCGCCGGAGTTTGACTCGAAGCCAGAATCCGATTCCGGTTCCGAGTCGGATCCTGAGTCCGAGTCGTCCGCCTCTGCATCTTTGTCTAGGGTTGCGTCTTCCATCTCATCATCGCTGTCACTCTTTTGGGCATAAAATTCGCTGGAGCTGTCGTGTCTGCTGCGTCGAACTGTATTTTCCCTATCATTCAGCTCGCGACTGTGCCCGCCGGCATCTCCATTCGTGTTATCGTTCTCCGCGTGCTGGACACTCTCCGTTTGAAACGCATTGCCGCCCTCGCTGCCGCGATATTCGTCGTCCTCTTCTTCCATGTCTTCCTCATCGACGTGATTGTTGCCGACATATTCGTCGTCGTCATCGTCGTCAGCATCGGTATCTGCACAGTTTACAGCGGAATCAATTCTTGGCCTCCTGAAACCTGGCCCCTCACTTGCCTCGTTCCTTTGAGCTTCGTCAATTTTTTCGATTGCACGGCTCGCGTTTACGCTATGAGGTGTGGCATCAGCTTCAAGATCGTCACGATCAGGTTCCTCGTGCCTCGGTCTCCCTGTCGATGTTGGGGTCGAAGTGGGCGGCGAGGTATCGAGACGTCTCCTCACATCTCTCGACGGGTCGATCGCGGGCCCGGGAGCTTGCTGTCTTGGCGAGACCCAGGACTCCGAAACGTCATCTGCCTCCAGCCCACCAAGATCCGTAAACGCACTTCTGTCAATGAGCTCATTAGCACGTTGAAATCCATGACCATATGTTGGCAACGTAATATCCGCGCAAGAGTCAGGCGGTTCGCAGATCCGCGCTGACGATTGCTGAGGAGAGAAATAGTCGTCCTCGATACGAAGAGGCTTCTTGCAGTCTGAGCAGGTGACAAAAGCAGGAACTTGCATGAGTGCTTTTATGTCCTGAAGCGAGATGCCGCTTTGGAAAAGTGCTTTTGCGGCAAGGACCTTGTGCGGGTTGTCGTTGCGAATGATCAGAAACTTGGCAAGATGACGCTTCGGAATGCCTGTGCCGCATAGGTACTTTTGCTCGATGATCTGCACCGCTTCGTCCACCGTGCCTTGGAGACGTCTGCGGTGCCGTTTAAGAATAGTTCTGATCGTGGCGCTATCGCGGTAGTTCCGTGTGACCCGTCCGAGGACCTGAAGGAAAGAGTTCATCTCGACACCCTTCGAGCGAAGCACCATGACAAATTGTTGCAGGGGAAAATTGAAGCCACGGATGTTCTTCATGAGAACGATGAGAAGATTTGCACGGCCGCTCTTGAAATCTTTTTCGACGTCGTCCGCCTCAATGTCGATAAACGCCTGGCGCTTGGAGCACCAACGCTTGTGCATTTTTTCGAGGTCGACAATGGGAGTGAGGAACTGTTTGAACCTGGGACGTGCCCCTGGGGGGAGACTGATCCATTTCTCGCCATCCAGACCGGCCTTAATGTAGCCCGAATACAGCCCATCGCCCTTGGGATTGCAGCAGTGATACCACTCTTGCTTTCTCGCCGACGCGTCTTCTTCGAGCTCGTATTCTGGATCGGCAATCTCCTGGAACTCCTCCTGGAACTTTGCAACGGCCCTTGCGTTCGAAAAGGACACAGTGCCAGCAAAAGGTAAGTAGTTAACCATCGTCTCGAAGAAGGCTCTTTCTTGGGCTGACTGAGCGCGTGGCAGGGGCTGCTGATGGAGCAAGTTTGCGCCCTCTAGGACGTTTTGAGCAAAGACCGAAAATCCAGAAATGAAGTCTTGAACGTCGCTTGACATCGTCGCAGATCTTCCTTTGGGCCCTTGACCGTCGTAGAGGAAAATCGAAGGAAGCGAGGAGGGCGGTGATTCGATGCTCACTGATTGCCCAAGCCCCCAACCAAATCGGTAATCAGCACCCAGGATATTGCGCGCAACTCGCTCCTTGGAGCTTAGCACGTCGCATGTGCCGCTGAGGTGGAAGCTCACGGGGATGCGTGGCTCCACAACTTCCTTGAGCTCAAGACTTGTGGCGCCGTCCTTCCTGCTCGCAATGTCTGCTTCGTCGCGAACGAGCTTGCCCCAGTGGGCCGCGCTTAGCCACATGGGGATCTGCTGATTGCGCTTGCGCTTGCTGGCTTTGCGTCGCGAACTCTTGTCGCTGTTCGAGTCCTTCCCTGAAAGGGTTCCCCAGCTTCCGACAAGAAGCACGACATGCTTGACATTCCATTGTGTGTCACCTTCGTGATCTTCGGTCGTGTACATGGGAAAGATGGGGCGCCAGCTCTTTTTACCCCCGAAGAAGCGAACTGTGCGAGCGAGAAGCCACGACAGAGGCGTGTACAAATGGTTGCCAACTATGGCCGTATCAAACATGGCTTCCGCGTACTTGCCGATCATGAACTGCCGCCCAAACACGCGGTGGAAGAGCTCGGCACCAAGCTTGACCAACTTGACCTCGTCTTTGTTCTTGACCATAACGGCTCCGCTCAAGAGCGTGTGTCTGATGAAATCCCGTTTCTTCGCAGTTGAATTGATGTCAAAGCGAAGCTTCGTAAGATTCAAAAGTTCCGTGCGCTCTTTGATCAGGACTTTGAGAATTCTCCAGATCCTGTCGATGCTTTCTTCATTTTTCAGCAGCAGCGTCAGATCGGGAAGGTCCCCGATAAAGGTTTGAGCAGGCTGCAGGTTATATCCGAAAAAGACGGTGGACTCCATGAGACGATCAGTCGTGCCATTCAGCGTGTACCCAACAACGCGGGCGTTGTCGTCCGCGATTTGCTTTACGATCGCTTTCGTCGTCGGGTCGCCAGACTTGATGCTTTTGCCACCACGAAGGACTTCGCGAAGGAAACGCGCAAGAGTCGTCGGTTTGTGCTGGCTGCTTAACCACTGCAGCCTTACAGGCATGTCACTCAGCACGTACTGGTACGCGAGGAGAGTACTCAGCAGGGTCTTGCCCTCGCCTGGAGCCAGAGGCACCTGCAAGCCGGGTTGAGTCACGGCAAGTGGACCCAGGTCGCGATCCTCGAAGACGCGGTTTTCTTTCTCGCGTTCATGGCGCACGACGCCCGTCTCCAGAGCCGTCATGACGAGCTGCTGCGAGGGGCGAAGAGAAAGATCGTTCGCGCCGCGTTTCGTCTTGACGAAGTGCGCTAGACGAATGAATTGCTCGTTCTTGCGTATCTCCGCTTCGTCCAGCGAAGAACGGTTCGTGTCCCATTCCTTACACCCCTTCACCAGCTCATCCAGGTTCTCCTCCGTTATAACCACTTTGACATCGCCCTGGTGCCGCGCCACGGCAAGGGCCTCCGCTTGCCTCAGAGCGACAACACGCGCGCCCTCGTGGCGGGATGTAGCCATTTTCGATGCTCCGGCCATTGTTCTCTTGCGCTTGCTTGTTCACCTCTACTGGGTGCTTTGCCTTTGCTCCGCTTGCTTGCGTGGCGTCGGTCGGGTGCTCTTCGTGCTCGTCTTGCTTTGCTTTGTTCTTCGTCTCGGGGTTGCGGGTTTGCTGCGGCAGGCCGCGCGACGAGCGGAGATGCCGCCTTCCTCCTTCATCCCGCCTTCTTCCACCATTTCGCGGCGCCGCTGAGAGTGCGAGTTTATACAGGTGAGATCGATTTGAGAGTGCTCTTTGCAAAATCGAGAGCGAGAGCGACTTGAGAGCGAGAGCGACTTGAGAGCGAGAGCGACTTGAGAGCGAGAGCGAGAGCACCCCTGCTGGCCCCGCAGCACTGCGGCCGCGCAGAGATTCTCACCGCGCAGGCTGCGCGCGAAGCGCCCCGCGTGACTCGTGTCCCAGCGGCCAGGTGACACGAGTCGCAGCAGACGGTGGCCACGTGACATAAGCTTGCAAAACGTGACACGAAGACACTTCTTTACTTTACCAAGGCAGTTCGCAGCAGCATCGCCCGAACCGGCTACGCTACCGTGGCCACTGCAGCCAGCATCGGCAGCGGCGGCAGCGGCCGCGCCCTCAAGCAGAAGTCCAGGCCTACCCGAGCCAGGCGGACGCCGAGCGAGCCCGCCCAGTTCTGGAGCCAGCCCCCCGCCGTGGAGGACGGGAGCGGCAGCGGGTTCGGGCAGGAAACGGCGCTCTCGAGCGCTCTCGACTCGATTTGCTCCCGCGCCTCGCTCCCACTCGACGCTCTGTTCTCGCATCTTGCTGAACAGGCCGCGCGTCTCCGCCTCCCAAAACCAGAACCGTGCGCGCGCGAGTCCGAGCGACCGGCGACGCGCGCTGCACTTACCGTGCGCAGCCCTGCGCCTGCGCCAGCAGCCCTCGCGAGGGCGGCCTCGGACCCGCTCGTGCACGCGCGCGCGCGCGAGAGAAGGGGAGAAAGATCGCATCGCGTGCGGCGGCATTGGGCGCGACCACAAAGAGACGCGCGGCGAGGCGACGCGAGGCGACGCGAGGCGACCGCGAGAGACGCGACGCAACGCGAGACGAGGGAGAACGACCGACGCGACGGTCCTTTAAGAATGTCGGCGCCCCTCGCGTCGTCCAAGTCGTGGGCGCCCATGAGCGCGAACGTCATCCGTGAGAAAGTCGAGCGCTTTGTTCGCGAGAATGGCAATGAAGATCTGGCAAAGATCTACAGCATCGATAAACTCGCCGAGTACGAGCAGGACTTGCGCGAGGAAAATGGAGTGAATTTTTTTTCCACATTGATGGAGAAGCTCTTTAAGAAAGTGTACTTCACCGACGGAAAGCACGACGAGGCCATGGTTCGCACCAAGTGGGATAGTGATTGCGAAAAGATGAGACTTGAGCTTATAAGGAAACTTGCAAATCCTTCTCACACGCCCAAAGCAGCTCCGTTCTTGCTGCTGGGTCATCTAATGGAAAATTTCATTGCTCCGCAGGCCTCCGTGGACAACGACGAGAACCTTGTCATCAAGAGAATCTGGTCTCTCGTACGCAGTGGGACATGTCAAGTCTACACGTCTCATATCATCAGTTCTGGCACCGCGAATGGCGGTAGTAGTACCCCATCCCGAGACAACAGCACAAGGCGTTCCATGCAAAACGACGAAATAAGCCCAGCTGCCAGAGCTTCGTTTCCTTCAGGTCTTCGGCAGCGCGAAGACCACGCTGTCGCGTCACAAGCTGACGCAGAGCGTTCGGGCTCTTTCGTGCCTCGGAACCTCGATTCTGAATACGATCAGCTGTCAGCTGACGCGTCGTCGTTTTCGGATGAGCATGAAGCGCCTTCGCCGCCGCCAAGCCAGTTGAACTCAAGGGAAAAGAGTAACTCCTTTAGCAGCACCCCGAGCACCTCGTCACTGCCCAATTCGGATCGAGCCAGATGGCCTGCTTCCTCATCTTCGTCCTTTTCCTCATCCTCATCCTCATCCTCGTCCTCGTCCTCATGTTCGCTATCGAAGCGCCCTCAACGGACGTTGTCTTCCGCATCGTTGAAAGACAAGAGTTCGTTGGCCTCGTCTTCGTCTCCCACACAGCGCACCAAGTCCGCTCCGCTGTCGATTACGACGATGCCTGTAGGAGTGCGGGCGAAGCCATCGTCAGTAGCAGCAGCTATTGGCGCTTCAACTGCAGAGCAAGCGACAGCGGACGCAACTGTGAAGGAAGAGACGCCGACATTGCGACGCGGAAATTCTTCCACGATCAGCGAGATCAAGAAGACGATGAAGAAGGAAAAGAAGAAGAAGCTCCGTGCAGAGAAGTACATCGATCTAGAATTGCCCAGCGACGATAGTGACCTTGAAGAAGAAGACGCAGGTAATGAAAAGAGCGCCGATGAGTCATCACAGTCGCTGAGTGACAAGACAACCACGTCTGAATCTCAACATTCACCTCGACGCGAGCGACCTTTGAAGAGGGAACGCGATGCTCCGAGCAGCTCGAACTCGAATTCTCCAGCTCCCATCGCCCAAAGCTCGTCTTCGTCGTCTTCCGGCGTCCCTGCTCGCACAAGACTTTTGACTTCAGGAGGAACCCTTGAATCCTTTTGGGGAACAAAAAGGCCTCGAATCAAGACCGAGAAGCCCTCGTCTGAGAGACCAGGTAGTGCCAGCAATTTTATCGACCTCACCGAGGATTAATCGAATTGCATGAAAGGAAAACTTGTAAACTCCCAAAAGAATATTGAATGACTGTGAATTGATGCGATGTAGCGGGAAACAGAAATGTCGTGAGCAGACACTAGCGCCCTCAAAAGTAATGAGATCAATCTGGCGTCCATGGGAAGACTTCTGTAGTCGACGAACATTCAATCTCGCTTGCCACTTGTCCGTACGACATCAATGAAAATTTGATGCATAATGCTCACAGTAAGAGATTGTGTGTCCAAAGGATCTGTAAATATTTGGCCTTTCCTGACTCATTGAGAGTATCTTTTGACAGGGGGAAGAGCATCGAAGTCCACCAGCGAAATATATTGCCTTGGCAGGCCCGATTCTATCCTAGTGAGCCTAGCATATCTGCTTTTATCAACTCCAAAACGACGGTAGAGTGTTTCTCCTACACCATAACGGCAGTTAGGACTACTGTGTCACATAATGGAAAGAATTCAATGAACATTACTTTCAGAGAAACGGTGCTTGATGAATCGGGCGAAGGATCCATTGAATAAACCAGGAAACGGTCGTGACGCAAGTGAATATTCGATGTTTGGGCGTGAAATTTTTTGGTCTGACTTTAAGATTGGTTAAGAGGAAGGTCAAGTGCCTGACAAGCATCCTGCAGAATATCGTGTGCCCGGTTCTGCTGCTCGACATTGTCCGTTTCGAGATCCAGAACGAGAAGATTGGATCCAACGGTTTCGGCAGAGACACCGGAAGCTGACGTTGTCGAGGGACCCTCTGCAGGCCTGTTTGAAGCGGTGTGCACATGACGATGAAGTTTGACAGTGTAAGGAGCGGTTGGTGGCCCTTTGCGCAAGAAGAATGAACACGCGGGCGATGGATAGGGGAGTTTTTCGCGAAGAATTGCCTCGTGCAAACTCGTGTAGACTTTGTGTCGCACCGTATCCTGCTCGCCGTCGACGCGCACCTGCTTCAAAGCGTCGAGAAGCTTGCGCTGTTGCTCAGAAAGTCCTGATTCCTGTGCACACACCTTGCACTGATCTCTGCTGGGTGCAGTGCTGCACATGCTTGAAGAGGGCAAAGCGCGTCTGCAGGAAGCGCACCAGAAATGCTCGCTTCCGTGCGTTGCACAGAAACGAGAAGCTCCTTCAGCACGCATCTCTTGGCAGCCTCCTAGACAACAGGTTTTCTTCCGCTGCTTCTCCGCTTTGAGCAGCTTCGCGTATGACCCCTGAGAGCTGTGCGCTCGCCGAAAGGTTCTTTGCCCGTCTGAACGATTTGGGTTGCGATTCATGCGTAGGCGGGTGTTTCCCGGTTCCTCGTCCTCCACTCGCTGACATGCGGAGCACATTGTTTCGCGAGATGTGGGTCTTGGGTGAGCGCTAAATATGAAGGGAGTGCCGTTCTCGTTGCTCGCTTTCCGAAGCCACTGATTGGAGGATACTGGCGCATATCCCGCAGTGAGTCTTTTGCTCCCAATGGGCTTGAGGTTTTCATTGAAAAGCCAAAGGATCAGTTGCTGCTCGCATCGGGCACATTGGTCGTCGCGGAGAAGCCTGTTGAACACCCGTGGGTCTTCTGACGGATTTCCGACCAGCTGCAGAAACTCGTCGTCGCGGAGAGGCTTCTTCGCGCAGACGAAACAGAAAAGCTTGAAGTTCTTGGACCTTCGAGTTCCCTGCGCGATAGAGAAGTCGATTTCCACGTTTCCAGATGAGGAAACATGCTTCTTTTCAACCTTGAAACCGCAGCGCTTGCCATCTGTGTCCACGAGATACATGCCCTGCATGCAGGCCCTCGGGCTCCGACGTAAAGTGTCCATGAGAAAGTCAGGCACTTGGTCCGTGAAGGATGCAGAGGTGAAGAAGGCTTCCTTGCTACAAACGGAGCACTTTGGCCAATTTAAATTGGCTGAGGCACGAACGCTCTCATCCAGTCCATGTGAGACCTGCGACGCGTCGCTTTGGATTGTTTGAGTGCTTTGCCTTTGCGATCGGCTGCGTCTGGTCCTTGGTCGACGTTGTTGCTCGTCATCAGGAACCCCATCGCCTTCATAGTCAGAATCGCTGTTGCTCTCGTCGGACGAATCGTCAGAGTCCCCGGCACCATTCTCGTTGACATGCTGTCGACGACCACGTCGAGAAAGGGAAGGAGGCGCGGCATGTGTTACATTGTCTGCGCTCCCATGAGCACCATGGGAAGAAGAAGCATCGCGGGTGGGGGCACTGGTATCGTGGCCGCCATTTTGGACACTAGGACTGCTGCGGAGCATATCGACATTTCGGCCCGGGGTTGCTTCACTACCAGCCCCGCGACTGCTGCTGCTGCTGCTGCTGCTGCTGCTGCTGCCTCTGTTCCTGTTCCTGTTCCTGTTGCTAATGCCGCTGTCGCCAAAGGCGCCATCGTTATAGTGATCCGAAGCGGGATGCGGGTCTAGCCGGGAAGCTTGACCACTGCTCTGCGCGCCAGAGCTCTCGGCGTCGTTTTCGCTTGCTTCCAACAGAGATGCGTCGTCGCCTGAGGCTCTCTCACTCGAGACCCTGAGCTCGTTGCTCTCCGATCTCCCCGATCTCCCCGTGTGAACGCCTTCGGCGCAAAGACGAATGTTAGCTTGCGTGGAATTGTTGGCTTGCGTATCAACAACCTCAACAACGTCAACTTCCATCTTCTGTGGACGTGTCGGTGCATTAGGCGTGTCGCACTCCATCGCAACTACGGGGTTGTCGTCTTGATCATCTTCCCCATCCAAGACTCTCTCGCGCACTGGAGGAGGACCTGCAGGACTATGGTGTGACAAACGCCGCCGCGCATTGGTGGAAGCAATTGCCGGCAAGGGGCGTGGCGCCTTGCGCTTTGGAGACGGCGATGATGCAGATTCCGAGTCACTGCTGTCGTGCGACATACCAACGTCGGAAAACTCCTCAAAGGAACGGCGAGTGCTGGACTTGTCAAAGCAGTCCTCGTACGTCTTCAGAGTGATGTCTGCGCACGGATCGTTCGGTCCACACTCGTATAAGGTGGACGATGGCGTTGACTCGAAGTTCTGAGGCTTACCACATTGCATGCACTTAGAAAACCCGGATTGAAGTAGCGTCGCAATGTCCTCCTCGACAATGCCATTCTTGAACAGCGCCTTTGCTGCGAGAAGCTTGTGTTCCTCGTCATCCCGAATGATTAGGAACTTTGCGAGATGCCTTTTGGGAATACCAGTGCCACAGAGGTAGTACTGCACAAGATGGTCAAGCGCATCGTCGACACTTCCTTCTAATCGACCTTTGTGCGTCTCGAGGATCTTCCTGATCATATTCGTGTCATGGTGGTTACGGGTGACGCGCCCAAGGACCTGAATGAACTGATTCATCT
The DNA here is from genome assembly GCA_003116975.1 of Aurantiochytrium sp. KH105. Lineage (NCBI taxonomy): Eukaryota > Bigyra > Thraustochytrida > Thraustochytriidae > Aurantiochytrium > Aurantiochytrium sp. KH105. The sequence continues at coordinate 69,473 of BGKB01000100.1, forward strand.
TCACACCCTGCGTACGGAGAACCATGACGAACTGCTGGAGAGGAAAGTTGAAGCCACGAATCTTTTTCATGAGGACAACGAGAAGGTTTGCGGCACCTTCTCTGAGGATAGTCTCGACATTTCTGGGGTCGATAGGCTCAAAGTCACCCGTATCGGGATTCCAACGCTCGTGAATGTTCATCAGATCGATGATGGGGATCAAAAACTGCTTGAGTTTGGGCCTTTCAGCTTCCGGCAAACTCACCCATCGCTCAGCGTTACCCGGCCCCGTGACAATATAGCCCGAGTAGAGTCCATCACCGGCTGGATTGCAGCAATGGTAGCATTCCACGACCCTCGCAGACGCGTTTGGGCCAGGCGGACTCTTTTTCCGGGCAATTTTCTTAAAATCTTGCTTGAAGGTATCGACGGCGGCCTTGCTTGAGAAGGAAGCTGTTCCGGCAAACGGCAAGTACTCCATCATAGCCTTGTAGTGACTTCGCTCCTTCGCAGAGCTCGCCGCAGCCTCCTCGGAGATCTTACCAGCCCGGGCTTGAACCGTGTAAGAGAACACGGACATTCCAGAAAAGAAGTCACCAACGTCACTTTTGTACTTGCCTCCAAGGCGGCGTTTCCCGTCCGCATCGTACAAGATGATGGAGGGCAGTGATGATGGAGGATTTTGAATGCTTACCGACTGGCCGAGACCGTATCCAAACTTGTGTCGAGCACCAAGAATGTTGCGAGCTACGCGTTGCTTGGTCGACAACACGTCGCACGTGCCGCTAAAGTGAAACGAAACAGGGAAGCAAGGCTCAACGGTCGTCGCCAACGTCCTGGCCATCTGTCGCTCAGCTTTGCTGGCGATGTCGGCTTCGTCGCGGATTAGCTTGCCCCAATGCGCCCTGGAGAGCCACGTCGGCGTCTCGCTCTCACTCTGCTCTTGCCCTCTTCTGGTCCCTGCGAGGGTTTTCCAATTCCCTACAAGAAGAACTGCGTTGTAGGCCTGGGACGGTTCTGTGCAGGACGAGTTCTCGTAGCCCAGCAAGGGCATCAAGGTACGCCACTGATCTTTCCCGCCATGAAAGCTGACGGTGCGCGAGAGCAGCCAGGAAAATGGCGTGTACAGGTGGTCGCCAATGATGACTGTCTCAAACAGGGCTGGCGCGTACTCCCCGATCCTGAATGTTTTCCCAAAGACGCTCGTGAAGAGCTCAGCTCCGAGCTTAACAATGTGAACCTCGTCGCCCTGTTTGTAGGCCACAGCTCCGCTCAGCATGGTCTCCTTAATGAGAGTCATTAACTCAAAGTCGGTGTCTTCGGGCCGAACACCAGTCCTTTCCTCGATGATGCCTTGAATGATGCTCCAAACCTTGTCAAGGCTATCCGGGTCCTCGAGCAGCTTGGTAAGATCCGGAAGTTCCTCAAGGAAGGTCTCCGCAGGCTGGCGATGGTAACCAAAGACGACTGCAGACTCAAAGAGACGGATAGATTTCTTGCCGCTCTTCTTGTCGCGAACCACGTACCCTGAAACGTCGGCATTGTCGCAGGCAATCTGATCCAGGATCGACTGTTCGGCTGGGACGTCAGAGCTGAACGCTCGCGTCAATACGCCATGGAGAAAGCTGGCCAGAGTCCACGCTTGCTTTTTGCATTGCAGCCAGTCGCACTGTACGGGCATCTGGCCCAGCACCGTGAGAAGCGCAATGATGGTGCAAAGGAGAGTTTTTCCTTCTCCTGTGGCGATGCGGCACTGCAAGCCCGGTTGCGTCAACGCAAGAGGCCCAAGATCTCGTTCTTCGAGCCGAAACTCTTCTTGGTCATTGCCTAGGGCATTCTGGATCCTTTCAACCTGGTGCTCCACCCTCCCGCTCTGGAGTGCGCCGACAACCAGCTGCTGAGAGTGGCGTAGCTGTAGAGCGGACGAGCCACGGTGACTCGTAACGTACTTGATGACAGCAATGTGCTGTTCGTTCTTTTTCATCTCGAATTTCTTCAAGGGGCGTTCCTTGCCCCACGGCTCAAACTCCATCGCGTCCAGTTGCTCGGACAGTATCACCTTGGCGATCCCCTCGTCCACCATGGCGTGATTCAGAGCCGCGCGGCTTTTCACGGACAGGATTTCGCAGTTGTTCTCGGACATCTTGGAGTTGCTTCGAAATGCGTCGAAGTCTTGGTCTCGTGCTTGAGCTTGTGCTTGAGCTTGTGCTTGTGCTTGAGCTTGTGCTTGTGCTTGAGCTTGAGCTTGTGCTTGTGCTTGTGCTGGTGCTTGCTTTGGAGGCTTGCTCGCTTTGATTTCGGGTTTGCTGCTGCTGCTGCGCACCCGCTGCCTCCCGGTGCCTCCTTTCGCTGCCCTCCCGCTCCTCCGATCGTTATTACCCATCCGGATCGCTCTCGTCAGGGGGGGGTTGGAAGGGCAATCAAAAGAGTTGGGAGCGATCTCATCGAAAGTGGGAGCGTTCTCATCGGAAATGGGAGCACACTCATCGGGATCGGTAGTGCTCTCGTCGAGATTGGGAGCGATCTCATCGAAAGTGGGAGCGCTCGCTCTCATCGGGATCGGGAGTGCGAACCGCAGAAGGAAAGGCCTGAGTGCATTGGCCGAACGTGCGTGGGACTTCTTTCATCGAGAGCAAGCTGGCGAGCCCGTGCCTTTGAGAATGCCCTTCCTTCCCCCTCCACTTCCTCGGTCGGCGTCGTCATCGTCATCGTCGTCTGAATGCATTCGAGAGCGCTCGGTACTTCCTTCATCGGGAGCAAGTCCAGAGCAAGTCGAGACAAGGTCGAGCGAGAGCAAGCCCAGCTAGAGCGTCCATCCACATCCGACGGACCAATCAGCATCGCGCGAGCGCACGGCATGCTCGAGCCGCGTGCTCGCAAGCGCCATCAGGAGCTCCCGAAGGTGCTCGCTCGCTGCCTGCCTGACGCCTCGAACCTCGCGACTCGCAGCTCGAGCTCGCGCCCTGGAGCTCGCGCCCAAGCAGGAGGCGGCCGCGGCTGGTCTTGGATTCCTGGCGCCGCAGATCCCTCCCGAGAGCGAGGCCGCGCGCGGGCGAGAGCGCGCGCGAGCGGACGCGCACGCCGGGAGCGCGCTCGCACGCGACGGCGCGCGACGCACTGCAGAGGCCCGCGGCGCGGGGCCGGCCTCGGTCTGTCTGTTGGCCGGCGGGAGGAGGGAGCGGACCGCGCGTGGCGACGCGAGGCGAAGACCACAGGACGCGGCGGCTCGCGTCGCGCTCGTGCGGCGCGCTCGCTGACTTGCTCGTGCGGCGCGCTCGCTGACTTGCTCGTGCGGCGCGCTCGCTGACTTGCTCGCTCGCTTGGTGCTGCTTCGCCCTCGAGGCGATCGACGACGAAAGAGGCTCGTCTGCCTGCTCGTGCGACTGAGCATCGGGCATCTGGGCAAGCGCGAGCCAGGGATCCACGACCACGCGAGCTCGAAGCGCTCGGTGTCTCGCGCCTACGCTGTCCACCCGGCTCGTCGCACGGCTGCGGACGTGGACTTTCACGTCAACACGACCAAGATGACAACGTCTTTGACACCGTCGCACGACCCCAGGACCTGGCGACCCCTTGATGATGAAGCCATCCACGCAAAGGTGACCGTCCTGCTGGAGGAGGTCCCCGAGTTGGCTTGGATCTGGGACGCCCCAACTCTCGTCGAGATAGAGATGGAGTTGCGTAAGAAGGAAACGAGGCCCTTTTCTAAAATTTTGGAACACTGCTTTGAGAAAAATTACTATCCCCGAGGGCATCACGTTCCCGAAGTTATACGCGCTAAATGGGCAAAAGATTGTAGAACCCTGGGCACCCAACTTTCGAGGCGATTTAAGCGCAGGGTTTCACGAAACTTTGCAGCACAATTTATTGTCATGCGTTGTGCCTTGCATGATCGTCTCTCGCCTCATCCAACCATCTCCATGGATGAAAATCTTGCCGTCAAGAAGCTTTGGTGGCATATTTGCGCGCCCACGAGTGGGATCTATCGCTCGCATATTATTAATCATGGCATGGCAATACCTTCGTACGGCAAAATAACAAAGCGACCACAACAGGAAAGTGACGAGGGGAAGAGTGTTACGATCGATCTCTCGGGCAGTCCAGACCCGGACGTAGCTGTATGTAAATCACCTGTATCATCATCAGCCAAATGCAGCAAGACGAGGCGTCAAGCGCCTGCAGTTCGCTCGCAAAATGATGTAAAAACTGAATATAAAAGACGCGACGAGTCGCCAAGCGAACTCGATTCAAACGGCTGTGGCTCTTCTTCGCGTTCGCTGGGAAGAACTCGATCTGCGGAGCCACTATCTGAGAAGAAGCCACAACGCTCGGCACGGATGGAGAAAGACCGTGCTCAACCCAAGGTCCTGCCTTGCAAGCAGGAGATTGATGTTTTTGACAAGAGTCGGTTCGATGACAGTAGCGACGATGAAGCTTTTATCGGTAGCAAGTTGGATGGACCAGGTTGTTCAAAGGCCTCGACTACATTGTCCTCTTCGGCAGCCGGCCGCACGAGAACTCCGTTGCTCTCGGCGCGATCGGCGTCTCCAGGGTCAGGAAAAGGAATTTTGAAGTTAGAATTTCGTCGGAGTGCAGCGTCGTCTGCGCCGAGTCGGGGCGTCATCAAGCTCGAGCACAAGCCATTCGCGAAGCGGCGCAAAGTGTTGCCTGGCATCTCGGATCTCTCCGAAGCCTTCATTTAAAATTTGTTACTCTAAATGTTATGTTTGCCAAATGATCATTTGTTGGTGCAGGCCTACTACCAGCGGTTGCGGTTTGCTGCGGCGCCAACCAAATGGGCGAAATCTTTTCAACAACCATTTTGTATACTTGTTCCTTGTTCCTGGAGCCAGCTGCAGAACATTACATTCTCAAGTCCCCGCGAGATCCCGGAAAAGAGAGAGAGAGAGAGATTCCAGCTAGCTGGGCAAATCAGGAACTCGATCCTCGTAGCGCTTTCGGAGAGCGACTCCCACACGCGAGCTGTGAGCGAGCCCGAGCTACTCCAAAGACGAGGCGTGAGCTTGCTCGGAAGCGCGAGCCTGGACCAGAGCTTGAGCGAGGCAGAACGATGGCGTCGGGTAGTACTTCTTCGGCCGCAGCCGACACGATGCAAGCGTGCTTCTACGCCAAGTTCGGCGGGCCCGAGGTGGACCAGGTGGGCAAAGTGCCACGACCCAAGGCGCAAGATCTTGCAGAGGGCCAGGTCCTGCTAGAAATGCGTGCATCTTCTTTAAACCCGGCAGACTACAAGCAACGCAGTGGAAAGCACGCGGCCATCCTGTCCATCAAGCTGCCTCAGGTGTACGGCTTTGACTTTTGTGGCAAGGTGGTCGCTTCCAAAAGCACGGAATGGGTTGCTGGCGACGAAGTCTTTGGCATGTGCAAGGGCCTTCGTCGAGGCGGTCTTGCCGAGTTCTTCATCGTGGATGGTGACATTTGCGTGCGGAGGCCACCAAACATGCCGAGTTTCGACGCCGCAGGCCTCCCACTCGTGGGCATCACCGTGCTTAAAGCGTTTTCTAAATGCAGAGTGAAACCCGCTGCTCAACGGAGCTCCTCGCAAAAAGCGCCGAGAATCCTTGTTCTCGGAGGAGCAGGCGGTGTCGGAACTGTGGCAATTCAGCTTGCCAAAGGGTACTATGGCGCTAGTTTCGTGGCAACAACAGCCTCGGCCGGCGAGAAGTCAGATCTCGTTCGCGAGCTGGGCGCAGACCAGGTCGTGAACTACCGTGACGAGAAGTTTTGGCAAGTTCTGGCGTCATCGTCCCAGGACGATCTCTTTGATGCGATTCTTGATTGTACCGGCGAGGCGGCCAAGTGCCCCTCTCTGCTACGCGATGGCGGCGGTCTCGTTAGCATTGCAGCTTCGCCGACTGTTGCTGCTTTGCGCGAGTTCATCGAGGAGTCAGACACGCGAAGCTTTCATAGAATCACCTTTGGCGTCGATGGGTTTCTGCACAGTAGTCTCGGAGGAGTAATCTTCGATCGTCTTACGGGCGCCACCTCTCTCGAGTCCAAGTGTCGTAAACGAGGCGGCGGGACCTTTGCGCACATTATTGGAACAGGCCATCGCGAGTACGTTGAAATCCTTGCAGACGAGTACAATGCAGGTCGTCTGCGCACAGTCATTGACCACGTCTATCCATTGCGGGATGGCATCAAAGCGATCGAACGTATAGAGAGCGGGCGTGCCAAGGGTAAAGTCATCATCTCCATCGCAGACGAAGAGGCGAGTACCACAACGGCCATCTAGGAACTGCGCAAGTCGCTGTCGATGCAACACAGCTCCATCATCCGCGGGCGAAACATTCCGGAGTCGGTCCAGGCCTATAAAAAAGTAAAACTCATTTGGTATCATCACTTCTTTCTTGCGCGCACGTTTCGAAGAAATGCTTCGGGCAAGTGAAAGTAAGAAAGGACAAACTTTGCTTTTTTCCGGGCAGGTCAATCCACGCAAGAGATCGAAGACCACCTCCACGCAAGAGTTCGAAGACCACCTGGTAGGTCTATCTCTGACTTCTCTTTCTTTTTTTCGGCTGTGTGGCTGTCAGGAGTGTGTTTTTTAGAATAGTATGGATGGATGGTTGCTTGGTTAGGTTTGTTCGGGTTAGGTTAGCGTTTGTGCAAGGCCAAGACCAATCCGTCGGCGGCGCAGACCACGCAACGACTGTCGAAGATCTCGCGAGCGCAGCTAGTCTGCGACAAGAGCCTTCTTGCCGCGCACTCGCACGCCCGAGCTCGCGGCCTTGCGAGCTCTCCCCCACCCCCGCGCCCGCTCTCCTCGCGATACCGTTCGTTCGCCGAGGGGCGCAAGCAATTTGCAGCGAGCGAGTGGCGAGCAGCAACCGCGGACCTCGCCCGGGACGCGCAGCCAGAATCTAAGGCCGCAGGAGTCGCGTAGCGCGGCAGCATAAGCTAGCTAGTTAGCAAGCAAGCAAGCAAGCAAGCAAGCAAGCAAAGATGCCTCTCGGCCTTCCCCTGTTTCGCGACCCCGAGTCGTTGGAGCAAATCCGCAAGTCGCACGAGGCGCGCTTTCCCTCGGAGCAGGACAAGGACCTCGTGGACCGCATCGTCAAGGCGGACGAGGAATGGCGCCAGCTTGAGTTTGACGCGCAAAAGACCAAGGAAGAGAAAAACGCGGTGAGCAAGCTCGTTGGCCAAAAGAAGAAGAACAAGGAAAACGCGGACGAGGAACAGGCCAAGGCCCGCGAGCTCGGCGCCGAGGTGGAGCGCTTGCAAAAGGCCGCCGAGGAGAAGCGCGCCGAGCTCGACACCTTGCTCCCGCTTGTCGGCAACCTTGTGCACCCTTCGGTGGTCGTGCACGATGACGAGGATTACAACAAGATCGAGTCGACCTACGGCGAGAAGAAGCCCGCCGACGGCCTGCAGGCGCACAACCAGCTGCTCTGGCGCATTGATGGCTACGAGCCAGAGCGCGGCAACAAGACCGCAGGCCACCGTGGCTACTTTCTCAAGGGCCCTGCTGTGATGCTGAACCAGGCTCTCATCACGTACTCGCTGCAGTTTCTCACCAAAAAGGGCTACACCCCGTTGCAGCCGCCGTACTTTATGAACAAGGACGTAATGGCCGGCGTTGCGCAGCTCTCTGACTTTGACGAGTCCCTCTACCACGTGACGGGCGAGAAGGGCGACAACGAAAAGTATTTGATCGCCACCAGCGAACAGCCCATTTGCGCCTATCACATGGGCGACTGGATGCAGGACAGCGATCTGCCTATTCGCTACGCCGGCATGTCCACCTGCTTCCGAAAGGAGGCCGGAAAGGCGGGCAAGGACACCTGGGGTATCTTCCGCGTCCATCAGTTTGACAAGGTCGAGCAGTTCTGCATTACTACGCCTGAAAAGTCGTGGGAGATGCACGAGGAGATGCGCAACATTGCCGAGGAGTTCCTTCAGTCGCTCGATCTTCCATACCAGGTCGTCAACATTGTCTCTGGTGAGCTCAACAACGCCGCCGCTAAAAAGTACGACATTGAGGCCTGGTTCCCTAGCTATCAAGAGTACAAGGAGCTTGTGTCTTGCTCGAACTGCACGGACTACCAGGCCCGCGCCATGAACATTCGCTTTGGCGAGAAGCAGGATAAGCAGTACGCACACATGCTCAACTCCACGCTCTGCGCTCTTACGCGCACCATCTCCTGCATTCTCGAGAACTACCAGGAGAAGGACGGTGTCCGCGTTCCTGCGGTCCTCGTGCCCTACATGGCTGGCATGACCTTTATCCCCTTTGTGCGCGAGCCGATGGAGAACAAGGCCGAGAAGAAGCAGCAAAAGGCCAAGGCCAAGAAGGCCGCCGCCAAATGATAAATCCATTCTCTCTTTCTCGTTTTTCTTTTTTATTGCTTTCCTTTTCTCTCTTCCTTTCCTTTCGCAAGATCGCGTCTGATTAGGCCAGGCCACGCCAGGCCAGACCTGATCAGCTTGCCTGCCTGCCTGCCTGCCTGTTGGCCTGGCCGTGCTGTGCAGTATCTACCACTATCGCACACTAATGAATCTACTCCGCGAAAGAAGCTGTGCAAATTACCACGATTACTTGCCTGCCTAGTAGTTGGAGTAGGGTCTAGCTTCTGGCCGATCGGAGGTTGCATTTTCACCCCGCCGCCAAGCTCGCCGAAGCGTAGCCCCAGCTCTCGCGTCCCGAGAGCAACAGCCCCTCACCTTGCCTTCATCGCTATCGCGAAGGGGTTTCGTTGGCAACAGTCAACTCCGGCCAGAATGCTCTCTGTACCCGTCACGATCTCTTGCCAACTGTCTCCGTCTCCGAGGCGGGCGCGGTCGCAGCGTCACGTTGCGCTGTGTTGCACGAGCCTTGTAGGGTTGCCTACTCTGCAGCTAGCTGGCCTGTCGTGTGTGAAATGGGCGCTGCAGCCGCATGTCCATCGCACCGCCGGCGGTGTCCATACACGCGTGCACGTGCGCACACACAACATCATCACATCACCTAGAAGGTTGACCGTCTCCGTCCCGTTGACCTCTCGATTGCCTTTGATGCGGCCGAAGCCGGTGCCTGTGCGGCGCGAACGTCTGTCTCTCGGATTGGAGCTGTCTCTGCGTTGCGTACGCACCGAAATCGAGCGAGATACGCCCGCGACCGCGAGCCGAGCCCCTCGCGTTTGCCCTTTTTTTTTACATTGAAGTTGGGACATTGTAATTCGCGCACGTGACATGACCGACCCAGCGTCTGCAGCTATCCCGGTCGGCCCAAGCATCAAGCATCTTCTGCGCAGGGTCGCGGCGCGCAGGGCGCTGCAGCCGCGACGTAAGGCTCGTGCGCCGGCCGGCCTGCGCGGCGCTGGCGGCAGTGCGGCCAGGAGCCTGGTTTGCCAGCACCACCTCCAGCAAGCTGGAGCGTTGGCACGCAACAGCAAAACCCGTGTGTGCTGCCACGCGTGCTGTGCGCGGTGCGGCAGGCAGTGGCGAGCAGAGTCGTGTCGTAGGCAGGAAGGCGAGCAGCGCAGGCATCAGCAGCATATCGCAAACACGGGCTCGACGTGCGGCGGCAGCAGCGGCTGCGGCAGGAGCAGCAGCGAGGCCATGGCGCCCACGGCGCGCTGCAGCGAGAAGAAGTCCTTCACAACGTGCTCGGAGACCGGGTGTGCCAAGCTCGCGAGACGCGGCGGCAAGTGCGTAAGGCATGGCGGCGGGTACAGGTGCAAGGCTGAGGGCTGCACGCACAGCACAGCGGGGCCGAACAAGCTTTGCGTCTCGCACGGCGGCGGACGCAAGTGTACGCACCCAACGGGTTGCCGTAAGACCGCGAGGACGTCCTTGGGCCTCTGCTCAACGCATGGTGGAAAGCCGCGCTGCTCAGAACCCGGCTGCACGCGTTTTGCGCGTCTCAAATCCAAGTGCAATCGCCATGGAGGCAAATACTTTTGCTCGCATCCCTCTGGTTGCCGTAGGACGTGCGATGGGCCCATGGACCTATGCAGAGCTCATGGAGGCGGCCGTAATTGCGTAGTCAAAAATTGCACCCATGCCGCAAAGCAAGGAGGTCGCTGCTTTGCGCATGGCGGCGGCGCGCGATGCACTGTGCCTTCGTGCCACAAGGTTCCAAAGATGCAAGGCATGTGCATGTCGCACTATCGCTTGCACTCAAAAGACGAAACGAGTCGCGCTCCTGACAGAACCCTCGCTCCACAGAATGAAGCGCCCGCCTCTCTTTACAACAATGAGCCTGTTAACGACAACTTGAGCACGCTCAATGAACGCGGTATATCAGACTTGGCGTTCAAAATCGCTGTTGCGGCCGCACTCGCCAAGAGACACGCTTTTGCGCGTGATCTCACCACGCCTCGGGAACACGACCTTGATTGTGATTCTTCCAGCTCACATACGGATTCTGGATCGTCTACTCCCTCGATTTCTTCGCGGACGTCCATACCGCTATTGGCGCAAGCGCCAGTATGGGCGCCGTGCTCGCTACGCTCGCAGGTCTCGCAATCTTCTCCGGGAATAACGCTCCCGCAAGTTACCCCAGTCCCGATTCTTCGGCCGCACATTTCGCAAGAGCCGTCATCAAATCCAAGTCTTCTGATGCTACAGGCGCGAGCAGAACCTATTTCCTCGTCCCAGCTTCCTTTGCCATTCTCGCAAAACTCAACTTTCTTAGTTTCGTCCATCCCTCTTGCGTCATCAATTCCAGACGCGTGAAGAAGAAGAAGAAGAAGACCTCTGAAAATTACTATTTTGTCAATCAATTATCGTCGACATCAAAGCGTAGACCTCTACTTTGTGTTCTTTGTGGTAAAGTGCAGACTTGCTCCAGCCTCCGTTTCGCGAAGACTGCGCCTCGAATTTGCTCGATCCTCGCATCAAGAAACGCCCTTTCGCACGCAAGCAGGGGAAATAAAGAGTGACGAAAACAACAAAGGTTCTAAAGGCGCCAGCACCAGAACCAACCAAATAGAGAGAGAGAGAGAGAGAGAGACAGACCTACAATTCCGTGCGCACAGACTCGGCCTCGGGAGTCCTTTTACTCGCCTTGAGCACAAGATGCTTCTCAACATTATCGAGGACGGCGACGATGCGCCGTCGCCGCCCCCTCCTGCACGCAAGAAGCGCACGAATCCGCAGCAGCAGCAGCAACGCCGGCACCAAGAGGTCAAGCGTGCCAAGATGGCGCCTGGCGCGCGGACCAACCCTTCGAGGCCCGTTGCGCAGCGAGGAGCTGCGCAGGCAGCCAACAAGCAGCGCCAACCGCAAGGGCAAGAGCAAAAGTCTTTTGCACGGGCACCTAAGCCCGTCGCAACCGCCAACCCAACAGCCAATGGCGTCGAGACGAGCTCCACCCCCGCCGCCCCTGCCGCCACCGCCGCAACCCCCGCCACCGCCACTCAACGCAAGAATCTGAAAACGACATCTTTCCCGAAGCGCCAGCAACAGCAGCAAAAGCAGCAGCCACGCCATAACAAAACTGCGCAGTCAACGTCTGTGGCAACTTCTACAGCAGTTTCAAGCGCCAAAAAGCGTCCGCGGCCTGAAAGCAATGGTAGCGCTCCCCAAGCTGTCTCGCGCGTGGCTACGGCTACACCCTCGGCCCCTCCTCGCGTTGCCACACCTTCTGCTCCTCCGCGTGAGCAGCATGCAGACCTCTCGTTCGATGAGCTCGGCCTGTCGACCGAGCTTTCGAGCCTTCTCGTGGCGCCCACGAGCGAAAATGGCATGGGCTTCATCCGGCCCACCCTTGTCCAGTCGCGTGCCATTCCTGCTCTTGTAGACGGCCGCGACGTCCTCATCAAAAGTCAAACCGGGTCCGGCAAGACACTTGCCTTTGGACTGCCAATCATTAACAGTCTCCACAGACGCGAGGAGAGAATTTCTCGTTCGAGCGGTCTCCGTGCACTCATCCTCTCTCCCACACGCGAACTCTGCTACCAGATTATGCAAGTACTCGAGCGCGTGTCGAAGCCGTTTCACTGGCTCATCATTGGTTCTCTGATCGGTGGCGAGAAACGTAAGAGCGAAAAAGCACGTCTCCGCAAAGGATTCAATGTTCTCGTTGCCACACCAGGTCGCTTCCAGGATCACCTCAAGAACACGCAGACGCTTGGCGATACGCTACGCAAGGGTACACTCGAGTGGCTCGTTCTCGACGAGGCAGATCGACTCACGGACCCTGGTTTCTCCAAGCAAATCGAGTCGATCCTCGACTGGATCGACGAGAACGTCAAGACCGAGGAGCGCGTTCGCACACAGACCGTTCTTTGTTCTGCAACGCTTAGCAGCGAGGTCAAGGAACTCTCAAATCGCAGCCTTCACGACCCAGTTACTATCGATATCGACCCAGCCGAGGCGGCGCGCGCAATGGCTGCCGCCTCCGGGTCGCTTTCGGGGGCCGGAGCAGAAGGAGACGAGGTTGCAGAGAATGAGGTCGTCGGCAGTGAAGCAGTCGCTGTGCCAAGCACGTTAATGCAGCACTACATGATTGTTGAGCAAAAGCAACGCCTTGCCGCGCTTTGCAGCTTTGTTCTCCGTCAGGTCAAGCGCTATCGCTACAACGTCAAGATGCTTCTCTTTGTATCGTGCCGAGCCGTCGTTGACTTTTTGCATGCCGTCCTGACCAAGATCGAGTGGCCTCCTCGGCGAAAGTCGGACCTTGGCGACAGCGACGACGAAGACGATGACGACGCTGCCATGGATCACAACAGAGGCATGGGTACGAACTGGTGGAAGTTGCACGGCAGTATCGACCAGACGGAGCGCCGCAAGGCTATCAAAGACTTTAGCAAGGCGAACCACGGCGTTCTCATTTGCACCGATGTTGCAGCTCGTGGTCTTGATCTCCCCTTTGTGGATTGGATTGTGCAGTATGATCCTCCCAGTGAAATTTCCGAGTACGTGCATCGCGTTGGACGCACGGCGCGCTCTGGACAACGAGGATCGGCGCTTATTTTTCTTACGCCCTCTGAGCAGGCGTATTTGGGAATTTTGCAAAAGCATGGAATGCGACTTTCCCAGATGCACGTGCAGACTGTGTACGCTGCGCTCTCAAAGTACGCGACCCCGGCCGGGGAGACTGCGGCTCCTGCCCGACGGGCCAAGGCCAGATCCAGCGCGCTCCTCAAAGCCCAGAATGACCCCGAAGCCGCCGCAGGTCTCTTGCAAGTGAAGATTGAGGATCTCGTCGACAGCGGTGCCGCAACGCGGGAAGGTGTCAAGGGAAAGAAGAAGCCTGCTTTTCGCGGATCTCTCAAAGCCCGCGCTGAGGACGCATTTGTTGCCTATGTGCGCGCCTACGCTGTGCACTCGAAAGAGACCAAACACATTTTTCACCCCAAGCAGCTTCACCTCGGTCATGTGGCACGAGCCTTTGGTCTCCGGGAACAGCCCAAGGGCGTGAGTTCTACCAGCAAGACTCGTTTTGTCGCCAAGAAGGAATACAAGTCCAAGAAGAAGTCTGAGCGGGATTTTGAGAAGCTTGCTCGCAAGGTGTCGCAAAACGTCAAGACCCACTCTGAGTTTTCTGCATAAAATCTGCATCCCCCTGCGTGAGAGGCAGACAAAGCACAAAAATTGAATAAAGTGGTAAAATTTCGAACTCGTTTCAAGTAGGTCTATTATCAATCTGACACTTGAACGCCGAACGCTGGTGGCTCAAGCGATACAGTACGCTCGGTGCTCTTGAGACTGTCAGAAGTAAACCAAAAGCGCGAAATTTTGATAACTGATCCGGGCAGGTGGGTTTGTTCTGATTGCGTATCACTAAAGGGAAAAGTGATTCCGCAACATTTAAGTACTGCCAGAGCGCCAACTGTTGCCATCTTGGCGACCCGCCGCAGACGAACTCAAGTGGGTGGTCAATGTACATTTTTGCAAAACAAAGCAGAGCTGAGTGAATCTTGGACCCAATTTGAAGCAGTCTGGCGAGGTCCAAGGTAAACAGCAGGAGCATTAAACCAGCGCTCTTGTCGCAATCTCGAAGTTTTTGACGGCGGCGCACAGCAGATCGCTTTAGGCATAAATTAATTTCGCGAGGTGATGTGCTTGAATTCCACTACAAAAACCAACGAGTTGCACTTACACCCAACCAACACACAACACACACGGAGGGAGAATGAGAGAGTCTCAGAGAAATATCTCAAGACCGCACATACCTACACAAGCCACAACTGCACGCTTGGGCCCTCGGGAACAAAGAAATGCGAACGGCCAAAATAATTCAAAGGAAATAAGAGTAGGAAAAAGAGCAGAACCAGACTAGTTTTTCCGTGAGTAAAAAAGCAAATAAGCGTCACGGTTGTCAAGCACCTCACTGAGCGATTTGGGCTTGGCTTTGTCATCGTTGTGCTCCATCCAGGCGCCCGTAGCAGTGTCCAGGGTCCAGGAAATGTAGTGGCCCTGCACAGCCGCATTTCCTTGGTGTTGTACGACAGCGTGCAGTTGGTACTCACGAAGTTCTGCCGGCGACGAGATGCGCGTCGCAAAAGCGCCAGGCGTAACCATCGAAGGGACCGCCCCAGGGCCCGCTGCCGTTATTGGTTCTGTTCCTGACTCTCCTGCACCCGCTGTTGCTGAAGTTGCTGCTGAAGATGATGCCGCAGAAGAGGCAGCAGCGCCTTGCGCGTGCAGCTGCTGCCTTAGCTTGGTCGACAAGTAATTGTCCGGAATGACTAGTTTGGACGGATACGTCACAAGCTTGTTGAGCTTGAGCGGACTGTTCGTCTTTTTATCGTACACGAACCGTTTGAGATGCAGAATCAGCACGCGCGGGAGCTTGTCAAAGAGCAGCGATTTTTGTCCACGCTGAATATTGCCGTGTTTCTGCGACAGGAGGTCCGTGAGGATCTCCGGGGACATGAAGAGGTCCAGACCGTCTAAAACGGATCGCACCGCCTTGTTGAGCACCTCGAGCTGCAGACACATGAATGGCTGCAGTGTAATGGATTCGCGCGCTCCTGAAGTTCGTAGACTGCTGCGCACGATGCCCTGGAAGCTCTCCGAAATAAAGGTCTGCACCGACGCCTCGTCGTCGTCGTGGTGGTGCCCGACCCTGGTTGTGACGTGGTTTCGCCCCTTGCGACCCACTTCCTGCCAGCCGTCGGCATCCGCGTCTCCGTCTCCGCTCGCCTCGTCGGCCCAGGCGCCCATGTTTGAAGCCTCAATGCTTTCGAGCGAGACATCCAGATGGTTGTTTCCATTGGCAGCCTCGTTGTTGCTACCGTTTGCCCACGGCGCATCTGAAGAGGGTGACTCTGACGAGGATGAAGCGCCAGACTTGAGGAGGGCTACCTGCTCATCGTTGAGGCGATCCAAGAGCCATTCGAGGAACTCATGGGCATCCTGCTGCGGCACGTGGACCCGAACTCGAGTTTCCTCCGAGGTCGGATCTTTTTGGATGCGATTGGTGAGGCCCTGGTTCTCGAAAAAGTCCCGAATGAGCCAAATAAATTCGTCAGGCCGCACTGCTGTGGCGCCTGCTGTCACTGGACGATCGAGGTACGCCTTTGCGAGCTGCTCGGATCCGAGAAGTTCCACTGCCAGCTCGGACAAGCTACGAAGGGTCTGCACCTCCTCAAGACGTTCGGCATCGAGGGAGGCCTCAAGATCCGGGATCTTGTCGAGTACAGCGAACCAGACGGAGCCGAGCGAAGGTGTCAAGACTAGACTCTGGATTACAGCGTTGATGAAGCACGTGTTGCCCAGATTGTACAACCCACGCCTTGCTGATACAAGCGTTTTGCGCTCTGGCGCGTCGAGGTCCAGACGGTGTTTGGCTTTGCGTTGCACGAGCGCTCGCAAGTACGAGGCCATTTCGGCCTTGGCGTTCGGTGGGCTCGAGATTTCCTCGGGCACATTTGATGGCTGCTGCTGCTGCTGCCGCTGCTGCTGCTGCTGCTGCTGCTGCTGCTGCTGCTGCTGCTGCTGCTGGGCAGCCTGGACGGGTTCTTGTTGCACGATCCGGGGCGTCGATTTCTGCTGCGAAGGCTGGACGGCGGCAGGCGCGGTTGCCGCCGCGGGAGGCTGCGTCACAAGGAGCTTGTGGGGCTTGTGCCACACCGAGACGGGAGCAGCGGCGGTGCCGCTGTCGTTCGCCGCTGTGGCGGCTGCTGTTGCTGCTGCGCGGGTCGCCTGTGCTTTTGTAGGCGCGCCATTTTGGGCAGCGCCGGGGCCTGCGCTCGTGCTCGTGCTCGTGCTCGTGGCCGCGGCGGCAGTGGCGGCGGTGGCAGCGGCGGCGGCGGCGCGCGACTTGCGCTGCAGCGCTGCCTTCACCGCGGGATGATCGCCAGCCGAGATGTCACGCACCTCCTCCGCCGAGAATCTGCCAAAGGCCACCATCATCTCGTGCGCGCGCGCGAGGGGCGCGTGCGCTTGACGCCCGCCGCGCTTCCGCGCTCGCTTTCCCGCACTCGCGGACCCGCGCTCGTGCAGCGGGCGGCGAATGATGTCTACTAGGGAGGCAGGCCTAAACAGTGACTAGGCTAGGCCTAATGTAGTAAATCTTCCGAGTCATCATTGCAAGATGTGGTGCGCGTAAGAAATCACTTGACTCACAGCCCGCAAAGTACGGCCTTGACGGCAATAGGCCTTGGCCTGTGAAGATCATCATCGATCATCGCCATCATTATTTTCGTCATCATCACCGTAGGCCTAGGCCTAGAAGACAATCAGAATCCAAGATTGTGAAGGGGCGGGCGAGTGAGCCCAGCCCGCTTACGCTTGTGGCCAGGCAAAGCTGTGAACGTGGAATCTCGGACTCGTCTGTGACAGTTTGTGCTGCCACACCCTGCAGATCCGAGAGGGATCCGAAGAAACCAAATGTGTCAAAAATTACACTCGGAAAGAACAAACCCGGTTCTGCAAGACTTGACTCTTTGCTGCCTTTTCCAAGTCTTTGGTGCGTTTTCTCCAAAGAGACACAAGTATTTAGTATGCATCATTTTTACTCGAGAAGAGCAAACATTGGGCTCTTCAAATTTTGACAGCGATACCTCGACCCTACATTGCCTTTTGCGTGTTACTGATGCGTTTTCTTCAGCTCTCCGCGCACCATCAGGCCCATGACAATCATTCTTCTCTCTTTCCCCTTCCCCCTCCCAGATAACAAAAACCAAAAAAAACGAGAACAGCAACCGAAGACTACACGACCTCTCTCTCCTCCGCGCCATACCAACCTCTTCCTCCTCTTCCTCCTCCTCCACATGTCCGTCCACATTCCCCAAACACACATCACCCGCCTCGGCCTCCGACGCCTCCTCCGGCGCTTCTTCCCTCCTGCGCTCGCTCGCGCGCCAGCGAGCGCAGCGGGTCCACGACGTCGTCGCTGTGCGCACTCCCCTCTCTGCGGAAAAGCAGAAACACAACACAACAGCCAGACCGCGAGACAGACAGGCAGACGGTCCGCGAGACACCCGCTCCCCCACCCCGCCGCCGCGAGGCCGCGCTGCGCAGCGCAGCGCAGCACAGCGCGCCGCGCCGCGGGCCGTGCACTCGCGCGGCTCGCCGCGCGGAAGGAACCGCGGTCTGTCGAGGTTTTGAATTGGCTGCCCAGCTATAGTAGTTAGCCGGACCAGCTTGGCGAGGGAGAGCAGGAAAAGGGAGGAGAAGAAGAGTCCAGCCTGCGAGAGCAGAGCAGAGCCCGAGCTCGCTCGCGACACGACCGTCTCCGCGCTGCGCTGCGCTGCGTCGCGGGCCTTCTCCGGCGGCGGCTCCTCTCCGCCCGCCCCTGGTCCCGCGCGGAGCACCGGCGCGCGGGCGAGGGCCGAAGGCGGCGCTCGCGACGGTGATCGATCGCAGTCGAGCTCGCCGGCAAGCTCGACCTCGACCTCGAGGCCGTGTCCTGCGACAGCTGACGTAGGTGCGCAAAAGCGTCCCACCCACCCCGGGCGGAGGTACGTACGCACGTACGCGCAGACCACGATCGAGCGGGCCGACCTCGTGCGCGGCAACGGCGAGCGAGCGGGCAAGCGGGCGAGCCGGCCAGGCCAGGCCAGGCCAGGCCTCGAGTGAGGGCGGGCGGAAGGCGTGCAGCGGAACGGAACGGGACGGGACGAGCGCACGAGGTGGCGCCGCGATACGCGACGAGAGGATCCACGAGTCGCCTGTGAGCGTTGCTGCGCCCGCGATGTTTGCCAAGGAGCTTGCCAACGCGGAGGCGCTGGCCACGACGGAGTTTCTACAGAAACTCAAGGCGGAGTACGACTGCGAGCTGCGCAAGGAGCACGCCTCGCACTTGTGCAAGCTGCGCTACGGAAGTCTGCTGTGCTGCAGCGCCAGCCGCGGCTTGACGCGCCGCGGCATCGAACTGCTCGAGGAACTCTACGCGCACCTGCAGCACGAACCACCGTCGACACAGCCCATCACCCCCAAGAGCATCCCGGTGAGTGACGAACTCCCGCATGCACCTGTGCGCTTCGCGCAACGTGGCAACCATCAAGAGGGCGTCGAACCCGTGGTGGAGGACGGCTACGTTCTCCTCAGGTCTGTCAACCCGGACGACGGTGATGCCACAGACCAGGATGTCGACGTGGATGACTTTGACTCCGACAACGGCGCGGGGGATTCTGGCAACGATGACGACGACGGATTCGAAAAGACCCCCTGGAGCGATGCCGGGGAGGACGAAGACCAAGACGCCGCCGAGCCCGAGCCCGTGACCCCAGGCTTTGACACCGACATCCCAGAGGATCCAGCGCGTGTGCTCACGCGACGTATCTCGGTGGACTCCCGTGGTGGACTTGGTTTTGCGGATGAGCCGATGCAAGAGTCGCTCATGCCCGTTGAGTGTCTTTATTACATTAGCCTTGCGTACTACCGCCTTGGGGATTACACGCCTGCGCTAGCTACTTGCGACAAGCTTCTCCAGGCCGCCGAGGGATTGCTCACGGATACAGTGTGCGAACGCACCCATCGTCTTCGCAAAGCTGTCACGTATGCTCGTCTCGGTCGCGGTGCTCTGGGTGTCTTTGTCACCATTGGCATGGTCGTCCCGGCTATCCTCTGGACGCGCGGCGCTCCCTCGAACTAGCAGGCAAGCCAACGTATCACATCGCATCACATCGCATCGCATCGCATCTCCATGCTCCGAGTGAGCGACACTCGTACGAGGTTGACCAAGAGAGAGGGCTTGCTCGAGACCGCCCCCTGTACATATGCACGGTTCGCGCGCGTCTCAAATCGTCTTTGGCCCCTCCTCTGAACCGTCTTCATTTAGAATTTTTATTTATTTTATCATTCCTTTCTCTTTCCCCATGTTCAACTTGACCCCTTGCCTCATTTCTTTCCGTCATACTACATTGATATCTGTCTCTATCTGTTGAGGTGAAACGCAGGGGTACGTCGGTGCATTGAGCCTTGGCCCGAGGAACACACAATCTCATCTTCATCTCACTTGCTTCCCTTTCTTCGGCCCCGGCTGCTTTCGCCCTTGCGGCGCACAACAAAGGCTGCCAGACCAAATACAACAATTCCAACAAGTAGAACAATCCCGACGTCCTCGAGAGTTATCAAGCCATCGTTTGTGGAAGAGCCGAGCCCCACGGGATCGCCGCCGTTGCTCGTTCCCTTGGAGAAAATGCTGCTGCCATCAGCGCCACCATGGCTGGGACCTTTATTATGAGTTGCAGACGTTGCGCCCGAGCCCTGTCGCATGAGAGCGCGCAAATCCTGCAGTCTTTGAGCAGCAGGCTTAAAGTCTGGCTTCTTTTGGAGACAAATCTGAAAATTTTCCAATGCCGCCTCGGGTTCACCGAGTTCGATCAGTTGGTTCCCAAGAAGATAATGCACCAATGCTGTCGCGGACCCAAGCGATATGACGTACTGAAATATCTTGGCTGCGTCAGCGGTATAACCCGCGTCCCGAAGGACAATAGCCAAGTGCGTCAACGCGTCCTTGTCATCTGGCTTCAGGTATAGAGCGCGGCGCAAGCTTTGCACAGCTGCGTGCGACTCGCCCATGAGGCGAAAGGCGTTACCAAGGTGACCCCATGTTCCAAACATGATTGGATTTCCCCGTCCAAGCTCAAGTAGCTTACGCTGCATGGCGTCGCGAACGAGTGATGGTTTCATGCCACCAATCAGCCGCTTCTCTGACTCTGGTTCGGTAAAGCCCGGGAGGTGTTCTGCGCGGCGCGAAATTCCTGGCAAATCATCCCACCGCGTCTCGAGTGCACCCCACGAGGGCTCGTCCCAGCCTGTGCGAGACTTGTGGCGCTCCACTGTCGGGAAATCGTCTTCGTTTAGCACCGTGCCGTCCTCTAAAAAGACGTCATCGTACAAGTATGCCTCCTCGGCGAGCGAGAGATCTTCAACTTTGGCGCTACCATCAGCTCTAGCTGACAGGGGGTTGGCACGGCCGTTTTCCAGGCCGAGGCTAGAACGATCTTCATTGCGTCTCTTTGCAAAGGCAAGATTGCTTTTGCCATTGTGTCCACCACGCTGCGATGAGCGGTCGGTGCCATCTGTCCCATAACCCTTTGCCAGAGGTGCCGACACGCTCGAAGCGTACATTTCGATAAAGCCTGCGTCCATGAGAGTCTCCACGTCGATTCTGCTTTCCGAAAAGGTCGCGCACGTCTCCCCAACGGCGGTGTCATCGCAAGCCACCGGTGCACGTGGTGATTGCAGCACGTTGGCCCGCGTTACGTCGTCTGCGGCCTCCACGGCGCCGTTCACGTTCACGAACCTTCTTGTGGCCCGTACAGACGCCACGAGCAAAAGAAGCGCAAGTCTCCATGCCGCGCGAGTTCCTGCACCGCGTCCCATCTTCTCCGAGCAACCGCAGATATAGATCGAGACTTGAAGCCGCCTCGTCCTTGGCCAAAGGGCCACGGTTTGCTTGTACACGTGCGCCGAGCGACCATGGAATCCCTGCGGAACGTTTGAAGAACTGCTGCTTCGTTGTAGTCATTAGAGTCATTGCCAAGGTTGGACGCCCCGGAACGACGCAGGAGAGATGGATGCCTGATCGCGGTAGGCCTACTCGCTTTCAGACGTAGATGAGCTTGTGAGCTAAGATTCACAGACCCCTTCATCGTGCTTCTTTGTCCAAGCCACCAGCCGCAAACTCCGAAATAGGCTAATGCCATGGTTGTTTCCTCAAGCGAGAAACTTGAAGCATCGACGCATGGCGAACTTGATCCACGCCCCTCACTCTCCACAATTGCTTCACCGGCCGTGCGGCAAGCATGGTAAAGGCCTATAGCACTACAAACTCTCTGTCGAGGCGAGGCGAGGCGAGGCAAGGTCTTCCTTTCATTCATCACTTACTCACTCACTCGTTCATTCATTCCTCACTTTCCAGCGGAGGTGGCTCGAGGTGGTTGTTCAACTTTGGCAGCGCGCTACGAGTCGGGCAGGCTGTTGCTACGAGCCCGTCGAGAAGCGCAGAGAGAGAGCCCGAGCAAGCAAGGCAAACCAAGTTCGCGGCAGGTCGAGCGCGGCACGCGGGGCGAGCCGGACGACGGCGGCGAGGCGAGGCGCTCGGCACGGCGCGCGGCGAGGCTTCTCCCCCGCGCAGCGCACGGTAGCGCGAAGTTCCGCGCGCAGGGGCGAGGCGAGGCGAGGCGATCTGCCATTTTTTGGTGGCTGCGAAGCCGCAGCGGCGCGAGCGCGAGCGCGAGCGCGAGACGGACGAGGAGAGCAAGCTAGGCGCGGCGAGAGCGACTGCGACAGACAGCGACAGCGGCAAGATGGGCAAGGGCAAGAAGAAGGGCGGCAGGAAGAACTTCCTGGACGACCTCGACACCGAGGCGCAGCAGGCCCAGGAGAAGAAGAAGGAGGAGCAGGCCCAGGAGGGCAATGGCGAGAAGCTCTCGCGCAAGCAGAAACGCATGCTTAAGCTTGCCAAAAAGGGCAAGCTCAACGACGACACCCAGTCCAAGAAGACCGAAGACGATGATGACGACAACGACGATGACGACGACGACGACAACACCAATTCCAAGTCTGGTGGCTTTGGCGCTCTTGACTCAGAGGATGATGATGATGACGAGGAAGAGGACGAGGTGCCCCAGCCCAAGGCCGCTGCAGCAGGCTTTGGCGCGCTAGACGACTCCGAGGACGAAGAGGACGAGGAAGAAGCGGCACCGGCGCCAAAGTCTAACAAGAGCAAAAAGCAGTCCAAGAAGGACAAGAAGAAGCAAAAGGCGGCCTCCGCTGGCGGTTTCGGCGCTCTGGACATGATGGAGGATTCCGAAGACGAAGCCCAGGATGAGAACGACGACGACGATGACGATGGCGACGACGACGCAGGACAGGCCGCCACCTCGTTCGCGGCTCTCAACATGGATGATGACGATGACGAGGAGGAAGAGGAAGAGGAAGAGGACGATACCAAGAGCTCCAAGTCGAAAAAGAGTAAAAAGGACAAAAAGGAAAAGAAAAAGAAGAAGGAAAAGTCGAGCCGCAAGTCTCGCAAGGGCGGCAGCGACGAGGACCAAGACGACGAGGATGCCAACGAAGATGATGCCGACGAGGCCTCGAGCAAGTCGAAGAAATCGTCGAAATCAAAGAGCAAGAGCAAGGACGACGACTCGGAAGGTGACGCCAAAAAGGGTCGCGGAAAGAAGGGCAAGCTGAGCAACAAAGAGCGGCGCAAGCTCAAGGAGGCACAAGAGGCAGACGAGCGCGAGCGCCTCGTGTCCGAGATCAAGTCCAAGCCCACCGAGTTTGCCGTCTCAGCCACCGCCATTAATCGTGACGACGCTTGGGAGAACGGAAGAGATATCAACATTCCCAGCTTCACCGTGAGCGCCTATGGCAAGACTCTCTTCCAGAACGCAGAGCTCAAGATTGCGGAGAACCGCAAGTACGGTCTCATTGGCCGCAACGGCGGCGGTAAGAGTACGCTTT
Source organism: Aurantiochytrium sp. KH105 (assembly GCA_003116975.1). Lineage (NCBI taxonomy): Eukaryota > Bigyra > Thraustochytrida > Thraustochytriidae > Aurantiochytrium > Aurantiochytrium sp. KH105. The sequence goes on from BGKB01000100.1 coordinate 92,267, forward strand.
TGCGCCTCATTGCCAACGGAGAACTCGAGATCCCCCCCAAGATCGATACCATCTACGTTGACCAGGAAGTCCCAGCCGACGACACCCCGGCCGTCGACATGGTGCTTCAGGCTGATACAAGGCGCACTCAGCTTCTCAAGCGCGAGGAGGAAGTCATGGCCATTCTCGACCGCGAGGAAGCCGACGACATGTCCATGGAAGAGCACGAAGCCCTATTCAACGAGCTCTCGGACATTAGCAACGAGCTGCGGTTGCGCAACTCCGACGCCGCCGAAGCCAAGGCTCTCACCCTGCTTACGGGTCTTGGATTCACCCAGGACATGTTGCGCGCCCCAACAAAGAGCTTTTCCGGTGGTTGGCGCATGCGCGTCTCCATTGCGCGCGCTCTCTTCCTCGAGCGCACGCTGACCCTGCTGGATGAACCGAGCAACCATCTCGATCTCAATAGTGCCATCTACCTCACTGATGTGCTGCAAAAGTGGAAAAAGACCATTATTCTCGTCTCGCACGATTCCTCGCTTCTCGAGGCCGTGTGCACCGACATCATGTGTCTCGCGGACCTCAGCATCCAGTACTACCGCGGCACGTACTCCCAGTTTGAGGATCAGCACAAGATTTATTTGGAGAAGATCAAGAAGGAGTACGAGAAGCAAGAAAAGGAGCTGCGCTCTATGAAAAAGAAGGGTGTCACCAACAAAAAAGCCGCCGAGCAGCTCGCGGCGAAAAAGAAGCGCGAGGGCGGCGGGGCGCGCAAGAAGAAGGGCGCTGGCGGCGACGATGATGCTGGTGGCAACATCGGAGGCTCCCTGGCAGATCGTCAGCTCTTGCAGCGCCCCAAAGACTACGTGGTCAATTTTGACTTTCCCGAGCCTGAGATTGAGCTCCAGGGCAACTATATCTCGGTCGAGGACGTTGCCTTCAAGTATCCTGGCGGCAAGACTCTCTTCAAGAAACTCTCTTTCGGTATCGACAAGGACTCGCGTATCACCATCGTCGGCGCCAACGGTATCGGAAAGAGTACGCTCATGAAGCTCTTTGTAGGCGACTTGGAGCCGACCAAGGGCGAGGTCAAGATTAACCGTGGTGTGCGGATTGCCAAGTATCACCAGCACTTTCTTGACGTTCTCCCTGCAGCCGAGACCCCTGTGGACTTTTTGCGGCGCATTCACAACATCACCTATCAGGAAGCGCGCAACACGCTCGGCCGATTCGGTCTCGAGGGCTCGGCTCACGTAATCAAGCTCATGAACTGCTCGGGAGGTCAAAAGAGTCGCGTTGTCTTTGCGAACATGGCGCTGCAGCGCCCGTCCATCCTCTGTCTGGATGAGCCCACTAACCATCTCGATTTGGAGTCCGTCGAGGCTCTCATCGACGGCATCAACAACTTTGAAGGTGCAGTCATTCTTATTTCGCACGACGAGCGTGTCATTGTGGAGACCGAGTGCCGCCTCTGGGTGTTGGAGAACAAGACTGTCGTCGAGTGGGAAGGCGGCTTTGACGAGTACCGCGACTCGATCCTCGAGGACATTCAGCGCCAAGAGGAGGAGAACCGTCAAAAGATGCAAGAAAAGATTGAACGCGCCGCCGAGGAGCGCAAGAAGAAGATGGAGGAGTTCGAAAAACGCAAAAAGGCCAAGGCCGCCGCCGCTGCGGGTGGTGGCGCGGAGCCACCCAAGGCACCTTAGATTGCCTGTCGCTATGGCTACCTTCCACATTTGCCATGCGTTTACGTTTTTTCTCTTTTCGGAACGAGACATTCCTCTTTTACATATACACTCACAGGAAAAAAGAAAAGAAAAGAAAAGCTTCAGAGTCATATTCCCATTTTCATCAAAAGACCCTGGACCAATCGGCAGGACTCACGTACATCTTTTCTTGCAATGATGAAAAGCTGAGACAACTCTTATTTCCGCCATTGAGAAAAACAAATTAACGCCTTGGCTTCCTTACATATTCGCTGTTGCTGTCGCTGTTGCTGTCGCTGTTGTTGTCGCTGTTGCTGTCGCTGTTGCTGTCGCTGTTGCTGTCGCTGTTGCTGTCGCTGTTGCTGTCGCTGTTGCTGTCGCTGTTGCTGTCGCTGTTGCTGTCGCTGTTGCACACGTGAACGAGAACACAACACATTCAAAACACCCGAATTCTCCTTTCCAAACTGTACATGAACGCAAAGGACTCACTTCCGGTGACATCGACTTTTCATCCAATTGACAAAATTCTTCGCATACGAGAACGAACCGCAGCTGCTACCTCATCGTCCTCGGAGGGGAGCTGCGCTCTTTTATGAAGAATGCCTTGACTCTGAGCCCGCTCTCGATTTCGTTCACAATCGTGATCCTGATCTGAATCTTGATCTTGATCTTGATTCAAGTCTGAATAATCTTCCTCAGCCCACGTCGGCCAACCTTGAGCATCAATTTTAACAGGTAGCCCGTGGCTACAATAAGTATCGTCTTCGACGCGGTCGACGTGTCCACAAGATTTGGTCTCACAAATTGATCTTGACCCATCAAGGTAGCTTGCACGACATGTCCGTATCTTGCGATTGGAGTGTGTAGATTTCCTCGACATTCGGATGTCGTCACCTTCGTCAAGCTTACAATCGAAAACGCTCGCGCTGTCAAAGGAAATGCTCGCATCTCCAAATCCAATACTTGCGCTTTCAAACGATAAACTCGTCTCTCCGCCATCGCACTTGATGTTGTCTTCGTCGAATGAAACGCTTCTCATACCGCGGCCATGTCGAACTGGTGCTGACTCGCTTCGTACCTGCCTCGTGTTTGCCGTTTCTGAAGGGGCGTCGCTTGTAAATGAAGGAGGAATAGGAAATATAGGTCCTTTCGATGCTCGAGAGGCGTGTAGATGAGTCGCTGCGGCAATTCGCGCCTGTTGCTCGAGCTCAGATCGCAATCTCTGCAGCTCTTCGCGCAGACACGAAACCTCCTCTTCCAGCGCCGATGCGCCAGTGGACTCGGTCCGAAGAGCCGCCTTCAATTCTGTGACTTTGCGTTGTTGCATCTCCTCCCGCGCCCGCCACTTTTTCATCGCAGAAATCGCGCTCTGCAGGTCTTCATGTGCACGATCGCGCTCGCGCTCGACGTGCTCGACATGGTCCATGATAAACTCAAACATGAGTAAGAGGGCGCGCGCGCTGTGAGAAGCAGTGTCAACCCCAAGCTCGCCATGGAGCGCAGCATCTTCGCACGCCGACCACAACTCGCTCTGCAGGTGCTGCAGGACGCTCGTCGGTAGCGGTCTTGGTCTGCTTCGCGCGCGATCTCGGCACTCGAGCGCAGCGGCGCACAGCTCCCGCGCTGCGTGCCAATACAGGCCTTCCGGTCGTGGCTGAGCCATGCTCCCCGCGAGGAGCCGCAGGTCCGCGTCAGGCAGTCAGTCAGTCAGTCACCTTTGGGCGCGCTGCCGGCCACCGAGCGGGCGACCAAGCGAGCGATCGATCAAGCGTAAGCTTGGTACCTGGTTCGTTTCCCCCTTCGCCGCCGCCGCCGCCGCGCGCATGCTCTGGCTACTTCTTCAACCCTTGAGCTGTGATGACGAAGTTAGCGGCGAAAAGCGCCTCACCTTGGCTTAAAAGGTCCGTTGAGTCGTAGGATATCCTTGCTCTCGCGAGGGTCTTCTCGGCGGCCGAGGCCCAGCGAAGCGTGCGTAGCGTATAAGTGGGGAGGAGAGAGAGAGAAAGGGAGAGCGAGACAGGGGGAGAGAAGTTGATTCGGAGTTCATCCGGGTCAGACATTGTCAGGCCCGGCGAGCCCGGAGCAGCTTCCTCTCTCTCTCTCTGTCTCTCTCGGTCTTGGAGAAGTGGTGGCCACGCAGCAGATTCCGAGACTCCCTCGCAGATCCCGGTTCACTTCTAATTGCTGGAGAGTCGCTTCTTCGAGGACTAAAGATGAAAATTCACGTGCATCTATTCGACACGCGCTTTGTGACAAGCTGCGACCGCAGCACGACACTCGGAGAACTTCGACACGATATTGAGACACAATACGCTTCACTTCACCCACGCGCTCCCCCCCTCGCAGCGCACGCTCTTCAGGATGCAAATGGATACCTCTTGCCAAGTCGATTGCTTGTGGGCGACGTCTTAGCGGATGGCGACAAGATCACCGTGGTGCTGGAAAAGGAGCTTCCACCGGTCGCTCAAACAGATATTGCCCAAGTATTGACGCGATGGCGCTACTTTCAACGATATACACTCCTTGCAATTGAAGCAAGTCTCGAGCAAAAGAAAGGACTCACGGAAGGCCCAATGCTAGTTCTCCTTGAAATGCTCGCCGCTGAAGATCAGTCGCTTGTCGAAAAAGCATGCGCAACGCTTTGCAAAGCTGTAGAGGCCAGGGACTCGACCGTGCCCCCACTTAATGGTACCCTTTACGGCAAACTGCTGTGTGGACTTGGACGCGAGACGCGCGATCAAAAGATGCAACAGCACTGTGCAACTATCATTGCCGCCTGTCTTCAACAACCATCCTCTGTTGCGGCCTTGGAGGCAGCCGGTGCAGCGAACACACTCGCACGACTATCGCGCTCCGATTGCCAGGAGACAAGGGCGCTCGCCACTTCTGCACTATGGGAGCTATCGCATGCCGGCACCGCGTCTGCAAAGTATACCCGGTCTCTCTTGAAGCCAACGCAGTCTTATCGGCGACCTGAGGAAAAAATTGACACAGGCTCTGCATCTGCGGTGGAGTCACTCAACATGCTCGAAGAGGCCTCGGCGCCAGCAGTGGCCAAAATGGCTCTCGATGCACTTGGACGGGAATGCGGCGAGACCTCTTTTCACGAGCTTGCGCTGCTTGATGGCCCGCGCATTGTCAAAGCGCTCTCAAGAGCTGTGACGCACTTTGATACTCCAGATGTGCATTTAGGCGTCACGAACCTCTTGGCGAAGTGCCTTGAGAACCAAGACAGTGAAGCGCAAGTCGTTCTATTGCACGGGGGGTTCAGCCTTCTCGTGCAGATTGTGGAAGAGACCGAGATTGCTCGCCACGCCTTCTTGCAGGAGGGCAAGCGTTCTCAGACTGGCATGACAGCAGAGGATACTTCCCGCGCGCTCGCGGCCTTTGAGTTTGCCTGTTTGAATGCTCGACATCCGTGTCCCACGGAGGTTCTTGCGGAAGCGCTTACTGCATCGTCTTCTCTATCTGTTCGGAAAACGACAAGCGAGGCACTGCTGCAGCGTGCTCAAAACGATGAGCACAACGATATGAAGCAATTCATTCCTTCGATCATGTCTGCTGCATCGCAGGCCGCTCCAGGGAGCGAAGAGAGTCTCGCTTTGGTGAAAATTATTGCCGCACTGAGTGTCAAAGAATCCAACAAGATGCAGCTCATTCGATACGGATGTACTCGACACTTGTGCCTCATTCTCGCCGAGCCCGCCGTGGATGTCGGCCTTCAAATGCACCGAGGCGCTGCCAAGGGTCTAGCGAACCTCGCATCCAGCACGGAAGATAACCGTGGTCACGTCATGCAAGCGATGCAGACGCTCATGCCACCAATTGCATCGTTCACAGACTCTATCGTGAATATGTACCTCGAAATGGTGTGGTCATCATAAAAGGCGCTCGCAAAAGACGAAAGAAGAGGAATTTCCTCGTTCGGCCGAGTTCGGCCCCAAAAAGCAAAAAGCGAACCCTTGCTCGAAGCCGCGATGGAGACCGCAGCGGCTCTTCGCATGGCGGCGCTCTCAGGCGGGCCACGGGCATCGGCGCTGGGAGCGGCACTGGGCGCCTCGCTAGGAAGTGCAGCGCTTGGGCTCTCGGCCGGCCGTCAGGGCCTGATGAGCAGCGGTGAGCGGTGGGCCGTAGGCGCCTGGCGCACGAAACTTGATACCCTTCGCACGCGACGCTGGTTCGAAACGTGGCGGCGACGCGTCGAGGCCCGCAAGAGGTGGCGCGCCCGAGCGGCGCCAGCAGCGCGTCGCGTCAAGGCTTATTCCCGAAAGAGACGAAGGGAAGCATGTTTCCGTGCATGGGCTGCGTTTGTGGCAGAGAAACGCGAGGAGAAATGCAAGGAAAAGCGCTTGAAAAAACGCGAGAAGGAATGCTTAGGAAGACGCGGCTCTTCGTCATCACACGAATCCGCCGTGAGAACGACGGCCACAACGAGTACGACAGCTGAAAGAACTGCATATGACCATAAATACCAATGCCAAAAGTCAGAGGTAGCAAGCATACAAGTGCCACGCCACATTGACAACAACGCTATTCGTACAAGAAAAGGTTGCGACGATCAAATCCAAATGACACGTGAGGACCTTTCCCCACCAACTTCAAGAGCAAAATCACTGCGAGGACCAAGTCCAGGACCTGAACCAGGACCTGATCCAGAAGCATTGGTTTCATCAGGGCCATCCCATGAAAGCAGGTTCTCTCCACTTCCAACGTCACCACGATCGGACGCGAGCATTTCGGCGTTTCACGACGCGCTCGCGTCACCAACTGATCTCCAAAAAACGGACGTCATCGGAGGGTTGCTTGCACGGCAGTCGCACATGGCGCTTTTTCAGGCATTTCGAAAATGGCGATTTACGTGCGCGGTCATGCGCGCACGCATGTTGCGAGCACGTTGCAAAGTCAAGCACAGATAATGCTTGGACAAGTGTCACGATCGAGCCATAGCCGATGGATGGAACCCTTGGGAGAGAGATAACTCGTAAATTCTATTGTGTAGGTGTACTTTTGAAAAGAGAGGGAAAGAGCATGTGTACCTAGGGTATGCCCCGAATCACAAGGAGGAGACACGACGACCGTCTACTAAACGCTCAAGGATAGTAAGGGAGGCGCGAGCCACCTCACCGACTATCGAGCCCGTTTGATCTTGCGCGGAAAGCGCAAGGGGACCTCGAGGACAATTTTGCGCGCCTTCTTGCCATCAGGAAGGCTGGCGCTGCTGTCCGTCTTGGTGCGCGTGCCGAGCTGAGCGGCATACTCGAATACCCAAGAGGGCGTTTGTGAAAGATCCTCGGCAAGCATCTTGACCCTTCGATAGTCAATGACACAGCCGCAGAGGATCAATGCGAGCGCAAGAATGTGAAGAGAGAGGCGATCCTGGTGCAACTTGGTTCGGTTCATGGACCCGGTCGCAATTTCGGGTTCCGCAAAGGTAGAAAGAATGGCACCGGAAACTTCGTAGGGCGCGCCCAACACAGACCCAAGTTTCTGTTGCAAACGAGGCCTGATGACGCGGTGGAGCTTGGAAAAGTTGATGAGGTACTGCATGTAGAGCGCAGCACAAGCGACAGCCTTTTGCGCCTTCTTGTTCATGCCGCCTGCAGAGATGCGTTCCAAGTGAGAGCGCACAAAGGTTCCGAAGCGATCTTGGGCGGCAAATTCGGCCGATGAGCCTGCTCGTTGCGCAGCCTTGACAAGCTCCTCCACGGGCTTTTTCAGTGCGCGAAGCTCGTTCTTGGAGACCATGTCCTGCAGCAAAAACACTTGTTCCGGGCGCTCTGCCTCGGCGTGGAATGGCGGCAAGAGATGTTTGCGACTTGCGGCGTCGGCGTCCTCTCCTCCAAGAACAGGGTTCTCTTTGGCTTTTTCCTTGAGCATGGCGCGCACAGCCTCGCCTGAGGTGACAGCTCCGCTGGAGATGCGATTCAGATCCACGGCAGCGGCGTCCTTGCGGCGTTTGGCAGCGCCAAAAGTCTCGATGAGCGCACGTCGGCGCTGCTGCGCGACAGAAAGGCTTCCGTCTTCGAGGTCTTCTGTGAAAACGCGAACGTTGGGCATGGGTAGCTTGCGCACAGTGTTATGCACCGAAATAGGGCATTGCGAGGAGGTATCAGTGTTCAACAGTATGGCCTCGCCCGTGGCGGGATTGAAGCGGAACGCCAGGTACCGACGCAGTCGTCCAGAGAGTTCGCCCTCGCGACCCTCCATTTCGACGCCGTCGCCGCGGCTATACAGCACGCGTTCCTGCGTGCGCTTGGTCTTGAAGAGTCCAAATGACTTGTTTTCGTCAGGAGCCTGGCCTTGCGGGAAGGTAGCGAGCACGCACCGTGAGGAGTCGACCTCCGTTTTGAATTTGGCTCGTCGAAAGGGTTTCGCCGACACCAGTGGCTGCCCGCCGTCCATGTCCGAAGCGGACGATTCTTCCTCTTCTTCCTCTTCCTCCTCCTCTTCCTCTTCTTCGCTGAGATTCTTTGCAGTTGTTGATGATCGCCCTGCGCGTTTCTTCTCGACGCCGTTTGTGTCATCGTCGTCGTCGCCGCTGCTATCGCTGTCATCACTTTCTGCTTCCTCATCCAATGCCGCCAGCGCACTGGGCTGAGCCCGCTTCTTGGACGATTTAGCAGCTGCTTTGGCCTTGCCTGATGCGTGTCCGTTGCTTGTTTTGCGAGCATCTTCGTCACTGCTGCTGCCGCTGCCGCTGCTGCTGCTGTTGCTGCTGCTGTCACTCCCAGCATCACTTTCGCTGTCACTTCCACTACTGCTGCTGTCCTCCTCATCCTTGTTAGCGCCCAGAATGTGGGTCTTGGCGGTCGTGTTGAAGGAGACTCTGCGCTTCGCGGCCTTGTCGGCAGCAGCACCGGGTTTGGGCTTCTTCAGAGCAGACGCAAGCGTCTTCTGCTTCGGCGTCTTCTCGCCATCGCTGTCGCTGTCACTGTCACTGCCGCTACTGCTGTCGCTGCCACTGCCGCTATTGCTGCTGTCGTCATGCTGCATGCGTTTCAACTTGTCGCTTTCGCTGTCGCTGTCGTCGCTGTCGTCGAGGTCGCGAGCGCTGGCTGCGCCGTTCGCCTTCGACTTCTTCTTCTTTTTTCCCTCCTTCTTGATGGAGGTCTTTTCCGCCTTGGCTTTCCCGCGCGACGAAGCCTTAGCATCGCCGCCGTCCGACGCCTCGGCGGCACGGCCTGCCAGCTTCTTCGCCCTCTTGGCGGCCTTCTTGGCGCTGTCGCCAGCGCTGCCCGGGGTCCGCTTGCGTTTGCGGGCCTCGAGGTCCTCCTCCATCTTGGCCATGCTCACCGGCGCGCCGCAGACCGCGCTCGACACCCGATGACCGGCCGTGCGCCCGAGCGCAAACGCGACCGCGACCGCGACCGCGAACGCAGCGCCAGCCCCGCTCGCTCGCCCGCGTCCTCGCGTGCGCGGCAGGCAGTCACTGGCTGGGTCTGTCTGCGCGGTCCTGCGGCTCCTCGTGGAGTCCACCAACTTTCGAAGCGGCCTATCCTGCTCTCCAAAGGGCCTATCTGGATCTGGATTTAGCCCCGCATACGCGAGATAAGCGAACGAGGAAAGCGGGGGCTGCGCCGGGGGCGCGCCAAGAGCAAGCAAACCCCTACGCGCGCGACGCGGGTCTGCGCGCGCGGAGTCGCGGCCGGCCGGCGCGCGGGGCGGGAGCGGGAGCGGGAGCGGGAGCGAGAGCAGACGCGGGGGAGACTCGCGCGGGACGCAGGTCGACCTCTCCGTCGCCGGCGCGGAGGCCGGTGCTGCATGGGAGACCGAGGCGCGGACCCGGTTTGAAAATCGCAGCTCCGGGCGCCATGCGCGAGAATGCAGACGACGACGACGACGCTGCCGTCGCCGCCGCCACCGCCGCCGCCGCTGAAGGTGGAGGAAGGGAGGGACGGGCCGATGATTTGGGAGCAGTAGATGGCGTCGGAACGATGGCCTCGGAAATGGCCAGAGCAGGAGCGGCAGCTGCTGCAACAGCCGCCGCAGCCGCAGCCGCGAGTGCCGAAGCCGCACTTGGCCTTGCAAGAAGGCGGCCTTCCTCGCACTCGGTCGTCTCGAGCTCCTCGAGCAAGGACGAAGAAGCACTCTGCAGGGTGTGTCGCTGCGGTGAGGAGGCCGGACCCCTCTACTATCCTTGCAAGTGCAAGGGATCAATACGCTTCGTGCACGAGGACTGTCTCGTGCAATGGCTCAAAATTTCGCACAAGAGGTCGTGTGAACTTTGCCTTACCGAATTCGAATTCAAGTCAGTCTATCATGACAATACGCCACAGCGCCTGTCATCACTTGAAGTGCTGATTGGCACTCTACAACTCTCGATGGGTTACATTCCACTTCTTATTCAGGCGATTGCCGTGGCGATCATCTGGGCTGTTATCTTTCCGGTCTATACCGACCGGATCCATTGGCTATTTTTAGCGCGCACACGCGCAGAAGCCTGGTCCGTTTTTACGGACTGGAGTGTGGACATTGTCTTGCGCCAATGTGTATTCGGCATTATTCGCTCGGCCTGGATTGTGGTGGCTTTCCTTGTGCTCATGGTGTTGCAGGATCTGGCAAATGAAGAGGACCAGGCCCGAGATGGCGAACAGCGTCAGCACTTGGATCATCGAAATATTGCTCAATTCGCCGATAGGGTTGTCGAGCGCGCCGTGGCTGCAGCTGCAGACGCCAATGAGTTGGTAGGAGAAATCGAAGCAGCAGGCGAGGAGAATCGTCTCATGGAGCTGGGCAACCGTATTTTGCGAGAGCACGTGGGGCAAAATCTCAACCTTCGTGGACTGCTCAACGAGGGAGCAGACGATCTGCGCATCATAGAGGATATTGGTGAAGGAGGAGAAGCAGCCGACGACGTGAGGCCGGATGATGTGCAAGACTTTCCTCATGCCCCAGATGAAGCAATCGCTGCTGCAGTGGCAGCAGCAGATGCTGCTGAAGTGGCAGCTTGGCAGGATGACGCGCATGATTTTGATGCAGATGGGGTTGGCGAGTTTGCTCCTGTTGTAGCGCATGACGCGCCCATCCGTCCTGCTCCTGCAGATGAGGACATGGCTTGGGATGCGCTCATAGGTCTCCGGGGTGGAACGCGAGGGATTCGTCGTGGACTGTACACAATGATTCTCGTTTCGCTAGGCAATACGGGCTTTCTCTTCTTTTTCCAATTTGTCCCGCTCGCCATGGGCCTCTTGATGCTCGAGGCGGTGCGCCAATGTCAAATCCGGTGGGGCATGACCCCGGGCCATGGCGAGGGAGCCGAGATGCCTGGCCATGGGTATCTGTTGAGCTTGGGATATGTAGGATTCGTTCTCCTTGTTGGGGTCTATGTGTGTGTGCTCAAGCTCCGGGATATTTGGGCCGGTCGCTCTGCGGTGCCGGGTCGCGGCATTGTGGCGTCGTATGCGATTTCCGTACTCCGCGGAATCGGCGACATGTTTGTCATTGCTCTCATCATGCTGCTGGAGCTTCTCGTACTCGAGCTTCTTGTTGGCGGCATCGTACATATTGGGGCCATGGGCGTTTCGGGCGACGTTGCAAGTGTATTTTGGGCGCGCGCCGAGCTCTGTGGATCCTCACCCAAGACGTGTGCCTTTATCCACTGGGCCATTGGAAGCGTGCTCATTGCGAACTGGTCTGCCGTGATCTGGGCTTTCCGGCAAATTGTCCACCCGCGCTTCAAGGTGCGCTTCTTTGAGGGATGGTATGACGCCACGAAAAATATTGAAATGGGCATTTTTGGACCCATGATTGACCGTCATCGCCGCGAGATTGAGGAGCAAAATCGACTGTGGCAGGAACGAATTGCCCTCGTCACCTCGCGCATCGTCTCGGACCAGACCGACTACGCGCAGACACAAGGCGCAGAGGAAGTCCAGGACGATGACATGTTTGCGGAGTGCATGGACCAGGCCCCTGTCGCCGGCCCCGACACGGGCGATGTTGCACGACTCGATCTCGTCTCACACACCCTTGAAGAATGCCTCTCTTATTTTATCACGGTGGTATTGTGGAGCTTTCCTGCGGTCCTGGTCCTCTTGATGATCCCAATTCATCTCGTCAAGGTCTTGGCACCCTCGATTTTGCCAATCCGCATTGGATCTTTCAAACAGCCCTTTGCCGATGCACAGCTGCCCCTTGACATGTTTCTCTTTCATTCGCTCCCTTACGTGATTGAGCGTCTCGATCTAAATCGTTTGTTGCTTCAGGCATCGCGCCAGGTCGCCGTTATGCTCACGTACCCACTCGATCTTCATGGCTATGTGCTTAAACCAATGCTGCAGCACATGCGTTCGGGTTTTGTCTATGTCGATCCTGCGCATGGTCTGCGCGGGGCTCGGCGCGAAGGACCCCTACAGCCAGCAACGCATGGCGCCAATGCCAATGACTGTCCTGCTCCGGGTGAGAATGGGGAAGGACATGAGGCGTCCAAAGTTGCCGAAGCAGCGCCAGGAATACGTAGCGAAGGCGATCGCGGAAGTGAACTGCGCGGCAGCTCACGTTCAGCCCGCGAAAAGCTTCCGGGAGCCATTCGGTCACTGCAGCTTCTCTCGCGCCATGATCCGGGAAGTGAAGTCGATTTTCTCGGCATCGTCTGCCATGCCACGGCGTGGACAAAATTCGCGCCGCAGGTACTGCGCAATGCTGCCCCGCTGCAGGGTGGCGGCGGTCTCGACGCAGATGATAAGCTCCCGCCTCTTTTCCTCTTCTCTGTTACAGATGTGCATGGCTACTGCGTGCCGGTCTTCCTGAGCGCCGAGGCGCAACGGGCGATACAAAACGTCGAAGGTGGTGTCCCTGATGAAGATTTGCTCGGCAAGGTTCTTGGCTTGGTCGACGATCTGTGCGCATTGAGCGATGAGGTCAATGCAGATCGAGTGCGGGCAATCTGCGCGCGCGCAATGGAGGACATTGTTCGCGACGACGAGGATCTGAGTCGATGTCCGTCGAAACGCGTTGTTCGTTTGTTGCGCGGCATGCGCGAGGCCCTGCAAGAGTCGCCAGTGCTCATCGACGAGCTTGTGCGGCTCATGCCCGCAGGCTTTGGCACCAAGTGGGCAGGGGGTGAGTCTGTGTCAACGGTGCTGGCGTTGCGGCGGATAGTTGCCATTTGGCGCGACAGCAATTTGGCGCCGGTGCTGGCAATTCGTAATGCTCGTGTGAGCGGCGAGAATGGCCGAAGCTTGGAGCTCGACCTGAACTCGCAATTATTATTGGAACCCGACGCGGGCAGCAAAGCGGAGCTGGCTCGCATTTGCTTCCAAGCACGCCACGTAGAGAATGCTTCGACGGGCCAATTCTGCGTCTTGCGCCACGAACCGCGCCTGCTGACGCCGCGCTTGCGCGTGCTTGGCATCATGGCCGTGCTTGCGGCCGTTTTGGCTTCATTTATTGCGCTGGTGCTACCTCTTGTTGCGGGGCGTGGGGCCTTTGCTCTTTTGGGCGATCCCTTAAAGCACGATGTCTATCATTGGGGAGGCGGTTTTGCGATACTGTGGTTCATTTTTACGTTATCGCGATGGTTTTTCACGGCCGTCTTTGGCAAGGATGGTGGGTGGCGACGAGCACTGCGCCTATGCTTTCTCTGGTTGCGACTTGGGCTCAAATGGTGCGTCGCACTCATCGTCTTTGGCATGATTTTGCCGGTTTTGGCCGGATCAGTCTTCGAGTTTGTTGTTCTCGATCCAATCTACGTGCCTGTGGACCGAACGCCGGTTGGTCTTGTCTTTCAGAAGTGGGCCCTTGGTCTTGCGGTACTCAAGGCGTGGACTCGTCTTGTGCTTTTGGGCGTTCTAGGAGGCGATGTTTGGGCGGACCGCCTCGAGCGCGTCCAGTACGACGGAGGATACGGAATCAATCTGCGCTGGACGCTCTTAAATGTGGCCGTCCCAATGTTGGACGCGATCCTCTTACGGCTCTGTGTTCCTTATGTCGCAACGTGTCTTCTTCAGCACGGATTGGAGCTTGACCCTGTCTCCGCGGAAGCAACCAAGCGCTATAGTTACCCTACGTTTGCAGTTATGCTCTTCCTCTTCGACATGGCGAAAGCCCTCGCTTCGTACGCGGACATTCTGCATGATCGTGTGCGGGATCGTCGCTATATGGTCGGTCGTCAGCTGCAGAATCGCTAAAAAATGATGTCTTTCACCTGGTTTTATTTATTTGATAAATATTCAAGGCTGTCCAAGTCGCATCGGATGAAGCCGAAACCTTTTGCTCCCTTGCGCCGTCGCCTTGCGCGCTACCAAACATCGCAAGTAGAGCGTCCTTTACGTCACACGCTCGCATCCTTTCTTCCCTTGCCCTCGCTCTCGATTTCATTCTTCGCATTGCATTGCGCGGAATCGTCATCGCGAGATCGCGGAAAGGTCCTCCTTCTTCCCCCTCTGCTTGAAGAGTTTGGTTTGGCGTCGGGATGACGATGCGGCGGCAGAGTGGAAAGGAAGTCTCTGCTGGCCTCGAAGGCGTGTCGAGGCGGGGCGGTGCGGTCGCGCGAATCGGAGGCAAGAAGCATGGAGGATGATCGCGTGCGGCGCGTGCGGCTGGAGCCCGCCGCGCGAGAAGTGGACGATGCCGAGCGCATCTTGGAGGACATGGCCCGGGCGCTCGCGGCGACAAACCTGACGGAACCTTTCGGAGGCGACGGCGGCGGCAGCAGCGGCAGCGGCGCGCAAGAGGCAGCAGCGGCAGCGGCGTCGTCAGCTACTGCGTCCGAGGCCCCGGCAGACGGAGTGCCCATTGCGGGCGTGCCATCGGAAGCCTCGCCTCTGTCACCTCCGCCCGTGGGAGAGTTGGCCGGCGCTTCAGTAGCCTTTTCGCCCCTGCGCCCGCGTTCCCAAGGGCGTAGCAGACCCCGCTCGCGGCCTCAGGAACGACCTGCTGCTGTGCAAAACGTGTCTGCCATCGCCAGCGAGCAGCGCAGCACCTCGCGTAAAAATCTAAGCAGACGCAAGGAGCGTCGCTGGGCCAATGACCGTCGTGCGGGCGCCGGACCGCTCTCGCTCGACCCTTTTTCCTCTACTGAAGAACGAGGCGCGTTCATGGAGCCAGGTTCGTCCGTTCCCCACGGGAATCTAGCGGCATACTTTCCTGATCTCGATGAGTTTGATGTGACCCGGGCGTCACGTCTCATTTTCGAGCAAGAATATATTTCTGTCTTCGATGGTTTCACGGATGAAATGCGACGCGCTTTTCTGGATTGTGAGGATGGCTTTGTTCGAGGCGGCGCCAACGTGGCTAGTGAAAGGCTTAGCGCAAAGCAGCGTACGCAGCTGAGGCCCCGATCGGCCGAGTCGATGCTTGCTCGCGTCGACAAGAATCTCAAGTCGCATCTGCAAACCCGAGGAAGGCGGCCCCCTTTCAACGCTTTCTTGAATGCTCTCGAAGACTTTCTCATTGAGGTCATCGAAGATCCTCGTGCTCACGATTTGCAGGCGCGTGCTCCGGAGCCTTTGCGCAAAGCTCTCACGCGCAAGCTTAGCCTGTGCGGAACGCCAAGGTCTCCGCACGCGGAGGGCGAGGAAACCCCCGAAGTCAAGCGTGTTGCGATCGAATTTGCCTTCAAGACGGGCTTGCATCGTTTGCTGACGCATGGACTTTGTCAGTTCCATGGGCTGGTCTCTCAATCCGCTACAGAACCCACCACGGGGGCGAGAGTTCTTCGTATCTTGCGACCAAGCAAGGATTCCAGCATGCTCGGCTGGGCGACCGTTGAAACGAGCTCACGGCCTGAAGACGTGCAGAACCTTTTGTTTGGTGAGGAAGTCATTCGGCTCGTTCCGTACCTGGCCACACTGCCCGTCCACGATGCGTGAATGAACCAATGCAGCCAGTAAAAGTAAAGTCGAGTCTGTCAAATCTAGGTCTAGATTGCTTACAATATGTGGGTGAAGTTGTATCTGCTCTTTTGTCCTCTCTCTCTCTCTCTCTCTCTCTCTCGTTGCACACGATAATTCGGAGCCACGTTGAGTTGAATATTTTGCAGGAGCGTCACACTTCAATTCAAACATTGCATGCGTGTGGGAACGAATTTACTTCTTCATGATGCAGCATGATCGAACTTGCCCGTAACGATATTGTACAAACGGCCTGGAGGGTCTGCGGGTGGCGGGCGATCAAAACATTTCTTGTCACCAACATGGTGCTTGGGGACGGTTTGGCCGTCGAAACAGACACCCCTAAAGTTGTACCCCAGGTCTCCTCGCGTCGCGTTGAGGCGCTGATTCGCCCGAGCTCGCGCTGACCCAAAATACTCTCTACTCGGCTGCACAAGAGCTCCTGATGTGGTGGTGGAGAATCGCGTTCGCGCTGACACCGTGTCTCCAGCAGCGAGGTCATAGTTGGTTTTGCACGCCGAAATCCGGTCAAAGGCCGCGGGTCGACGCTCAAAGGATGCTGCCATAACTGAGTGTTCTTTACTAATTTCTTGCATGGTCTCGCTCTCATATCGCGGCGCCCCGCGCGGCGGTTCATAGTTGTCAGAATGAGGTATGGGTCGCGCGCGGCTCGTGTTTTGCATCCCCTGAAAGAACGAGTCTGCGGTGGTCGACCATGTGGCGTCTCCCCGCGTGCCTCGCTGCGAGGAGGGTTCGGCGAATGACCAGTGCGAGGCCTTCATCGTCTGGCCCATGGCCGTCATTTTCTTCCCCATGGTTGCGACTGCCACGTGCGTCGCGCGTGGCTTCGATTGTTCTTCTGCATCGACTTTGTGCGGGCGAAATGGAGAAATGGCAGCTCCCTCCCTCGAGTTGTTCACGATTGTCATTCGAGACAAAGAGACTGCCACGGTGCAGTGATACCGAGTAGTGTACCGGATCTATGTGTGTTCTTGTCATTTATTATCAAGAGCTGTGTTCTGCACTGCTTCGTAAGCGATCAGAACGTGGGCTCGTGGCACCATCGTGAGGAGTCTGAGATTGAGAAGGCGAAGGCGAAATGCTTTGTCCGCGATAGCGCTCGAGAATGCGCTTTGGGCCAAGTACGTCCATGACGTCAAACTGAGATTCTCGGGAATCGATGGACTTTTTGGTCCTCGATGTAACCAATCCTCTTGAAAGTACTTGAGCATGCCGCGCTTCGGTCTGAGCGCCGACTTGGGCCTCAGCTTGCAAACTGATAGTCCAAGTAGCCATCGTCATGCCTTCTGCCCCCCTCCCTCCCCTCAGCTGGCAGCTTGAAAGGCGAATCTAAACACGATTCTTGGGCACGCAGGCAGAAGATGAGCGGCTTTGACGAAGCGGCCGCGCTGGACGCTGCGCTGCAGCGCGTCGAGGCCAGCGGGGAAGCCTTCTTTGCAGCACTGTAAGCAAGAGGAGAAGAGCGCGCGCGCGACGGCCTTCACGGGCTTGCCTTGCGAGCGGCGCGGACATCGACCGGTGAGAGAGACATGTTGAACATCCAACTAACGCGCGGCGTGGCGTGGTGGTGCGCCTGGAACGCACGGACGCAGTCATACCTCGAGCAAGAACGCAGCGCAGCTCGGTCATGAAGCGATGCGCGAGATACGCAAGCTCGAAGGCGAGCTCGAGCGAACTGGGGCCACGGGCCTAAGTTTGCTGGTGGGCAGCAAGAACATGGAGGGCCCCGAGCTCAATCAAAAGCTCACCGAGCTCGACGAACAAGTCAAAACGAAAGAGTCTCAGCGTCGCAAACTCCACTCAAACCTCGTCGTGCTCGAGCAGGAGCTGACATCGCGCCCGAATTGATTTAGTCAAAGGCGAATGTGCCTGGCAAATCAACTGACTGGTTGGCGAGCTGGGTGGCAAGCTGGGTGGCAAGCCAGCCGGCTGACTAGCTGGCTGGCTAGCTGTCAAGTTGAAAGGGGGGCTTAGTGGCCACATGGCTTCGCTGACGAGCCAGCTCTTTCTTCTAAATGAACTGAGCCCAGCTTGCGCAACATTTCTTTCGATGTTGTGTCCAAGGAGCTATTCCGAATGGTGAGATATTTCTCTCCGACATCCTCTTCACCATTGCCTTGGCCTCTTTTTGTAAAAAAAAAATAAAAGGAACAAAGGAAAACATTGCTCACGTGATTTTGTACTCAAGGATTCATGCTACCATTTGCCCCCCCCCCCCCTTGAGGTTACGGCTTCACTTGATTGAGTTCGCGTCCCACCTTGAGAACCTGAAAGTAGCGCAACAAAATTGCTGAAAGCTGGCTGGTGGCTGATTTTTGAGGACATCGCACCCAATTGGAAGTCCTAAACTTTGCATAGAAATGAGCGCGGATGTTCATTTCAAGGCTCATTCAGAGGGTCATTTGGAAATTACATTTGAAGGCTCGTTTCGAAACGAGTTTGAACGTGAATTTAGCACCATCTTGACCTTTTCAAAGTAAAAAAGATTAAGTTGGCCTTAATTCACTTTGTTTTGTTGGCGCAGGCTCGGGGACAATGGAAGCCTTCGACCATCCTTGGCCATTTGGTGGTCGGGGTGGCGTTCGGTCGAGAGGCGCACGTTTTCGGTCTCGGAACTTTGCTGCGACTTCAGGCGTCATTTCCGCGGCAAAATCTGCAACAAGACCGGCCAGTGCGAACATAACACTGTACGTAACAATAGCATTGATTGCTGTCACAAAGTCGGGCTGGCCAATCTCGCCTGAAAAGTCTACTCTGGCAAAAAGACCATAGCCGTATCGATCGCGCGCCTGAAAGTCGCGAAGCCCCGTCTCGGCGTCAAAATTTTCGTGTACGAAGTCTATCCTTGGCCCCGTACCGCCCCAGCCGGTATTCACAAGCTCGATCTCGAGAGTCCCGAGAATTTCTTCGCCTGACCATGTGTGTAGATTGTGGTAGGTAATGTGGAAATTTAGCTTCACACCAGTAAGACGGAAAGGCGCAAAGCCTCTGGAGCCCTCGACCGAAGCCTGCTCGTTCTCCGTATCAAGACCGTCAAGACCGGCGGCTTGCAATGCCTCGACGAGAGTCAAATGAACTGGCTCCCCAGCGGCGAATTCTGCAATGCTGTTTCCATCCTTATCCAGCAGTTCGAGAGCAGCATCTTTCATACTTAAGAACGACGTTGTCAGCACATGGTCGAACCAAATGACAGCACCATCGTTTGCGGGTACAAAGTAATTGGCGGATCTCGTGTTTTTGCTCTCGCAAACCTGAGATGCTGCATCGCAACCTTTGTAGTCAAGCCATGTTTCTTGCACATACGTAAGAAGAAAGATGCCACCATCCGGGAGCTTTTCCATCGCCTCGCCAAGAGCGAACTCACGGCAGCTGTTGTTCACGTACACGAAATCGTGGCTATAGTAATAATCATACTGATCGTTGTCGCAATAAAGGGGATATCCGTCAGGTGGGTTGTCAAAGCCCGTCATCCAAACATTGGCATGGCCACGCGGCACTTCGTACCGAAAGTACGATTTCTTTCCCAACAGCGACCACGACATGTACAGAAAGACTGCTAGTTGCGCGAGTCTCAGGACAATGCCCACCTTGACATTCTCGACGACAATAAAGGAGGCCGTTTTGTGTCGGATCGAGTGGCGCAAGAACCACCATGCGCTCTTCGACAGAGCCGAGGAGATGCGCCCCATCTTAATTTGTCCAAAGTTGCTTTGCTTGGACGACTGCCCCTCGTACCATCGTATATTCGTGCACGTACACCCTGCCAGCACGTGAAAGATTCGTTGTTGAGCGCGAGAATAGAAAAAGCCTGAAGTCAGTCCACACTATTTGCGTTCCACTGTGTAGCTTCTTCTTGCCTAACGTAACAAATACAGAGTCTTGCCTTAGTGCACGTGTCACCCGCCGTATTTTTCACAAGAAGCCTCTGCGCCGAAATGAATTCTACCGGAATCTCCAGAACTTATAATTATGGCAGAAGATCTTCGAGCATCTCCAGGACTTTGGTGATCCGTGCCAGCTTCGAAGAATTGTGGACCATTGCCACTCTCACTGTTACCATCACGACTGCTCCATGTCATCGGGTCTGCATATTTGAGGCTAGGCCTGGCCTATCTGCTGGGAGTCATTCAACGTAAGTGCCGGTGCCACTACTGTGCACAGACAGACAAACTGAAGATGTCAGTTCACCCTGCTGATGGTACACAAATTCGTCACAGTGACAGCACTAGCACCTTTTCAGCACTGGAAGGAAAGTCGGCGGCGGCGCTCACAATCACCGCCCAAAACGTAACGGAAAAGGGCCCAAGGCGCTTGCTTCCTTGGCAAGAAAGTGGACCATACAAAGTGGGCCAAAGAAACCGTGCGATCGTCGGGCCTCTTGAGCGAGCCGAGCAGAAGCAAGACAAAACCCGCGGCGAGGCAGCGGCGGCAGCGGCGGCGGCGCGGCGAGCGATGCGCGACGCCGAGAGCAGGCCCCGCCCCTCCGCCGGCGGCACGCTCAAGTACCGCGGCCCCGCGCCCGTGCCTGTGACGCCGGCCAACACTGCCCGCAGGGCGTCGAACCTCGCGAGCCCAGAGACGACGACCTCGAGCGCGGCGAGCGCCAGGCCCAACGAGAAGCTACTGCAGCAGCAGCAACAGGCTGAAGGCGGAAGTGCAAAGGGACTCTCGATCGTCGCCGCGGCTCGTGTCGTGGACATTGTGCGACAGTTCGCCGACGTTGGCTGCACCTCGAAACAAGTGCTCGAAGAACTCGGCGTCGCAGCAGGGTCTGACGCAGCTAAGGCCGTGGCTAAGGCACTTAGCGTCCAGTCGACCCGCGTCTGCTCCCGTCGACAAGAGCTTCACGGCAAGCCTATCATTCGCCTGCCGGCCCCACCCGGTTCCGACGCAAAGGTCATCTACGTCCACGCCGACGAATTCCTCGCGGCCACGGCAGAGGAACGGTGCCGGCTTTGCTTTCTTTGCGGAAAGAATACGCTCGGCGCCTGGCAAGTTCTTGGAGGTGATTATTCGCAGAGCACACGAGTTGCTGCTTTTCGTGACGCGCTCGTGCACTGCATCTGCGAGGTCTGCTTTCGCGCGTCTTTCCTCGGTGTGTCCTCTGCTGAGCCCGTGGGCTTTGCCGTACTCCCTCACGGGTTCTTCAGCCCACCTTCTCTTGCGAAAAGACCCGTGGTTAGCGAAGTACCCACCCTCTCGTCCGCTTACGCAAACTTCAACGCCAAAGTCGGCATCGCGGGGCCGATTGCTACTATCGAAAGGAAGATGCAAGCTGCTTGCGCACAAGTGAGCCTGCTCGCAAGTACACGCGACAAGGTTCTTAGCGAGACTGTCACGGAGGTGCGCAATTTTGGGACGCGCGGTGGGACCTGGCATGACATTGTGGAGCGCGTGGGCACCGCCATTCTCCCGCAAAAGCTCGAAAACCTCAAAGAGGTTGTCCAGTGGAGCCTGCATGTATCCTCGAGCAAGACGTTGAGTTCTGATAAACCCCTTTTACGTCGTGCCATGATTGGCTTTGATGGTGCTGTGCAAATCCTCTTTGTGGCCAAAGAGTTTGTTGACCCTCACTTTGACACCGAGGGCGGGGCAAGACGCAACGGCCTCGCCTGCGGCATTTGCCTCGAAGTCGCCGAGCAGACCGTCCCAGGCGCCATCTTTGGCCTGCGTTCTTTCACTAACTTCCGCGTCCTGGTCGAGGGAGGCGAAGGCCTGCCAGGTTTCGAGGTGCTTCGACGGTACAGTGATTTTGCCTGGCTCAGAGAGGAGCTCGAGCAGTGGCACGGGGATGAAAGTGTCGTCCCGCCCTTGCCGCGCAAACGATTTCTCGGTCGCTTCAATGAAACCTTTCTTGAAGCGCGCATGCACGCCCTCGAGCACTTTCTCGCCATTGCGGCTGTGCACCCCGTTCTCCACAAGGCTGAGGCTCTACAAGCATTCTTCAAGCGATGCCCGCTCGACCAGGCCAAGCCGGACTATTACGCGCGTACTCCACAGCGCGCCGCTGAAAAGAGATCGCGCAGACGAAGGTCTGCAGAATGGGCGGCTGCCTCTGCCGGCGCACCTTTCGACCCCGAAACCGACAAGCCCGCCATCGTTCTTCAAGATGGCGCTGCAACGTCGAAGCGCCCCAGCGTTGACCTCGAGACACTCGACCGCTTGCTGCTTTCTGGAGGTACGCGTCGTCGAGACGGAGATGTGCGCGTGATCCTCGGTCGCGACTATCAACGCGCGCTTCGCAAGTGCTACAAACGTATGGAGGAGCTTGCCACATGCTTTGTGAAACAGGCTGCGCTCCAGGAAGACAGAGCCAAAGCCTGCAAGTTTCTTGCTGCCACGGAACTTCCAGAAATCCGTACGCTTGCTAACGACCCGCGCCGCTTTCAAGAGCTCTTGCACGCTGTAGGTGCCGATGCACCAGTCGACGGGCCAGCAACTAATGTTTTCTCCGAGGTGCCTCTCACGAGCGATCGTCTGCCACTGCCGTACTCGGCCATGGCTGTTGTTGAACTTCTTTCTTCTCTCTCGCGCATGGACATTGTTGCAGCGACGGCCAACCGCGCTGCAAGTATTCGACACATGGAGACCAAGATGCAACTAAAAGAGTGGCAACGCTCTCTTCAAGAAGCTACGGCCTGGTTCGAGAACCGAGCGCACTCGGTGGTTCTCTTGCAGCGCTCTGTACGCGCCAAGCAGTCGCTCTTGGACGGCGCGCATTTAGGCATTAATACACCCGTCAATTCTGCCGAGAATCAGTCTCCAGGCAGCACGCGTCGCGGAGCCCAGAGTAATGTCGATGACGATAATAATGGGGTGCACACTGCAAAAACTGGAGCGCAGTCTGCCAGCGCTGCGCGCCATGGCGTCGAGATGCTCGAGGAGAAAATCAAGAGCACGCGCGCCGACGCTTCACTTGAGGCAAATTGGCTGTCGGGCCGGAACAAGCAAGAAATCGTTAGCCATATGACGACCTTTGTCGAACACCAGATTGAGCACGCGCGGCAGCAGTCACGCATGTGGCAAGAATTTCTTCCGCAGTTGTTGGCGTCACTCGAAGCCCAGGTTCCGCTTTTGTCGGGGCCGCTCGACGCCGATCCGGGCGACGCTCAAGGAGCAACGTCGCCTACAGATACTGAGGCTCTGGCTCGCGGCAGCAGCAACAATAATGGCAACCCCCGCAACAACGAGAACAACAACAACCTCGCCAGGCGAGGTGGTGCGTTGATGGAGAACAGCGAGCTCTCCTTTTTAGATACTGACGTTTCGCTCATGGGCGGATACGGGCAGCAAGCTTTTGAGACGGACGAGAAGACCCGCATGGCTCAGGCTCAAAATGATGGCGCCTGGGAAATTGATCCCGCTGATCTCGTCTTTGGAAACTGCATTGGACGTGGTTCCTTTGGTGAAGTGCACGAGGGTGTCTTTCATGGTCAGCGCGTTGCAATCAAGACGTTCCACACCACGTCTTCATTGAGCGCACGCGCATTGCTGGACTTTCGTCGCGAGGCCCAAGTCATGCGCGGTCTTCCCTCCCACGAGAATTTGGTGTCCTTTTTCGGAATGAGCTCACAGCCCAAAAATATTTGCCTCGTCATGGAGCTGGTCGCCACAGGGTCCATGCTAGAGCTTCTGCTGCGCAAGGACGCTGCTGGCGGCAACGTGGCTCGACCTCCGCCGTTGCGACATGGCACGAATGAAAACGCCGTGGTGAACGCCAACATAACGGTGCGACGAGGAGGCCGTGGAAAGCGCGCTGCGGGGTCACGGAACGCCTGGGATCTTGACGAGCTTGACCCTCAGTGGCGCATCAAGCTCGCACTCGGTGCAGCCCGAGGCATTCGTGTACTCCACGAATCGGTTCCACAAATTCTGCATCGGGACATTAAGACGTCCAATCTGCTCGTTTCCATGCCGGACCTGACTGTAAAGGTCTGCGACTTTGGACTCGCTCGCTTCAAGCTTGAGACGCAGTCGGTGCGCTCTTTTGTGGGTACTGCATCGTGGGTGGCCCCCGAGGTCATTATCTCTCGCGAGGACGGCTACTCGGCCAAGGCAGACGTCTACTCTTTTGCGGTTGTCCTCTGGCAAATTTATGCCCGACGACAGCCTTACCCGAAGATGCATGCGACGCAAGTCTTGTACCAAGTTGCACGCGAGGGTTTGCGTCCGCGCATGCCAGCGAGCGTTCCCGCACCAATGGACAAGCTTATTCGCGAGTGCTGGGCAACAGATGCTGCGCAGCGCCCTGTATTTAAAGATGTCGAGGCGCGCCTCGAGGCAATGATGAACGAGAGCTGATCGGGAGGCTCGATTCGGCAATACGAACGTCCCTCTGCAACCGGAGCTGGTTTTCTTTTCTCTCAGGACCCGTTGGGAGGAGGTGAAGACGAAAAGTAGAAGAAGGCACGAGAAAGTGAAAAAATAAAGAGTAAAAACAAAATCAACGTATCGTAGAGTAGAATAAGGATCATATAAGCGGGGCTCCCTCGTCATGTGAGATGGACTGGCGGTGGTGTTCCTCGACTGAGATCGCGCGGTAAAGAATGGCGGCCCCGATCGAGCCAGAGACCTGTGTCCGGCGCTTGAGATCGAGGATCTTGGCTCGGCGGCGGTTCTGAAGTTTGGTCTCCTCGCGGAGCCGCTGCTGGGAGCCCCCAATGTCAACCGTTTCCAAGCAGCGACGCACGACTTCCTCGACCGTTGACACGTGATTACGAGCAGCATCGAGTTCGAACTGCTCAATTTCTTCCATCTCCGACGCCACTGTTTGCAGGGTTTGCACAGAGTGACTTTGCATCTTTTCGGTGGCCGTGAGCAGCGACATACCTGCAGCCCCGCTTCCCGAAGGCCGTTTGGAAATGCCTTCTCTGTCATCATCGAGGTCATCATCGTCGTCATCATCGCCATCGCTCATGCTGGTGGTGCTGGAAAGCAGCTTGGCCTTGCCTCCCGTGCGCAGAGCCCGCAATCTGACCCGACGGTTGATTCGCACCGAGTCGCCGACATGAGACATTTCATCGTCTTCCATTACTACTTGCATTGACGGGCCGCGTCTCTTTTTACTTTCTTGTTTGAGCTCGTGCCGGATTCGTCGGTGCATGCTACGGAGATGCTCGGTGTCAACGATAAGGCTGTCCTGGTGCAGGTGGAGTGGGGATTGAATCTGACGACTGAAGAGAGCGTCAAAGTCGAGGGCATCGAGGTCTTTCTCGCGCACTTCCTGAAAAAAAGAGTGTTGCAGCGCACTGCGCGGGCCCCAATGATTTGCACCGAGTCGCAGCTTGGCGTCAGGATGCAAGAGCTCGGCGATGAAGCCGCTCAGGAGACGCCAGGCCTTGGTGGATGCTGGATCAAGCGCATTGAGTCGCGGGTCACTGAGGATGACCAGACAGCGATCGTTACGACGTTCCATAGGGGAAGAATTCGAATGATGACGATCGTCAAAGTTCAGAACGGCGCTCAGGATGGAGGTAAAGCTCTCGGGTTGCGAGCCGTGCTTCTTTTTTGACTTTGTGGGTGCAGCTTCGCGCGCGCCTCCGCCGCTCAATGTGCCCTCATTGCTGCCCGCGGCACCTCCGATATTCACACTTTGTCTCCAAGTGCGTGTGCTGGAGCGCTTAAGCGGCGGGACGACCTCATGCTCGGCATCTTTTCCGGAGAAACAATCGACCCCCGTGGCAAGCTTGTACATGACACAGCCAAAAGCCCACCAGTCGACGCCGAGACCATAGCCACTGCTGTTGCCACTCGCGAGAGCAGCTTGTTCGGGCGCCATGAAGCGCGGCGATCCAACAAAGGTTGATGTACGCGAGGTGCGGTGCTGCAGGGCCTTACTACAGCCAAAGTCCGCGAGCTTAGGGTAGCCGTGGTGATCAACGAGAATGTTAACCGTCTTGATATCCCGGTGCACGATGCGCAGCTCGTAGAGATGTTTGAGTCCGAGCAAGATGCCCGCAGCGAAAAAGCGACACATCTCGAAGGGCATGCCGCCAAATTCGCCACGTTGCTCGTCGGGGAGCAAAGAGAGTCGGTGCTCGAGCGAGCCCGCTAGCGCTGGTTCCAGCGCGACGAACTCTACCGGCTCTTCCGTCCATGCGGACAGAAGTTTGATAATAAACGGGCTCTCAAGCTGAGAGAGAATGGTCTGCTCGGCGAGAACGTACTGGCCCATGCCAGCTTTATAGGCGTGATCAACATTGGTGCTTTTCACAACGCAGAGCTGAATCGTTGGTGTGTGCATCGCCAAAAAGACATTCGTTGTCCAGGTTTCGTGCAACCTTGACACAACCTTGAGATTGGACTTGTTGATGGTCTGCTTGAGAGAACGACGGCGAGCTTGCATTGTGCCGTCGTCTCCAGATTCGAACTCGAGGAGCTCATGCAGCAAAAGAAATTTGTCGCTCATGGAAAAGGACTGTGCCAAAGACATGGCAGCGAGCCTTCGCCAAACGCGACGATGTCCGCCGGCTGAGGACACCGATGATTTACGCTTCTCAGACGCAGGTTGTTGCGGTTCTCCAACATAGATGCGGCGAATTTTGTCCAGGACACCTTCCTTCTTGAGAAGCTTGCGAGAGAAACGAGCGCAGACCACGGCGCCACGAGCACGGCAGGTCACCATATGGACGCCATCGGGTTGCTGGTCGAGGCAATCTTCGCCAAAGGTGTCGCCATCGAGAAGTAGTGCCGTTTCCGTATCATGCTCAAGAGGCATGGACCGTGGACTGGACGCGCCATCCATGGAATCGAACGAAAGGCCATGCTGGCTCCGGTCTCGTCGAACCGCAAGACTCGCTCTCCAGGACATCTCGCGCGAGCTTTCGCGCGAAAGGCTGCCGTGGAATGGGCCTGACTCGGGCGGAGAGCTAACTTGACCTGAGAGCTCGACGACGCCGTGCAGGACCATGTAAAGCGCGTCGTCAACATTCGTGGAGTCTCCCTCGGAGAGAATGACTTCATTGTCTGCAGCAACGCAGAGCTCAAAGTTGTCCACAAGAGCCCCAATCTCTGCGATGCTGAGCAAGGCAAACAAGGAACACGACTGCAGCATGTCACGAGCGAGGCTGTCGCTCACCTCTGCACCGATTTCGACAAGCGAGCGCTTCTGCGCTATGGAGGATTTCCGCGTTCGCCGTTCGGTCTCGTCCTCCTCTTCTCCATACGTGCCGAAACTGCTTTCGTCTTCCTCGTCGTCGCAATTGTTGTCGTTGCCGCCGGCATATTCTTTTTCGTCGTCGTCGTCGTCGTCGTCAATGTACGCGCCTGTTTGACCGACTTTACCCATTCTGGTGCCACTCTCAGAATCGTCTGTATCCTTTGACTCGCGCACATCCTCGAGAGCCGAAGGGGAGGCGGTTGAGGACTGTGAACGGTAGAGCATCTCCTGCCAGTCTAGGAAGAGACACTCGACATGTTCTTCGCCCGATACGCAAACTTCGAGGCCATTTCGGAGCGCGACAGTCTTGGAGCGCGACATCAGTTTATCGGAGGCGAGCAAAAAGATACCACGCCCTACACAGTCCCCTTGACGAAACCAGCTCACTTCCTCTCCGCTTGAATCGCGCATGGCAAGAGTGCCCGACAGGACAATATACATGCCCTCGAGAGGCTTGCCGACCTCGCACACTGTTTCGCCAGGACCGAATGAACGCGATGAAAGGATTTCGGCAAATTGGTCCAGACTCTCAGAGTCGACGTTGTGTAGAAAGGGAAAACGCTGCAACCAGTGCATGCGATCCTTTTGACTCTGGCGCAGACGATTCCGTTGCGACACGCGCTGTGTGGCCTCTTGGAACTGGGCGCTATGAATCGCGAGCAAAAGAGTATCTCGCTTTGCTGAAACAGTCCACGAGTGCGGGGTGTTGAGGAGAACGCAGTGGGTTCCGAAAGCGCGTCCTGGTCCAAGCGTTCGCGAACTATGTGAATTCAGGGCATAAATTACGGAGGAACCAAAGCCAGTGTGAGATCGACCATACTCTTTGTCCTCGACCGTCTCGATGGCGTTGAGAACATCGGATTTCGTACCCATGCGAGACGAAAAAGGACTTTCATCACTGCCGTGGCCTTCGCTTGCAATCCTCTTGCCTTCGGGACCGTGCGAGGTGGTGAATCTAGAGACTGTCGTGCCGCGCGTGGACATGGAACGCTGAGAGGGCCCGGAGCGTTCTTCGATGCTTGTTGCCTGTCTGCCTAAGGTATTCATGCGTCGAATGCTGAACATGCCACGAAAGATGCCTCTGCGTGCGGTGATGTCCGCATCACCGTTAGAATCCTCCGTATCATCGCCCTCGGCCCTCGAGTCGTCATCTTCGTCGTCGCTTTTGTCAATGCGGAGGATCTCAGCTTGGCGATCACGCGATTTGCGATCGCCGAGTCTTCGTTGTCGTCGTCGCCGCCGCCGCCGTCGTCGCTGCTGCTTCTGCTCCCTTTCGCGTTGGCTTCGGTCGTTCTCTTCTTCCTCGGCACCAGAATGCGAGTCGGAGTCAGACTCCGAAGAATCTGAGGACGAGGAGGAGGAGGCGTCGGAAGACAAGGAGGAGTCACCATTAGCACCCTCTTGGCCTGCGTCTGCAGCGATGAGCGTATGGAATTTAGAGACTACGGCTGCTTGGTCTTGACCGCGATGCGTGCGGTGTCGCGTTCTTGAAGAGTCGTCTTTGATAGCTGTGACGGCACCTTTGACTACGACAAACATGACTTGACCAATGGCACCCTTTTCGAGAATCTTATCACCACGCTTGACAAAGAGAACCGTGGCCTCGTTGAAAAGCTCCCCTACAAGTTCATCGTTGGCTTTGGAGAAGAGATTTGAGTGCTTTAACGCGGTCTTGAACTGTCTGCGGGCCTCTTGCCCAGACACCTCCTTGAGCTTTTGCAGAGACCTTTGCTGGCCGTCGGAGAGCGTTTCTTGTCCCTGTTGAGATACAATTTTGGAACTGAGCTCGAGTCCATTGGAGACGCGGCGTTCCCACAAGGCCTGGTCCCCCTCGGGCTCTTCATCATTGCTCTTGGAGATTCCCGTACCCATGATGACGTTTCGCTTGCGAACGTGTACAACCCTTTGCGATATTCGATGGGCGCGCTGCTTCTCTCACAATGTAGCAGCGTGGCGCGACGAAGATAGCAGCGTGTCGTGAACCGTGGGAGCAAGGCGCGGGCCGAGAAGGAGAAGGTTGGTCTTCGTTTCCCTTTCCCAGGCTCCCCGAAGTTTCCCAGAACAGCTTTCTTCGCCCTTGCCGCGCCTGCACAGAACCACGCTCAGCCGGCCACCTTCGCGCGGCGCGTCTGCTCCCCTCCCCCCCTCCCCCCCTGCACGCCCGCGCGCCTGGTGCCGCCCGCCCGCTCGCGCGCGCGCGCGTCTGCCGCGGTCGAAGGACGCCCAGCAAAGCAATCGATTTTCAAACGCAAGCCCGCCGAGACGAGACGAGACGACGCAAGACCAGACGGAACGAGGCCAATCGAGCCAGCGCCCTCGCGCGCTCTGCCGCGCGCGTGCCCGCCCGCCCGCCCGCCCGCGCGCGCGCGCCTGCCCGCCTGCCTGCGCCGGTCTGCGGCCCCGCCTCGCGCCGCGCCGCGCTCGGGCTCTGCGCGAGCTCGTGCGCGCCCTCGCCCGCGTCTCTGTTCGCGCTTTGCCGCGCGGACTCGCCGCCTGACCCCCGCGCGCCGCACGTGCACGGGGCGCGACTGCGTGCATGCACGCAGCAGGCGGGCAGCCTGCAGCGGCGCGCACGTGCCGCCGCACACCCTGCCTCTTTCCATCTTTCCCGCGCCTAGCCCGGCCTCTCGCCGCCCCCCGCCCCCTCTCCGGCGCGCGAACCTGCGGGCGGGCGCGGCCCCGCGCCGCGCGGAGACCTGCAGCCCGCGCGGCCGGCGCCGGGCCGCGCGCTGCGCTCGGGAAGAGGCCGAGACCGGGCGGAGGGGCCGCCCTGGGTGCCGCCGCGGGCGACCCGGGATTCCGGGCCGGTCGCGGGAG
Source organism: Aurantiochytrium sp. KH105 (assembly GCA_003116975.1). Taxonomy (NCBI): domain Eukaryota; class Bigyra; order Thraustochytrida; family Thraustochytriidae; genus Aurantiochytrium; species Aurantiochytrium sp. KH105. The sequence goes on from BGKB01000100.1 coordinate 121,780, forward strand.
AAGTACCGGAGGTCCGGGAGAATTGGGGTACCCGGCCCGGATCGGGGGCCCCGGCCAGCGACCAGGCGAAGGCGCAAAAACAAAAGCGCAAGGGCGAGAGCGGCGGCGCTATGGGCGTGGAGTACCCTCGGGGCGTGAGTTGACTTGGCCTGGGTCGAGACGCGCTCGGCGGAGACGGAGCTTGGGTGCGAGCCCGGGAGGGAGGGAGAGCAGATTCGCTCGCTCGCGAGCTGCGGAAGAACAGCGCTGCGCGAAGGCGGAGTCCGAGAGGGGGCCGCGACGCAGCGCACCACCCAGCCAGCAACCGCCGCAGACGCTGCTCGAGCGAGCGAGGCCGTGGCCGAGGGCGAGGGCAGAGGCAGGGGAAAGGCGAGGCGAGACGACGCGAGAAAGGTCACAGCAACACAGCGGAGCGATTCGCGTGGTCGTGCAGTTTAGTTTGTGGAGAGAGTACTGACTGACTGACGTTTGCTTGTCTATATCTTTTCGTCGCGGGACACCTCTGCGGGATATTTGCGTTATTCCGTGCGGAACTGGTAACACAACGCGACGTATCGCGATAAAACACAGTGGACCTCGTCCAAGTTCAAAAAAGTGGTCGTGGTCGAAGAGCCGAGCAGGTCGCTCTTCGGACCCGAGCCTCGTGCCGTCACAACTTGGCAGCTCGCTGTCGTCATCTTGGCAGCCGTGATTCTCTCGTGGGTCGCCACCGGAGAGCAAGGAGCAGGCACTGTTTAATATTATGGCAGGATACCTGAAAGAGCTCATCGGCACCAAAGTATCCATTATCGCCAACGACGGCCGTCACTACATTGGTACTCTTCACGGCCTGGACTTGCGCACGAACTTAATTGTCACCGATTGCGTCGAACGCATTTATTCGGAGGACGAGGGTTGCGAGGTCGCCCCATATGGGCTTCTCGTTCTTCGCGGCGATAATGTCGCGCTGATTGGCGAGCTTGACGAAGACGTCGAAGCGCGGACAGACCTTGAGAACGTGCGGGCGGCGCCTCTCAAGCCCATTGTGCACTAACGAAATGATCTTTGCCTAAACTCTTTTTCCTATGTGGTGTGTGATAACTTAAATCTCTTGCGTCTTTCGACTGAAATACTCTGTTGTCTTTGCTTTTGATGTTTTGGGGGGGCAAGCGCAGCCCTTTTTTCGCCCTATGCACCAACGTTGATACAAATGGAGAGGCGTCGAATGCCCTCAAGCAATTTCCCAAAGAGGTATTGAGGAGTTCACATCTGGATTTTGCCAAGCACATGGTTTTGCCAAGCACATGCTTGCTTTGAAGAAATACATCTCACGCGGGACATGCTGGGCGCAAAAAGAGAACCCGCGGAAGGAAAGATCGATTCCATCACGATGGATATAAAGTGATACAGCTTTTAAAGTTAGAAATGATTGCCACAAGAGACAAGGATCAAGGGCTCAAAGACACTGTGTTTCGAGACCCTGAAGAACAAAGTGGCGGCTCATGTCATCGCGAGAAGGCCTTCCGTAATGGGTGGATCACATCATCGTCGGCATCCCCAAAACAGTCAATCTAAGCGATTGACATCGCGAATGAAGCTTTTCCTTTTTTTTTTCCTTTTTTCATTGTAATCAAAATGCGTCTAGTTTGCAGCCTGGTTTTGATCCCGAGCATCGAGCTGTTCCTTGAGCGAACGCGCAAGAGCCTTGAGCTTGTCGAGCTGCGCGCTCTGCTTCGAGGCCTGCGCTGTGAGACGCTTCGTCTCGGTCTTGTGCGTTTCCTGCAGCGTCAAGTAGCGATCGCGCAGTTGTTTGTTCTCCTCGGTGATCTTGGCTTTATTCTGCAAGAGACCCTTCATCTCTTGACGCATGCTCTTGAGCGCCTTGTCAGTTTCGCCAACGGTGCTGTGCAATTTGCCAAACATGCTTTGCGAGGACTCAAGCGATGCTTTGAGGGACTTGTTCTCCTCAAGCAAAGTCTCTTGCAGCTGCGCGCGCAGCTGAAACTCTTTCAGTCTGCCCTCGGTGATTTGCTGCTGTTGCTTTGCCTTGGCCTCGCTGAGCTGAAGCTCAATGCTCTTGGCCTCGAGCTGCCGCGCGTGGTGCTCCTCCACGAGCTTGAGACGCGCGCTCGCATCCTCGAGAGCCTTGTGCAGCTGGCCGTTGATCTTCTCCATCTCGCCATTGGACTCGATCTTCTTGCTCAAGCTGTCGAGAGCGCTCTGAAAGTCTGCGTTTGATTGCTTGCGAAGCTCTTCTTGTTTGGCGTTGGCAGACTCACTCTTCGCGATAATGTCTTTGTTGCGGGCCTGTAGCTCACGGCAAAGCGCCTCGTAGCGATCCTTGAGCTTGATCGTCTTCGCCAGCTCGCTCTCACTCAATTCCAGCCGATTTTCAAGCAGCGAGGTGTAGGTTTTGAGACCGTTCTGCTGCATAAGAGCTTCTGCGTGCGCCTCGCGCAGAGATCTGAGGCGCTTCTCTACGGGTATCGAGGTGTTCTCGGTCAATTGCTTTAGCGTCTGCTGTTGGGCCGGCGTGAGCCCATGCTGCGCGGGTCCCTTCTTTTTCTTCTGTTTCTTCTTGTCCGTCTTCTTGGCGCCCTTTCCATTTGCCTTGTTTGTCGTGGCTACCGGGCTCTCTTTCTTCTTGTTGTCGTCCTCGACTTCGACCTCGACCTCGATCTGGCTGGTATTCTCCTCTTTCACGTCTTGCGCTGGCGGTACCTCCACGGTCTGCTCCGCAGGCTCACTCTTCGTTTGCTGCGTCTCGCTTTCGTGCCCTTCGTCCACGGCTCCGGCTTCAGACTCCACGTCTGTTTCGCCATCCACCGCTGCTTCGATGCTGACCTCCACGGCGTCCTCCTCCACGTCGGTGGCCTCATCCTCGGTGGCCACATACGTTGCGTCCAGGTCGCCGCTCCCCGCGGACTTGGGGCTCGCCATGGCGTCCATGCCGGCAACACAGACAAAGCGCCGCCGTCTTCACGCTCGTCCAGTCAGATCTGCTCGACGACCTGCCTTCCCGATTGCTCGCTCGCTCGCTCGCTTGCTTGCTTGCTCGCCGGCGCGCACAGGTCCGCAACGCGTCGGGGTCGTCGCGCGTCTTCGCGTCCAAGTTTGTTCGCCTGGCCGTCAACGGCCTCGCCGGGCAAGCAGAGCGAGTCTTTTTGCGGTTTGCGCGACGGGTTTTCGGGCTCTGGCGATCGGCCGCGCGCCAAAGCCCTGAGCGACGGCGTCTTGCCTGCGCGCTTGCCAGCGAGGGGGCGGCGCGCCCCGCCCGCGCGCGTCTTGGCGTCGCGCGCCCGCGCTCCAGCACGCGCGCCCGGGTGTGCCCAGCATGCCCGGCCAAAAGTCGAAGCGGCGCGGCGCCGACGAGGCTGCCGCGGGATCCAAGAAGCGCAAGGGCGACGGCGCCGCGAGCAAGAGCAGCAAGGCGAACAGCAGCGGCAGCAGCAACAACAGCAAGAATGGCGGTGGGGCCAGTAGCAAAGGCGCGGCAAACAAGAATGCCAAGAACAAGACGGCGGCGGACGAAGCCGATACTGGCAACTGGGAAGATATGCGCGACGAGGACGGCACCTTCAAGGTAGGCGCCAAGATCTTTTGCCCATACCGCAAGGACGGATCGTATCGGCCATGCATCGTCATTGATGTGCAGCATAATTCAGACGGGTCCGTCAAGTACTATGTACATTACGTGGAATTCAATCGCCGGATGGACACCTGGATTCCCGGGCCCGACGCCATGGACCACGATCCGACGGGACGCACGCGGCGACAGGACGTGGTCGAGTTCGTCGAGGAAGAGTACGGTGGGAGTAACGGAATGGACCCAGACAGTATCCGCGAACACGAGGAAATCACCAAGGTGAAAAATGTCAATCGCATCGAACTTGGGCGAAACATTATCGACACGTGGTATTTCTCCCCAATCCCACGCGAGTTCTTCCCCGAGGGCTCAGTGGATATTCTCTACGTGAGCGAGTTCACGCTAGACATGTACAGGCACAAGTCGGAACTCGAGCGGCACTACCGACGGTGCAAGATTCGCCACCCGCCAGGCGACGAGATTTATCGCGACGACGAGAACAAACTTTCCATGTTCGAGGTCGACGGCGCCAAGTCCAAGATTTATTCGCAAAATCTGAGCTACTTGGCCAAGTTCTTTCTCGACCACAAGACGCTTCACTGGGATGTGGATCCCTTTCTCTTTTACGTTCTCTGCGAGTACGACGAAAAGGGATATCATCCGGTAGGGTACTACAGCAAGGAAAAATATAGCGAGCAAGGCTACAATCTCGCGTGCATCCTCACTCTCCCTCCCTACCAGCGCAAAGGCTACGGCAAATTTCTCATTTCATTTTCATACGAGTTATCCAAAAAGGAAGAAAAGGTGGGATCCCCGGAAAAGCCCCTCAGTGACCTTGGGCAACTTTCGTACCGCTCATACTGGTGTCACGCCGTGCTCGAGGCCCTGCTCGAAATGAACAATGAGGCCATCTCGGTCATTGATATCACAAAACACACGTCAATCAAGACAGAGGACGTGGTTCTTGCGCTCAAATTTCTCGGCCTCACTAAATGTGTCAACGGTCGCCACGTGATCTGCGTCGACGAGAACTTTTTACGCGAAAAGCTGAAAAAGTTTCCGCTCAAAGGTGTGCGCGTTGACCCAGAGCGCCTGCACTGGGCACCACTGAAAGTCGATGTCAAACGAGACAAGTGGTCCATCAAGGCCAAGCGCAAGGCCGAGCCAGCCTCTTTTCAGCCGCAGTTCTCCTGAATAACTACAATTTCAACGAACGTATAACGCCCTTGGCTCGCGAGCAAGTCTCCAACAAGACGCTTGTCGTGCTCTGTCTCGAATTTTCGACCTTGGAAAAAGTTCATGACAGCTCGGCGGTTCTTCTTTTGTGGCTTGCCTTCTGCGAGACCCTGATCGCTTGGACGGCAGGGCGCGCCTGCGGTCTGCTCGCGCCGTCGACCCGCGTTTGCTCGTCGAGACGAGCCTCTTCTTGCCGACGCACCTCGTCTTGAGCCTTGGAGGCCTCGATCGCGGCGCGTGCTGCTTCCGCCCTGGCCCGAAGGGCCGCGGCGCGCGCGTCTACGGCACGCATGCGCTCTGCGAGCCTGCGCACGCGGTCCTCGTACTCCGGACAGCGCGCTAAAGTCTCCTCCACGCGTTGCAGCATCGGAACGTCGCGCGCCACGGCAAGATCTGCGCGGCAGTTCGAGGCGTCGCGCAGCACCGCTAGCTGCTGCGCGCCGAGGGACTCTGTTCGCGCCTGCAGCGCAGCCAGCCGCGTTTGGAGGCCGCGTGCCACAGCATCCCCGGCGCTCTCCATCGTTTACGAGTTTGATCTGATCTGATCTGCAACTTGGCAGGGCTGGGCAGGCCAAAACTGGAACATTGGACGAAAAGCCTTGATCGATCGATCGATCGATCGACCGATTATGCACTCGTGTTCGTGAGCCAGTGCGCTGCAGCACGCAAGCACAATAAACGTCTTTGCAATTCGGTCGTCCAAATTCTTGAGACAGATTTGCCCTTTTGACGTCACTGGTCACGCCCACAAGGTCTTGACATTCTCAGGAAGCTTCCCGAGGGTCTCGGACTGGGAGAGCGCGAGTCGGGTCTCCGCCTGTCGCAAGAGCTGCGACAGACGGTCACGGTTCGTCTGCGATGTGCGCAAATAGTCGTCGCGCTGCGTCGCAGACTCCTTGAGCTGGCTCTCCAGCTTCTCGAGGCGTCGCGTGCGCGTGAGCTGCTGCTTTTGGGTTGCAATGGGATCACATTGCGACATGTGGGACTCACACGCTGTGACATTGTACACGAGAACCTGGAGCTGCTGCTCGAGATTCTTTTCCTTGACACGTGCGAATTCTAGGTGGGTAACGGCGTCGGTCGCTTCGGCCGACTTGAGGAGGAGACGCAAATTCAAGAGCGCCTTGTGCGCTGCGAGCTGCTCCTTTACCGATAAAAGGATTCCTCGGAGGTCACCTTCTTGCTCTCCCTTGCGTTCAATGAGTTGTTGAAGTTCAGCGAGGCGCTCCAGCTCCGAAGCATGCCGAGCAAGCTCTCCTCGTGCAAGCCGGACCTCGTGCTCTTTCCGCTCGAGCGCCTTTTCCGCATTTTCAGCCTTGACACGCCACGACTCTGCGCGTGTTTGTAGGGCTCGCAGAGAGGACTTGTTTTCTTCGCTGATGCGTTCGACAGATGTGTCGTGCTCCTGACGGGCTTTCTTCAATTCCTGGCGCGCTCTGTCCAGTTCTTGGCGAGCGAGATCAATCTCCTGGCGCGTCGTCTCCGTTTCGATTTTCGCGGCGGCTGCGTCGCGAGATGCTGCCATCGCGCGACTCTCGAGTTCTGCGCGGGCATGTGCTCCTTCTCGAGTTGCGGCAGACTTTGCTTGCTCTGCGGCTTGCTCAACTTGGAGGGCAAACTTTTTTCGCTCGCGCGTGCGAGCTTCTTCGAGGTCCTTTTGCTCAGCTCGCACCTTGGCGAGATCGCCTTGGGCATTCTCGAGAGCTTTCATGCGCGCTGCTGATTCTTCTTGAGCGTTTGCCAACGCCTTTTGCGCCGCATCTGTGCGGCGTTGCTCCTCCCTGTGAGCGTCTTCAAGGGAACTTGCAAGATTCCGAGCTGTCTCAAGCTCCTGCTCAAGAGTCTGACGCGCATGTTGCGCATCTTCAAGTTCGGTGCGTCTAGCTTCTGCCTCGGCCCTCGCATCGGTGATCGCGCGTTCAAGTGTGGTTTGCGTGGACTTTGCATCATTGAGTTTGGCGACAAAGGCTGCGCGATCTTCTTCGGCCGCTCTTTGGGCCCTTTGCGCACGCTCAAGAGCCTCGGTGAGGCTTTGTTTCTCTTTGGCGAGATTTGCGTCGTGCTGAGCAAGTGCGCTGGCGTGTATTTCCTGATTCCTCTGCGCGGTCATTTGTGCAACCTGCTGCTCCTTCGCAAGAGATGCTTGCGCCACTTCAACTTCGGCACGTATTGATTGTAGCTCCACGTGCGTGGCTTCGCGGGCTACATTTGCGCTTTCGAGATCGGCTTTGATCTCAGCCTCTTGCTCGCTGAGCATGGCGCACTTCTTTTCCCAGACTTTGGACTCTTCAAGCGCGCGGTTAAGGTGCTCCGATAATGAGGTGGTCTTGGCGCACTCTGCGCTGAGACGACTGGCCATTTTTTCTACATCTCGACGCGCTCGCCTCTCTGATTCGCGAACCTTGACGAGCTCAGCACTCAGACCAAGCGCCTTCTCGTCAGCAACACGTGATTTTTCGCGTTCCATATCTGTCACCTTGAGACGCGTGCCCATTTGCGACTCCATATCAAGAAGTCTAGCTTGAAGTCGTCGCACCTCAAGCCGAAGCTCCTTGCTCTCCATGTTCTTTGCAAGAGACTTTTGCTTGATGGACTGATAATGCTGCTTGAGCTGGTCATCTTTGGCTCGGATCTGAGCCTTGAGCGAGCTCACGTGTAGCTCATTCTGCTTTTGAGCAGAAATATAGTGCTCTTCAGCTGTGTGCAAAGACGCCCGTGCCTTTCGCAGCTCAGCTTCGAGACCACTGACTCTTTCTTCTGATGCTCGTAAGCGAGCAACAAGCTCAGGATCGGAAGTCAGTCTCACAGTAGCAGCAGCAGCAGCAGCAGCAGCAGCAGCAGTAGTGCGTCCCTCGATTAGGTCGACTTGATGAGAGGTTGTCTCGGCCTTTTCAGCTGCGGGGGACGCTGCCCTCGATCTCTCGGTGGTTGTTTGATTTGAGGCAGGTTCACTTTCTGCAAGCTCGTGCGCACGTGGCTGGTCGGTGAGACCATGTTCCCGATTCTGCTCTTGCGCACTTGCTTCCCCTTTTTTGGCAAGGGCTAGTTGGGCCTCAAGCTGAACCGTGCGCTGCGACAGCCTGCTCTGCGTGTGTTGGAGCTGACTGGTGGTGAGTTTGAGCGTCGTTCGGACACGCTGGAGTTCTTGCTCGGCGCGCTGAAAGCTTCGTTCGAGCTCTTTGACTTTTTGCTGAGCTGCTGACTTGCCTTGCGCTGCATCGCGATACTTTCGAACCTCGTCCTTGCGCGCTCGTGACTCTGCATCTTTAGCCAAGAGTTGCGCTTCCTTCTCCCGAAGTTCCTGTTGCGCAGACAAAAGGTTCTCTTGCAGTCGTTGTAGCTCGGCAGATTGAAGACGCAGATCCTCACTCAGGGTCGGTCGTCGTGTCAAGGTCGATGTTGAGCCAAAGACGGATCGTGAGGATACCAACGCATCTGGTGTCGCGGGCAACGCCTTGGTTGGGAGCGAGACGCTATGGTTGTTCCCTTTTGGCTGCTGAGTAACAGCACGCTGTTGTCGTCGAAGTGTGGATGGCGCAGGCTCCCTGGGGGTGATAAGAGACGTGGCTGGAAAGTGATGCAATTTGCGATGCTCGAAGCTCTGCTTTTCGAGTTGGTTTCGTTGCAGGCTATGCTGCGCGTTGCTGAGATAGTGTTTCTGCCGGTGAGGTGTCGTCTGCGAGAACTCGCCACGCTCACGCTCTCCGTCTCTGCTATGCGTCTGTGGACCTCGGCCCGAGGCATCGAGGGCAGGAAAGCTGGTGGACATGTCTTCCTTGTCGAGTCTGCGTACTCACACGCGCCTTGTGCGGCCAGCCACGAAGCCGCAGCCCGCACACGTACGCGGCGCGAACCTTTCGTGTCCAAACCAGTCTACTTGCGCGTCTTTGGCCCATGCACGACGAGGGCGCCGTGGCCGTGTCGCTTCAATACTTGCGTGCTCGTCCACCCCACGGTCCGGGCCAAAGTTGCTCGCTGCCTAGTAGATCCGGCAACATCTTCTTTCACTCATTCTCACATCATGATGATCGAAGCACACACACACACCTCCTCGTCCGTGCATGTGGCCTTATCCCACGACACAGCTCACTCTTGTATTTCATTTGATAAATTCACCTCTCTCAGGTATGCATGCCAACACACACCCTCTAGACTATCAGAATCTTGGGATGAGGAGAAATGACTCGAGTTTATGATCAGCCCGGGTAGCAAGAGGCCGGCTCACTGGCTTGCCTCTGTCAGGCAGGCGAGTCGCACCGGCCGCCGCGAGCGGCGACCGCGCTCTTACTTACGTAACCGATATTTTTCTTTCTGTTGAAATTGGGTTGCGCAGCCCTTCATCGGGCCTCGTTCGTTCAACGGGCCCAACGGAATGCGATTCTCTGCGCCACGCCCGCACGCGAGAGAGAGCGAAGCGAGGCTGTCGCAGTGCGGCAAGCTGCGGCGAAGGGGGCCTCGTGCGCGAGGGGTCGTCTCACGCGCCGTGGGAGGCAAGAGACCGAAGCTTTACTTGGCCCAAGGAGAAAGAGGGGTGGGATCTGCAAGCTGTTTGTCCCATCGAGGGCTTTCCAGGCAGAGAGATATAGGCCTTCTTCGCCCGCGCAAGCCCACTGATCTGGACAGACCCGCGCCAAAGAGGAGAATGATGGCACGGGATCGCGAAAGTGCTGGCAACGCGAGCACTGCGCAGAGCGGCGAAAAGGTTTCTCAGGATGATCGTGTAGCCAAGAACAAAGACATGTCTGATGAGGCAGAGAAAGGTTCTTCTTTTTCTTCTTCTTCTTCTTCTTCTCCTTCTTCTTCGTCGTCGTCGCCCCCCTCGTCCTCCTCATCTTCCGGAGGTTTGCTCGAAAGACTCGGCGCAATGCTGCAAACTCAAGAGCTTCAGTTTGTCTTGGTTGTCCTGATCGTGGTTGACTTCCTGAGCGCGTTTTACATGCTTTTTGCAGACGCCAAGGGGTGGGAAACGCCGTTTCTCAAGGTTCTCGAGTACCAGTCGGGAATGGCGCTCCTGGCTTATGCGCTTGAGATTGGTCTCATTCTCGTGGCTTTTCGAGGAGAAGTTTTCGCCCACCTTGGGTATTCTCTCGACATGATGTTGCTGGGGATCATGTTCTATGGTGTCCTTTCGACGGCTTCTTGGGCCACAGCCGCACGTCTCTTGAACGTCTTTCGCCTCTGGCGCGCTGTGCGCATGGTGAATGCGGCACTTTTGGCACAAGAACAGGAAGTTGCGCGCACACGTGGGGAAGTGAGTTTGCTCAATGAAAAGATTGAGGCCCTCAAGCTCAAGGCGAAGCGCGCCGACTTGGCACACAAACGTGAAGTGGACAAGAACAAGCGTTTGGAGCAGAATTTTCGCGTACAACGCGATGAGCTTGATACGTTGCGAGAGGCTCTGCAGATTGCAGCGCAGACAATGGCCAAGGTCCAAGGTCTTGAAGGCATTGCCGACTTGATGGGCGAGCAGGACCAGCTGGAACTGGCCAAGGCCGCGCAAGAGGAGGCGGAGGAGGACGACGACGACGACGACGACGACGACGAAGATGACGACGATGGCGACAAGGAGGAAGAGGAAGATTTGCTCGAGAACAAGAGTGCTCGGGATCGCCATCGCAAGAGGACAGGTGCGTCCCGCCTTGTCGGAGAACAAAGCGAGTTTGCTCGCAAGTCCAGCACGACGCGATCGCGCTTTGGCGTGGTTCCCGAAGAAGATAGCGAGAGCGATAACGACGACGAATTTGCAGACTCGAATTCTGGGCCAGAGACAAATGAGACCGCGTCTGTGCCCTCCCAAACACAGTCCCCCCGAGGAAAAGTCGACGCAGATAATGCAGAGCGCGACGTGGAAGAGCACAAGGAAACAAGTGCAGGGCGAGCGAAGTCGAGACGACCTACAGGCCAAACGCAAACGCGAAGACTGCCCGTTTAAAGAGAAAGAAAAAGAAAAAAGAAAGAGAGAAGAAAGATATAAAGAAACCTCAAATCGTGTTTGTACCGCTCGACCGCTCCATTTTAGGGAAGAGGTAGAGCAAGGTGGAGAGTAAGACAATTTTGCTCAAGGATGAACATTTTTGCAAATTGAGCGCTGGGCAAGAATGCAATTGCCCGCCTCATGAGAAGGAAACTGAGACAAAGAAAAAGAGAGAAAGAAAGGAAAAAGAAAAAAAAAAGTCCGGGGAAAGCGGCGAATATAACTTGCGACAAATGCTGATTGTTCAAGGCAAACGCCAGCCAGTCAATGAGAGGACAAGAAGAAAGGAGCGAGACGCATGGGCACGCTAGCAAGCTAGCAAGCTCGCAAGAATCATGCGCTCCGCTGCTCAGGGGGCGGGGGTCCAGTCCCAGTACATACTAATGAATAGCAATCTCGCTCGTTTGGAAAGCGCACTTTAGACGGTCGAGGTCTTGGCAATACGTTCCGCAACGGCGAGCTGTGTCCGCGTCAGGTTCGAAAGGTAGACAACCATGAGGAGATCCTGGAGGTTGCTACGGAAGGACTTCTCGAAGACTGCAGGCTCGATGCGCGGGACCATGGAAATGACGCTGGCAATTTTTGAGCCGGTCTTGTAGTCCGGAGTCTTGCGCTTAGCAACAACGTCATCAACGTAAGCAGAAACGTTCTCGAGCATTGTGAGCAAACGGGTCATGGACTGCTCGAGGTTCTCGACCTCGGTGTTGATCTGCTTCGAGTCCTGGAGCTGCTGAGACTGGTCGAAGCGGCTCTTGGAGGCCTTGATCATGAGGTCGAGGCCAATGCGCTCCTTTTCTGAGGCCTGGAGCTCGACCTTGAGCTGCACAAAGGATGCCGCGAGCACGCTCTCGCCGAGCTTGACGGTCTCGCTCATGAAAGCCTTGACACCAAGCACGTTGTTTGCAAGCGAGGTGTCGACGACGACGTGAAGGGGGTCTCCGCACTCGGCGCTGTAAAAGTCTTGGATTAGGCAGCTCTGCTGGTTGATGAGGACACCCTGGCCCGGTGTGGTGGCGTACCATCCGAGAACCTCTTCGTTGCTGTTGACTTGGCGGTGAAGGTCGAGCATCTGCTGCAGGTAGTCCTTGCCCACGGCCACCTCCTCATCGCCCTGCTCCACGTGCGGCACGGGGAAGCAATTCTTAACCACGAGCTGGCCGGTTGCGGTCCTCGTGCCTAGGAGAGTGCCGATGACGCGCTGCTGGCCCTCGTTGCGGTGAATAAAGTGGTCAAGGATGGCAAAGAGCACCACGGGGTGCATCTTGACCACCTGCCGCGCCGTCTCCACCATCTTGAAGGGCGCCTCCTCGCCTGCTGCCGCCGTCGTCGTCGCGGTGGTCTCTGCCATCTTCTTCAATCTGCAATCTGCCGTCGGGGGTCTGCTCCCGCCGCGCAAGAGGGCGTCGACGCGAAGTACTCTTCGGGCCTCCAAGAGACGTCAGTCGTGGGCGGGCGCGCTCCGGCCGGTCTGTCTCTGCGCGCGCGCGCGAGCTTGTCCTGCCGCCGTGGATACCTCGCCAACTGCTGGCGCGAGGTGGCTTTCCGTGGCTTCGGGCCGCCGACTTTTCGGCCTTTTTCCAGGCTAGGGGGGTCTTACGAATGGCTACCTGGCACCGTGCGCGGTCGAGGCGCGCCGCGCACAAATAGACCGTCGAGGGGCAAGGCAAGCAAGTGAGGAAGGGGCCGGGGGAGGGGGAGGCGGGCCTCGCCTCCTCGTGGTTGTCATCTTCCTTGTCATCGTCATTGACATTATTCGTTTTATTATTGAGAAGGTGTATGTAAGGTTTTGTAAATGATGTTGCGTGTAAAGAATGAATACGTGCGTGCTTGGGTGTGAAGAATGGTAGTACTCGATGGGTGCCATGATTCTTTTTTTATATTTCGGAGAATTCATTTCTTTGTTTCTGACAACCTTCAATTGTTTGACCAGAAGGAGACGATGCTTTTGTGTGAAATTTATCTTCGAAGAAAGAAGCTTGCTGTTGGTTGATTGCAAATTGTGGTCGTGTTTGTGTTTAGATTCCATGAACATTAATTTTTAAAAATGACAAAGAGAAGCAAAACAGAAGTATGATGATGTGATTCTGCGCGTGGTGCGTCCTAATTCGCGCCCGCAGCAGAATGAATGAATACAAAGGTAGAAAAAGTCAACCTGCAACCTCGTAAAAGACGGTGTTGGTAGCGGAGGTGGTTGTGCTTTCCCTTACAAAGGCAGAGACGGTGTCGATGCTGGAGTGGGATACTCGTCCCCTTCACCCTCGGTACAGAGCGACGCCTCGTCATCAGGTCGACGCGCAAGATTATCGACGACGTCAAGAGGAGAAAGAGGGTCGAATGGCATGGAAACAGGGCGCAGAGGCAGGGGAAGTCCACCCCGCGCAGCTGCGCGCGCAGCACGCTGACGACGCCGCTTGGCAGCCTTTTTGCTCAGTTCCCCGCCGGCGACCGAAGCCAAGGCAGACGGAGCAGAAGCGGATGCAGACAGCGAAGGCTGCGGCGTCATGTCAGGACGCGTCTTGTGCACAATGGACTTGATGTGAATATTCTCATTGAGGACGTACCACACGTGGTTGCTCGTGTTGACGCAATAAAAGTACGGTTTCCCCTCAAAATCGCCCACGATGCGGCCCTTCCGATTGCGGACAAGCATGCTCGCGTAAAAGCGTTCCATGATAGTGCTTGTGGGCGCAGGAGAGAGGCGGAAGCCAAGGTGCGAGGGGAAGTCCATGACGCCGGCGCGGTCTTTGTTGCGCAGGATGGCGTCCGCAATGCGAATGTTCGTTCGAGACAACCAGAAGCGAAGCGCCGCATTGGTACTTGTAGTCAGAATAGCATCGGTGCCAACGCCCTTGGCGGCCTCGACGAGGCCTTGAAAGAGCTTTGCGCCCCAGCCGTTACCCTTGTCGCGCGAAGCAAACCACACAATCTCTACCACAGAGATGCCGGCTTTGATTTTGCGCTCGAAGCAAACAGACGCGGCCTGAACGTGGCCATCTTCGTCGACGCAGCCGAGGACGGAACGGACGACGGAGGGGTCCGGCGCGCTGTCCGCCTCGACACCCGTACCGATGCTCACCTGTTTCCGGATGTCCTCTTCGCTATCCACAAAGTATGTTTTCAGAATGTCTACCGCTTCGCGGCACGCCTCGGCGCCGCGCAGTGCCGTCACGCCGCCCACGGAGTTCCCCGCGGACGACGTGACAAAACCATCCATCGTGCCTGCCGGGTTCTGATCACGTGCGCTCCTTGCTCACGCCGTTCGTCTTGGCTCCGTGGCCGCTCGCACGCGGCACGCGCCGGCGTTGGCGCGAGACCGGTCTCGCCACGCAAACAGCGACAGCAGCCAGCTGCCGTAGCCTCAGGCCTTTGCCGTCGTCGTCGTCGTCGTCGTCGTCGTCGTTCTCCTCGTCCTCCGAGGTTGACTGGTTGGCCGGCTTTGCTTTGTCCGGCTTTTTCAAACCCACCCCGCCGGGGCCGCTCAATCCGCGCAGAACCGCGCCGCGCTCGGCGCCAGTTTCCCGCCCGTGCCCGTTCTCTCCGCCCCGAGCCGGCCGCCGCCGCTGGAGTGGCGCGCGCTGCCCGTCTCGTGCCCAGCCGCGAGGTCTCCGGCGGCACGCGCTGAGAGCGGGGTTTCACGACGTCAATTCGGGTCTGCCTCGTTCTGCTTGTTCGCCTCCTTCTCCGACGCCTCGCAAGGCCGGGACGGGCCCTCCGCGCCGCGCGGGTGTTACCGGACCGCGCCAATATGAAGTTTTATAGCAGTGGTGTTGCGCGGGGTCGAGTACGGCAGCGGCGCGGCACGCGCGAGGCGGACCTGTGACGCCGCAACGTCTCCTTCGCGCGGAGGCGTCGGAGACGTTGCCGTGGTTGATGGCGACGTCGAAGGCGGCGCTGTTGGCGAGCAAAGGCGGGTCCGGGGGAAGGGAAGAGCTGTGGCGAGAGACAAGGCGACGGTGGCGGCTGGTGGCTGGCTTGACGTGTGAGGGGAAGCGGGACGGTGGAGAAGGAAGAGCAAGCGTGGGCGGGTGACATGGGAGAAGAGTGTATTCATGTAGAGGGGGTGCGCAACAACAAGCTGAGACCAAAAGCCTCTCCAACCGCCGCCAGCAGCAGCAGCAGCAGCAGCAGCAGCAGCAGCCAGTCAGCCAGCTTGGGCGGTCAGGTGAGGTGAAGTAGCAATGAATCAGACGCTGGCCTCGGGACCAGAGCGGAGAAGATTCTGGCTGGTGTCCGGCACACTACCATACCACCGTAGCATTTCCGGGAGAAAACGAACGCACATTGACTGACCACTGACCATGGTGGTGTGGCTCGCACCGTCCAGAAGCAAGCAATGGTCACCCCAATGTCCCGGCACGACATGGCCAACGCTCGCGATCGCCAGCCAGCCTGCCCTCGCAGCCTTCCTCGTCACAAAGTTGCCTCGCCCTCCTCCTGGCTGCTGCTGCTGGCGACAGCGACCACATCTCTCCACGCCACCACCGATCGTTGCAGCTGCAGCTGCGACACATCCATTGCGGGTTCCGTCGACGCCGACGCCGATGATGATGCTGACCAGGTGCAGTTGACGATACCGCGACACGAATCCGGGCCTCTTGCAGTGCAGTGCAGTGCAATGAATGCAATCCATTGTCTCCCGGCCTGTGCGAAAGGAAGCAAAGCAAGCAAGCAAGCAAGCAAGCAAGCAAGCAAAGCCCGAATCGATCGTGGTCGACCTCCGCGGCGCAGAACCAGGACGACCCGGCCGCGGACGCAGCGGCCAAGGACCTCGAGCCGCGCGGGCGGAGCCGAGACGGCGCGCGGGAGCGGGAGCGGCGGCAGCGGCGGCGCGGCGGGACCTGGCGGCGCGAGGCTCTCGCGGCGCGGCTGCGGATACAGGTTCATCGATCGGATCGGCGGCGGCGCGAACGGCGGCGGCACAAGCCCTACCGCGAGCGAGGCTGAGCGCCAACGCGAGCGCGCGGCGGGAGCGCGGGAGCGCGGGCGCGGCGCGGCGCGGCGCGGCGCAGCAGACTGGCTTCGACGCGAGAGCCGCGCGCGAGACGCATGATGGGCGCAGGCACGGGCGCCAGCGAGCTGCAGCGCGGGAAGACGCACTCGCAAGGCCCGCAGAGCCCGCGACATGAACCGCGCGCGCACGAGCCGACCTTGCGCGGGGGCGGCGGCGGCCACAAGGTGACGGCGCTGCCGCCTGCGGTGAGGATGGCGCAGCAGCGGCAGAGAGCGCAGTCGTTCTCGGCGGCCTCGACGCGGTCGGCGCTGCGGCCCTCGGTGTCGGAACCGTCGACGGCACAGGACCCCGCGTACCGGGTCGGCGCGGGCGGACCCATGTCGCCCCGAAGCGCCGCGACGGACCCGGTGGAGAACGCCAACATTTCGGTGGCCCGCGCCAACCGCACGCGGGCACTCTCCGAGACGGGCCGCAAGCTTCTGGTCGGCGTGTACAATCGCTCGCTCTTTGACCAGCCGCTCGTCCCACTCTCGCCGCGGCCTTCGGGCATGCCCATGTCCCCGCGCTCACCCCCCAGCGAGCCTGCGCACATGCCACAGGACCCAATCCAAATGCCAAGCATGAGTCTGGACGAAAATCATAGAGGCCAACAACAGGGCAACGGCGGGCAGCACATTTCCGCGGCGGCGCGACAAGCGGCTGCCTCCAAGTCGCGCAAGGCGCGCGCCCGACAAGAGGAAAAGGCCAAGAAGAAGAACACAAATTACTTTGCAGCCATGATGTCCGAAGACGAAGAGGACGAGGACACGAGCGACTCTGGAGACGGCATCATCGATTTGCCGCACCGCATCAGCTCGAGCGGGTCCGGGGACGCCTTCTTTGGCAACCCGCGCGGATCGCACGCATCTGCCGTCGGCAAGATTGACGAGTCGGTCATTGGCGAAAGCGACGCCGAGGTTTCTGCCTGGGAGACGGTGTCCACAGCGCGAAAGAAGTCCTCGCAATCGCGAGGACCGCCGCAGCAGCCGCGGCGGCGCTCGCCCTCGCCTCAGCGCCGCGGACACCAAAGGTCAGACTCTTTTGACTCGTACGGTGACGACGATCTCTACGATCTTCAGATGCCCACCTTTGCGGCGCGTCAGGTTGGTGGCGCGAAAAAGGCCATGCAATTTAAAGCCGCAGAGAAGCGCGGTCGCGCCATGGACAAGCGCGATCGTCAGCGCTACGGCAATTAGATGCCAAGACTCTGGCTTTCACCCTTTTTGTCTCTCTCCCTCTCCCTCTCTCTCTCTCGACTTTTTGGACTTTTTTTCGTGTCATGTTCGAACCTGTAAGAAACTCATCCGCTCCGATCAAAAACTAATCCAAGAAAATTTACATACATGGTATCTTATTCTTTCTGTATCGCGCCTCGCAATCCGTCGTCTTCCTTTTCCTTCTTATTTGTCGTTAGTCAGACTCGTTCTTGCACTCGTTCTCAGAATTCGCAAAGGCAGCACGAACCTTATCAACAATCTCGAGCGTCGCCACCGAGGCTTCGGGCGGAACGAGTGGATCCTCGCGACCCTCCCGAACAGCACGGCAAAAGGCGTCGAGCTGATACTCAAAGGTCGTTTTACCAACTTCCCCATAGTGCGTCTCTACGCGTGCAGGGCCACTGGTGGGTTCGATGTACAGACGATGGTACAGTGACGGAAAGTTGAAGTTTTGCAGCACGAGCTTTCCCTCTGCGCATTGCACGGTGGCGACCCATGCTGGAAGGATGCGCACAGTCTGTGCATCCGCCTCCCAGGTCGCGCGAACCAAACCCTTACGCTCGTCGTCGCGATCGCACAGCTCGAGCTCGCCGCGAACGAGAAAGCCAGCATCTTCAGCGCTACGGACGGCCTTCACTTCACGACCAGGTGCCAAAAGCTGCACAAGGTCAATGCAGTAAATCCAGCGATCGAGCATTTTGGTGCGAAGCTTTTCCGGTGTATACTTGCCGCCAATGCCCCAAGCGCTCGCGTCGAATTTGGCAAAGCACACATCGATCTCTTGCACAGTGCCGACTGTCTCTGTCTCGACAAGTTCGCGCAATCGCTTGAGTGCCGGGTGATGCTTGTAATGCATGGCTTCCATGAGCACCACATTGTGTTCCATGGCAGCATCACGAAGTTCGCGAGCTTCTTTCGCGTCAAGAGCAAGTGGCTTTTCCAAGAGAACATGCTTCCCGGCGCGTAGAGCTTGCAGGCCAAGATTTAAGTGCTCCTCGGTGACTACGCTAATGTAAACGGCGTCGATGGTCTCGTCGGCAAACAGACTTGCAAAGTCGTCATGCGCCACGGGAATACCATTTGTTGCTGCAAATTCGCGCGCCTTGCCCGGTGTCCTCGTCGCGACAGCCCGAACCTCGACATCTTTCCGTCTGCTCGCAGCATTGATCATCGCAAACTTGCTAATGTTCGACGCGCCGACCAGGCCGACACGAATGGGCGCCCCCTCGTCATCCGCGTCGCTGTCTTCTGTGGCGCCGCCTTGCGTCAAGAGTCGTCGAACCCTGCCGACGAGCTCCATGCTGCTCTTCTCCTCGAGGCTGCCTGATCCCTGACGGCCGTAGTGTGCGCACGGCGTCGAGGTCGGCCACGGCTCCGCGACGGCTCCCCGCGACGGCGGACCGCGATGTGATGATACGACGGAAACAAGACGATAATGCGTGTGCTCTGGTACTGGATCAGCGAGAAGCTATGCCGTCTCTGCATGTTAAGGTAGGTCATCGTTTGCCATAATACCATCATGGTGGTTGCAGTATGGTATAGGTAGACCATCGTGGCGATGTTGACGCTCGAAGCAGAAGTCACAATACGTAGTTAGGCTATAGGCTCAGGAATGGTCGGCCATGAGCAGCTTCGTCCTACAAGACTCCTCCTTTCTTGAAAGAGTGTGCCTCGAGGGTTCGTTTTCTACCTCACGGATGAAGACGCTTGCATGTAATGTCCATTCCGCACACGTGGCTGGCTGCAGCCGCAGCTGGCATTAGCATGTGTCCGCTTGCTTCTATACAATCATCCAGCCACCCTTCTTTCTGCACGTCGTCAGTCTCCACCAACCAGCCAATACCCGCTGCAGATCAAACCGATGGCACACGCGCCTCCTTTCCGGTGTTTCCTGCCCGTCGGAGCAGGCCAAGAGAGGAGAGAGAGCCCAGCAGCAGCATGCGATGCCGTCGTGCGGCGAATTGGTGGTTTGCGAGGGTGTGCGCCCGTTATTCGCTGCCCCTCCTTTCCTGGAAGAGCGACAGGAAAAAAAAAAATAAATAAAAAGAAAGCGAAAGAAAGAAAGAAAGAAAGAAAGAAAGAAAGAAAAATAACTGGAGCCCGCCACTTTCGCCGACACGAGGACGCGCGCAAGCGACGCACGTTGGGCGGGTCGCCTCAAGTCAGGTAGGCAGGCAGGCGAGCAGGCAGGCAGGCAGGCGCGCAGGAGGGTAGGAAGGCAGGTAGGAACGTAGCCGACCTGCTGGGGCGCGACGACTGGCAGGCAGGTCGGCAGGCTGAGGCTGGGCTGCTCTCTCTCTCTCTCTCGCTCCTCTTTTTTTTTCTTGTTTTCACCCTTTTTCCCGTTCAGACAGGCGGGTTCTTGACGGTGCAAGTGGGAAATGGCGAATAGTGCAGTTTAGACGTGCCGATACCCGACTTGCCGCCGCTGCTGAGGCTTTTCCCCTTTTTATTTTTTTCTCCCTCTTCTTTCTCCCTCTTCTTTCCTTCATTCATTCATTCATTCATTCTTTCTTTCTTTCTTTCATTCTTTTCTTTGCTTCTCTGCTTCTCAAAGTCAAATCCCGCGACGCCCAGACGCCTGCCGCTCGCGCACGCACGCGCGCCCGCTCGCCGCCGCGCACGCCCGCCCTCGCCGCCGCGCGCCGCCGCCTCCGCCGCCGCAGCAGCAGCGCGCGCGCGCCCCTCTCCGCGCCGGCGCCGCCCGCGAGCGCGA
>BGKB01000100.1:141616-230389 GCA_003116975.1 Aurantiochytrium sp. KH105
AGGATGGCCAGCAACGCCTTCAACGTGAACGAGATCATCGACAAGCTGCTCGAGGTGCGCGGCGCGCGGCCCGGCAAGCATGTCGCTCTGACGGAGATGGAAATCAGAAACCTCTGCGTGCACGCACGGGAAATCTTCATGAGCCAGCCCATCCTGCTGGAGCTCGAAGCGCCCATCAAAATTTGCGGCGACATCCACGGGCAGTACTATGACCTGCTCAGGCTCTTCGAGTACGGCGGCTTCCCCCCGGAGGCCAACTACCTCTTCCTCGGAGACTACGTCGACCGCGGCAAGCAGAGCCTCGAGACCATCTGTCTCCTGCTCGCGTACAAGATCAAGTTCCCGGAAAACTTTTTCATTCTGCGAGGAAACCACGAGAGCGCGTCCATCAACCGCATCTACGGATTCTACGACGAGTGTAAGCGCAGATACAACATCAAGCTATGGAAGACC
Organism: Aurantiochytrium sp. KH105; assembly: GCA_003116975.1. NCBI lineage: Eukaryota > Bigyra > Thraustochytrida > Thraustochytriidae > Aurantiochytrium > Aurantiochytrium sp. KH105. The sequence continues at coordinate 142,070 of BGKB01000100.1, forward strand.
TTCACAGACGCCTTCAACTGTCTTCCCATCGCAGCCATCATCGACGAAAAGATCTTTTGCATGCATGGCGGCCTCTCCCCGGACCTTCACACCATGGACCAGATTAAGCGCGTCATGCGCCCGACGGACGTCCCAGACACCGGTCTCGTCTGCGACCTTTTGTGGGCAGACCCGGACAAGGATCTCCTCGGCTGGGGCGAGAACGACCGAGGCGTATCCTTCACGTTCGGACCCGACGTGGTGCAGATCTTCCTCAAGAAACACGACCTCGACCTCGTCTGCCGCGCGCACCAGGTCGTCGAGGACGGCTACGAGTTTTTTGCCAAGCGCTCGCTCGTCACGCTTTTTAGCGCGCCCAATTATTGCGGCGAGTTTGACAATGCGGGAGCCATGATGAGCGTTGACGACACTCTCATGTGCTCCTTCCAGATCCTCAAGCCGGCAGAGAAACGCACGCGCTACACATACGGCGGCAACGCCGGCGCTGCTGGCGGCGCCGGCGGCGCACGGCCCGCCACGCCACCGCGCAACCCCAAGAGCAAAAAGTGAGTCGACGACGCGCGCGACCTTTCAGGAGTCAGTCTCTCGCTCGTTTCGCTGCTGCTGCTTTGACCAAAAATCTTTCAAAGCAACGCTTTGCTTCGTCCCATGTTCTGTACCGCTCGACCCACCTTTTTTGGGCCTCACTCGCCCCTTTACAGCTAACTTTTCATCGATATCGTTGCCCTTCGCGTTTATTATTCTCGATTCGCATTATTGCTCTAAGCTTTCCTGACGTCGTCGAGCATCGCTCTGCTATTTCTACATCGCTACACCTCCATGAAGGAGCGCGCATTTTACGTGTCCTCCGACCCGGCCCATCCTCTGGCATGGATGGATGCGCTGCGCTCTTTCTCCCCCTTCTGGGCCTATCTATGAACAGGAGAGGAGACTCGGAATAACCGTTTCACATCATGATGGCCCAGCCTCATCAGAGAAGGAGATTGATGAGTGACTGTCTCAGATGAGAAGCAAGCAATACAAGGCCAGACCAGGAGCAACTCGCGCACGAGCGAACAACACAAGCTCAGCTTGCGCGCGCTACCTCGCCTTGTTTCGCCTCGCCCCGTGATATCTCGTCTTGCCTAGCTTGTCTCGTCAGGTCAAGTGCGGCCTGGCGTCGCGTCAGCGGTACTAATCAGCAAGCAAGCAAGCAAGCAAGCAAGCAAGCAAGCAAGCAAGCAAGCAAGAAAATGGGACGAACTCGTGCGCGAAGGGCCTCCACCGGCACCGCTCTCTTGCTGCAAAGCCGCCAAAGGGAAAGGATGGCGTTGCAAAACCATAACCCGTTCAGAGTTCTTCAATCTCCGGACAAGGCCAGATGCTCGAAAACTCGAGTCGCAAAAACCCGTAAAGCTAAAGCGAGAAAGACGCTGGCTGCCGCCGCGCGCCACGCCGAGGCGATGGCGCAAGAAACAAGCGACATCGACGCTGGCGAAGACGACTATGACTCGGTGCAAGTCAAGTTTGCGGCTCTCAAGCGAGCCGTCCAAGCTCAAGTCTCTGCATGGCGCGAGCAAAGTGCTCTTGCGCGACTCGCAGCACTAAAGTCTCTCTCTGAATTCTCGCGCAGCCTCGTAGAGCGCGTGCGTGCTCGTGCCGACAAACTTGCGGAGCCCCTTCGCCGCCCTAGTGCCGTCTCGCTGCTCAAAACGCAGGTCACTGACCTTCAGACTAGACTTGAAAAGCTCGAGGACCTCGTCCGCGCCAATTCTGCGGCGACAAACTCCGCAGTAGCAAACCAAGCAGCCTCGCGCTTTCCGTCGGCCCTGCCACATCAGCCCCCTGCTCGCGCTTCTTTAGCCTCCAACGCCTCGTCCATCTCTGCCTCTGCCTCTGCCACCTCATCATCGCATTCTCTCAACCAGGACCCGGCTTATGCCAAGTATCGTCGCATGCTCAGCTTCGGTGTACCCAGATCCGCTGTTGACCAAGCAATGACCAAGGATGGAGTTGACCCGAGGGGTCTTGATGCAGCAGCAGCAGCGGCAGCACCAGGAGGAGATGCTGCCACCAAGTCTGGCATGTCTACGGCAGGCCTACCAAAGAGAGCCCCTGCATTTTCCGCAAGCGCACTCCAACAAGTGCGCCTGCGGACTGCCAAAGCCTCCGCTAACGACAAAAGCAGCGCCAAGACGCCTCAGCGCACGAGTCGAGGCGTTATCACGCTCCAGGATCTTCAGGGCGTCAAGCTCAAGTCCACGCCGCTAAAGAAAGCTTCGTCTTCGTCTTCGTCTTCCCTCGCTGCCAAAACGCCACAACGCGCAGCCCGTGGCGTCGTTACGCTTGCAGATTTGCAGGGTGTCAAGCTACGCGCCACGCCGCAACGGTCCAAAGCCCCGCCCCGAGCACGCGGCAACACACCCGGTGCGATTCTCTCCCTCGAGCAATTGCAGCAGGTCAAGCTCAGACCTAGCACACCCTCTGTTGTTGACAAGGAAAACTGCAAGAACTCGAGCAACAAGAAAGTCAGCTTTCGCCTTCGTAAGACCACAATTGATCGTTCTCCGGGAGGCACGCCTTCGAAAGCCATGCAATCTCGTCCTGGTGGATCTCGTCATGTCTTGCGGACACCACTTCAGGAGCGTAGTCCCTCCCGTGCCAGATCGGATGGCGAGTTTCTCGAGCTCGCCTTGCGTCGCAAGTTTGCAAGCCTTCATGCTATGCGTCAAAGCAGCCCGCAGCAGTGGTCGCCGGGAACAAACTCTAGCTTTCTCGTCTAAAAGAAAGGGGCCATGTTTTATGTCTGATCATCATCTTCGTAACACCAGAATCTTCTTGTTTTATGTACCAGCATTGAGCCTGAGCCCGATACCTTGCTGCGGTCTCGAAGAATCTTTGTTTGCTACGTACTAAGCCTACTTGGTAGTACAGGTTAGGTTAGTAAGTTGACAAGACGTAGGCCTATAGTAGTGAGACAACTCGGCCAACAGATCAAGCCGCAGACAGCCAAGGAGCGTGCACGTGCGCGCGAGAGTCTTTCAGTCGCAGGCTGACACGACGCGCAGAGCGAAGCGCGCCCTCGATTCCCCCTCTTCTTTTGCCCTTGGCCCTTTGCCAGACCGAACGAACTTTTTGCCTGCAGCTGCTTGCTGCCGCACGTGATCAAGACGTTAGTCTGCTCCAAAATAGCATCAGCAACAAAAGCAGAAGCAGGAGCAAGCAGCCGAAGCAGCAGCGCTATGGCCACGGGTACGGTCAGCGCGCCGGCAGAGTTCCAGCGCGTGCTCGTCACGGGCGGGGCCGGTTTTCTTGGCTCGCATCTGTGCAGACGACTTGTAGCGGAGGGCCACGAAGTCATCTGTCTCGACAACTTCTTTACGAGCCAACGCATCAACATTGCAGATCTTCTCGACAAACCCAATTTTGAGCTCGTTCGGCATGATGTGACGGAGCCCTTTCACGCAGAAGTGGATCAGATCTACAACCTAGCATGCCCAGCGTCACCCGTTCATTATCAGTACAACCCAATCAAGACCATGAAGACGAGCTTTATGGGCAGCATGAACCTGCTAGGCCTTGCAAAACGAACAAAGTCCCGCATTCTCCAAGCGTCGACCAGCGAAGTGTACGGCGACCCTAACGTGAGTCCGCAACCTGAAGAGTACTGGGGCCACGTCAATCCAAATGGAGTACGCTCCTGCTACGACGAGGGCAAGCGGGCGGCCGAAACGCTCTTTTTCGATTACTACCGCCAGAACAATGTTGACATCCGGGTCCTCCGTATCTTCAATACCTTTGGCCCTGGCATGCATCCGTACGATGGCCGCGTCGTGTCGAACTTCATCATGCAAGCCTTGCAGGGCCGTGATATCACCATTTACGGCGACGGCAGTCAGACGCGCTCCTTTTGCTTTGTCGATGACCTCATCGAGGGCATGGTGCGCTTCATGAACCAGGAGGAAACCGTTGGCCCGGTAAATCTGGGTAACCCTTGCGAGTTCACCATCAAAGAGCTTGCCGAGCTGGTCGTGGAGCTCACTGGATCAACGAGCAAGATCATCTACATGCCACTTCCTAACGATGACCCCAAGCAGCGTCGTCCGGACATTACAAAGGCAAAGAAGTATCTTCAAAATTGGGAGCCTCAGGTGCAACTTCGTGACGGTTTGCAAAAGACCATTGAGTACTTTAAAAATCTCGACATGCGCCGCTACAAGGACCCAACAAAGCACACGGCTCACGCGAACTCGGAGAAGCTGCTTTCCACCGACGCAAACTAGCAGTTAGAAAAGAGAAAGAAGAAAGATAAAATTAGCAGCTGACAACGCGCTCCTATTTAGGCTACAGCTCAGTGCAATGCAATGAAATGCATTTCGAGGCAAGGCAAGGCAGTCAGTCACCATGCCAGTGGCGACCGAAGTGGGATGGGATGATCTCTCACTGATGGCTATCGTCATCGGATTCTTCTTCGGCATCCGAAGCATTGGCGTTCAACTGCCGAAGACTTGCAGACGAGGCCGAACGCGTCTTACCAATTTGCTGCTGAAGAAAAACGAGGGTAGTGAGCGTCGCAAAGTCTTGAACAGCACTAATGTCCTGCGTCGTGAACGCATCACCAGCGACGCGTCCATTGGGCGAAAGCTTATTCACAACCACTACGGTGGCCACAACTTCTTGCCGCATGAGAATCGGGTACACAACGAGAGAGCGCACACCGTTTGACCCAATGCCATCGACGAGCGCGTCAAAGCGCACGTCCTTTTCCACTTCTTGCACCACCTGCATCGTTTTGTCCAGAATTACGCTACCCACAATCCCCGTATCCATGGGAAACCTTCCCATCCACAGATTCGAACCGTTTGGCTGAGGCCTTCGCGCTCCCGTGCGTTCGCGATAAGCGATCAACTCTTCACGCTGACGATCTACGACATAGATTTCCGCGCGTTCGGCGCCTACAATCATGCGCAATCTTGATTTGAGGGTTTGCACAAGCGTTTCAAACTTGGTCTCCACAAGCAGTCCCTTCATAAAGTCAATGGCTGCGTCGAATCGCTGCCTTGATTTTCGCGCACCCACCTTTTGATCGAGATGTGCAGCCTTGAGTTTCTCCTTTTGGTCTGCAAGGGCCTTTTCGTTGGATGCCACTCGCTCGCGAATCGCGCCCAAACTATCCTCTGCTTCCTTGAGATTGGTTTGCGATATGTGCAGCTCTCGCTGAGCCTGCAGCAAGTGTTCTCGAAGACGGTCCTTCTCGTTTTGTTCACGCACGACTTGATTTTCCAGTGCAGTCAGCTTTTCTCGCAGCTTAAAGGCTTCTCGCTCGGCAGAGCCAATCGATGCATTGCCCTGATGATGTGAGTGAGTTGGGGAACTAGCTTGCTTTGTATGCTCAGCTTCTTGGGAATGACGAAAGTCGAGCAGGCCCTCCTGGTCCTCGTCCTCTTCCTCCTCGCCCTCATTATTATCCTGTCGTTTTCGCTCGTCCTTACTCCTCCGAAGTGCGGCTGGCGTCGAGCTAGTGCCCACAAATCCATTTACAGTCGGAGGCGGGGGTTTGGAAAATGTGTTTTGCTTGGTAAGGGGCGCGAGCGCGCCGGAAGACTGCTGCCTTTGTCCGCTGGCATCTGCGAGAGCTCGAGAATTCCGCAGCGCAGGTGGCGGAACTCGAGGGGGAGGAGGCTTCTTCTTAATAGGCGAATGGCTCAAAGAGTGCCGCTCGTTATAGAATCCTGGGGCTTTGATTTGATTTGCGCCGAGTTGAGACTCCGAGTTCCGCCGCGGGAGATTTCGAGATCGGGTGGCATCCCGCGATTCTGCGGGCGGATCTTGAGACGGCGGAAGCTGAGGCGGCGGCGGAAGCTGCTTACGGCCACGGTTGCGACCATCTGGCGAGGAAGACGCGTCTTGAAGCCCTCGCATTAACTGTCTGGCCTGATCGAGTCCAGCGCGTGCCTCCTCGACAATCATGCTCGAGTCCGAGTCTTGCCGATTCGGACGCCGGGAGGCGGGCGGGCGATCCTGCGACAGCCGTATCGTCGCTGGACCTACCGATGGTGTTCGCTGCAGCATCGAGGTCTGGGAATCGGATCGGTCGCGTAGTGCAGGGGCCAAAGATGAGGCCGAAGATGTTCGCGAAGGTGGTGGTGGAATGATGGAGCGTGTTGATGACGACGCCATGGAACGAAACGATTCGCCGCGCCGATGATGCAGGAGTTTGAGTTGATCTTGCATCAGCGAAAGCACGACCGCGGGATTTGCGTCCAGACTCTTACGTTGTCTCTGACTTTCAATTCGCTTGAAGAATTGGTATGCTTCCTTGACGGAGACCTCACCCATGGCAATCTTGTGCTCGTCGAGAAGCGACTGAAAGGCTGTCATATTTATACTTCCTGCACGTCGCAAATGTCCTGGTGCTGGTCCGGGAGGGGCTGGTAAGACACCTTTTCCAGCCTTGGTTCCTGTCAATGCCGGGCGCGCCGCGGGTGGCGCTTGTTGCGGCGGTCGAAGCATCTTGCTCGCTGAGTGGACTTTTTGGCGCAAAATGTGTCGAGCCAGAGGTTTGTTCCCGTACGTACCTCTTGACACAGAGCTCTGCAAGCGAGCGAGCGACTAGGCAAGTGAGTATGCGATTGCGAACGCCCAGGCCGCTCGCGCAAACTTTCGTCACGCCCAGCAAGACTTTTCGGGGTTCTGACCCTCTTTCCCGTCTTTACGAAAGGCAGTTCTCGATCGCCGGATATGACTCGGCACGCGTGGCTGTGTGCGCGCGCGTGCGTGTATGCATATATCTAAGTGTGTGTTCATCCGGCGCAAGTGAACTTGGCTACGTAGTGTAGTTCTCCGGAACAAATTGTGAAGTCTCACCGCCGCGGCGATTTGGTGAGAGAACGGATCTCTGCGCAACCCCCCAAAATTATTTTCTTTAATTTCTTTCTTTCTTTCCCGAGGCTCTTGCGAGGCTCTTTCTCTTTCTCTCACGATTCCCGGCGACGCGCCAATTCGCTTCACTGCAACCTCATTGGCAGCTCGTCATCGTCAACCTCACACCTTACAGCGTGTGGCATCATGCGATGGGGCAAACCTAATTTTTTCACACAACAGCGTGGCCAACGCCACAAGATTTCATCTCTAACCTGTGTCAGAAAGCCGCGCACACAATCCGTGGGCGGGTGAATTGACCGACCTACAAGTGCGCGAGCGATGATCGTAATGATGCTGGCAGTCCGGCTTTTTCTCGATCGTGGCCAAACGCTAAAGAAACAAGGTGTTTGCACGCATCGTATTCTCGGAATGGACGCTCCACTCACAGAATCCATCTTGCCGTGAATTCATTCACTCTGTGCACATCATGACAGTCGGTGTGGACGATAGATAGGCCTGGGCCTACTGATGTTCGCACTTGATGTGACAGTGACTCCATCTCGAGAACCTCAACCGAGAAAGGCAGTACAATAAAGAAGAAATTGGAGACGCGGGTGTGCGCGGCGAGCAGTAGGTAGGGCCTATGTCGTCCTACTGTATGGTCCTTTTGGGGGCTGACACGTGCAGAGTCCGCTACCGCAAAATAGAAACTCAACAGCGCGTTGAGCAAAGTCGCTCGGGCAGGCCTGCTGGCGCGGCGCGGCGCGGCGTGGGAGGGGCGGAGTAAGGCCGAAGCTCGTACGGACCGCGGCGCCGAGACTAGAAGAAGCGGCGTAGCCGCGCTGCTCGAGGAAAAGCTTGCGGCGAGGCATCGCGGCCTGCTGGGATTGTCGATCGTGGCCACGATGGTGATCAACCCGGGCGAGGGGGCCAACGCAGGCAATCTAGACCCAGTCGCCAACGACGAAGGGCCCACGCAGGAGTATTCCGAGTGCCCAATCTGCCTCGAAATCGCGTATGCGCCGACGACGACTCGCTGCGGCCATACGTTCTGCCTGGATTGTCTTGCGAGACATGTACAAACACATTCGGCGACCTGCCCCTATTGCCGCGCTGATATTGAAACCGAGTTTACAGTAAATGAAGATCTACTGGAAAATATCGAGCGCAACTTTCCCGACAGAGTCAACGCACACAATGCAAACCGTCGGCAAAATACGGAAGGATCTCTGCCATGCAAGATGGTCGACAAATTCATGCTGCCTGGGGAGACTCTCGATGAAAACACCTTCGATCCTGCATTCGAGGCGATTGTGCGAACGAGGGGAGGCAATAGGAATCCAAGGTGCGTCCTTGTGCCCAGAAATAATCAGGAGGGACCCCTTTGGTTTGGGGTTGAGGTCGAAATCGAAACCGCGGAGCGCAGGCCGGATGGCCAGTTCTTTCTGAGGTTCCGAGGATGTCGCGTTGTTCACCTGGAGCAGTCACCAAACCTCGCGCAAGGCGGCCTGGAGACACGCACGGTACAATTTATCGAGCCTGATGCTGGCACCGATCGATTTCTCCCTCAAGTGCAGGCGCAGCTTAGGCAAGTGTGCAGTCTGTATAGAATCTGGGATAAATTGATGATGAAAAGGCCGAACATCGCTGAACGCGAACCACTCGTACTTCCCCAAGCGCTCCCAGGCGCAATTGCCATGTGGATTGCGCTGCAACTTTCTCGCAGCGGTCATGAGGACATTCCGGAGATTCGCCCACAGATGTTGGCCGCGACGACCTTGGAGGAGTATTTGAATATAGTGCAAAAGTCGCTTGAGCACGCGATTGATCCGAGCTGGCTGGGCGGACTCAAACGGCGACTCTTTTCTTCGCTGGGGTTCGCGTGGAACTTCCTCCAACTTAAGATTCAGAGCTGGGTGGGCCAAGATGACCAACCACAAGGCCTTTACAGGTTCCGACTCGAGTGAGGCTGCCATTGCGCATAGAGATGACTCTTTTAATTTTAAACAAAAGACCAGTAGGGGAATCTTTGTGCCCAGAGATGCTGTTGACACCACTTGAAATGAACTACTCCTTCATGCACACGTATAAAGAGACTTTCTAAAAAGTAAAGAATAGATTTAATGGCCTACCCCAGGGGACGCATGAATTGCTCTTCTGCGTCTTCGGCACCGCAACAAGAACAGAGCCCTTGACAGGGTCGCTGAGAAGAGTCGAGTAAAGAAAGAAGAAGGCAACTTGTGATTTACGGCAATGAACTCAGATCGAGCGCACTGTATTTCTCTGGCTGCTTCTCTTTGAGTGCTCTAGCGTGCGCAATGGTATTGGCAAAGTGCGTCTCGGCGGCGGAGCGCTCCTCCGACTCGGTGTCGATCTCGTCAAGATTCTGCTTTACGAGTGCAATGAGGTTGCTAACCTTTTCGGCAGTGACTTTTTCCATGCCAGCATCGAAAAAGTAAAGAAAGCGGTTAAGGATATGCACGAAAAGCGCGACATGCGTCGACGGAGTCATGCAAGAGTCGGCGATGCGCAGCGCGCGCTGCAAACATTCATGAGCCCGCTTGGTGTCCTGGCCAGCGGGCGGTCCGTCTTCGCCTTCCCGAAAGGGACGCTTCGGCTCGAGGTGCCAAAATAAGTGCGAACAGGCTAGGACCATGTGGCACTGATCTGGTTTGCGCAAGAGGCGAGCGGCGTACTGCGTGAGCTTTGTACAAAGGGTTTCGTAATTATCCTTGTCGAAGCCGCGCGTTTCCATGACAGTGCCAATGAGGATGGGCAGCGTGCGTACCTGCTCCTTGGAGTCTGCAACATCCTCGTACAAAGTAAAGGCCTGGACCATGAGTTCATACGCGATTTCCTGCTCACCTGCTCGATCGGCGCAAAGGGCAGCCTGGAGGAAGACACGAAGCGCCATTTGCTGCAGCTCTACTACGGCGCCCAGAACGGAGGCGATCTCGTGCAGGATTTGAAAAACCTTGCGCAGGCTCACGGCGTCCCCCTTGCCTTGCTTGGAGGATCCAAGACCCAAGAGGTCATCGTCATCGTCGTCGTCGTCGTCTTCCCCATTCTCATTCTCATTAATGAGATTGCCCTTGTGATCACCATTTTCCCCAGTGCCCGCGCGGGCCGCGACAATCCTCTCCGCCAGCGCAATGTACCGTGACGAAAGAGGAAGCAAAGTAAAGCGAATCCGGTTGACGCCACCCTTGGAGAGCTGCTTGCGTGCAAGACCGAGCAACTCAAAGAAAGTGGCCGGGTCGTCCGCGTCCAGACGGTGCAGAAATCTTGCCACAGATTGTTGCTGGGCCTCAAAGGCGGCCGACATGGCCGTGGCCTCGCCTCCGCCACTTGTATCAGACCCAGTGTTCGAAACCAGTGGAGCAATGAAGGCGAGAAGAGAGTTCACTTCCTGCGGTTTTGAGAGGCGGAGGTCAGGATCCGCGAGTACGTGTTGCAGAAACCAGTGTGCGACCTTCATCTTACTCTCGGGCTTTTCTAGACGCGCCATGAGGTTTGGGTAGTGAACGAGCTCAAGAATGTCGAGAGAGCTCAACTCCTTTTGCTTGAGAGGCACGCGAAGCAGCTGCATGACGAGCGGGTCGAGGTTTTGACCGGCCACGGCATCGGCCTGTTTCTCTAGATACTCTGCACAAAAGCCGAGAACACTGCTAATGTAATCGAGCTCGCCTGGGTAGCAGGCAACGACAAAGTCGAGCATGGAGACGTGCAGCTCCAGGACATTCTCTGGGTTCATGTCGGTCCTGCCCGCAATGGTTTTGGCAACGACCCCATTAATGAGTTCATATGCGCGAGACGACACGCGGGGTGCCTTTTCTGGTTCTTGCGAAGGGGACAAGGGCGCTGAGGCTACGGTCTGCGACCGGGACTCCGTGGAAACCTCTCCCGTGCTAGCACCTGCAGTGTCCTTGGCCGCTGCGTCTACATCTGCATCTGCATCTACGTCTGCATCTGCACCGTCCAAAGTCTTGGCTCCTTCCTCGTCCCCGTTGACGTCGACTTCGTCCCCTTCTTCCTCCTTCGCGGCGGCAGATGCCTCGTCTTGCACATCGTCTGCGGCAGCAACGGGTGTACCAGATGGCGAGGAAGTTGGTTCATTCTGTGCGGCCGCACTGGAGGGCTCGTCGGTGGATGCCGCTTGGTCTTCCTCATCCTCTTCGCCATAGTACTTGATGCGATCCATGAGGCTTTCGAGAACAGACTTGAGATCAACGTCGGGCTCGAGATGCTCAAAGGAGCCAAAGAGAGTCTCCAGGGTTGCAAGCTGGTAACGCGCTGGAAAGACCTGGACAAGGACATCCACCAGATACTGCTGAGCAATTTTGTCCTTGCAATTGGTGACAAGATCAAGGATTTGCCCAAGAACGCGCGACTGGTAGAGCTCAAGCGTCATACCATCGAATTCAGAAAGGCGAACCAGATTAAACGAGATGAGAACCTTGAGGTCCTGGCGTTCCTTTTCGCGGCGCGCTCGCGTTTTGGGGTTGCCTTGATGCTGCATGCGTACCCAGAGTCGGTTCATCTCGCCAAAATTCTGAAGCACAAAGGAAACCGCGAATTCTGTCGATACTCCAAAATCATCGGTGAGCTTGTCTTGCGTCATCTTGAGAAGATAATTGCGCAGAAAGAGTCCACGCAGGGGATGCTGAACACCCTTTGTCATTTCAATGAGATCCGTGAGAATCTCTTGTGAGGAGGCCTCTTGCGAAATGAGAAAGGCAGATCCGGTGGTGATCATGAGATACAGACGCGGGATGATAAAGTTGGATGCTTGTACCTTGCGGTACAGCTCCTCCATGGGCACGCCCTTGCTGTTGACGTCGAGGAAGTACGCATGAAGTTGTCGCAAGTAGTCAAAGATCTTCATCCACAGCTCGTAATAGGGCCGCGGCGAAAGCGTGCCAGCGCGAAGCTCTCGGAGCATGTTTTGCGCAAACTTGATGGCGTCCTCGAGATTGTTGGCGTCGATCGCGCGGTTCATGTGGAAGGCACATTCTTCCACCTCGCGCAGCGCGTCGCGCAGCCGCCGAGCCATGTCATCCTGTTGGTCCATGCTCGGGTATCGCTGCGGCCCGCGGTTGCGCATTCGTGCCGCACCTCGACCTCGACCTGCCGGTGCCGCCATCGCACGAGAAGACCTGCGCTACGTTCGAGGGTACGAAAGCGACTGCAGAGGCCCGCGGCGCGTGCGGTCTTGCCCCGAGCTGTCTGTCCTGCGCGGGGCGTCTGCGTTCCGGGCGGCAAGAGGGGCGGAGCTGTTCGGCCTCGAGCGCGGCCGCGATGTCTCCGCGTCTCTGGCGCCGCCAACGGAGGCCCTGTGCGGCGGAGAGAAGGTGCGGGGCTGAAGGGCTCGCGCGGACGCGCGCGCGCGCTTTTACCCTCGGCAGCGAGACGCGACGCAACGCGACGTAACTGCGGCGCGCGCGGGCGCAGGGCGAGCGACGTGCCGTCGTCTCCTCTTCGGGATCTGCCAAGTGAAGATACGGATTGTGGCTTATCTCGCACGGACGCGGCGCTAGACGCTGTTTGGACCACTATCACTTCTCTTCAACGTTATTTGGACGAAAAGTTTGCTCGAGCGAGGCTGAAGACCTAGACCAGCCTAGATCAGCGAGGGACGCGTGTCTGATCCTGACCAGTCACAATGTTCGATTCCGTAACGATGTCTTGTCTCCATTCCTTTGTGAAATAAAATCGTCAGCGGTCGGTCCCTTACAGTCAAGAGCACGTCTTTCGTTCCCATGTTCTTTCTCCACGGCTTTGTGGATGGTTGTGCGTATACAGCGAGTCAAGGAAAATCAATTTCAAGTAACCGTTTCATCGTATCACAATTTTTGAGCGGAAATAAAGTTGAACAAAGTACTCCAGTTGTGATTCAATTTGCGCGCTTGGTCTCATTTCATGAATCAGAGCTTTTGGGGAAAAGTTCAAGGTTACGATTAGATTTGTACAATGCAGCAGCTTTTCGCGTGATTTAGAAACTTTTGAGGTGCGTTTTGGAAGGTTCTGATCAAGCTTGCCGCAGATATTCGAACGATCTTCTTCGGTCTGGCAATTAAAATTTTACTTATTGAGACTTACTTGTCCATGGTGGGCATGACGGCACCCCAGCGCATGGAAGACTGGGGCCAGCTTGAAGTGACGGTCTTGAGCTTGGTCATAAAGTGAACGCCAGCCTTGCCGTAAAAGTTGAGGTCGCCACGAATGGAAGCGCGGCTGCCGGTGAAGGAGAACATGGGGAGCGGGACCGGGATCGGGGCGTTAATGCCGACCTGACCAACGTCGATCTCGTGCTGGTACTTGCGAGCGGCGGCACCGCTCTGGGTAAAGATAGAGCAGCCATTGCCGTACGGGTTGGCGTTGGTGATGGCGATGGCCTCGTCAAGGGTGTCAGCCTTCATGACGCAAATGACGGGACCAAAGATCTCCTCCTTGTAGCATGTGTGGTGGGGCTTGACGTCAGAGATAATCGTGGGACCCACGTAGCTGCCGCCCTCGTAGCCCTTGACCGTGTGGTTGCGGCCATCGAGGAGAATGGTGGCGCCCTCTTCTTCGGCGGTGGTGATGAGGTGCTCGATGCGTTCCTTGGCAGCGGCGTCGATCACGGGGCCAATATCGCTGCCGGCCTCGTGGCCAGGGCCAACCTTGTACTTTTTGGCGCGTTCGACGAGCTCGGGGATCCACTCCTGGGCCTCGCCCACAAAGATGTTGACACTGAGAGCCATGCAGCGCTGGCCAGCGGCGCCGAGGCCAGCACCAGCGAGAGCGTCGAGGGCCATTTCCTTGTCAGCATCCGGAAGGATGGTGCCGTGGTTCTTGGCGCCAAGGTTGCACTGGGCGCGCTTGCCGGTCTTGGTGGCACGGTCATAAATGTACTCGCCAGCGCGGTTGCTGCCGACAAAGCTGACGGCGTGAATGCGCGGGTCATCGCAAATAAAGTTGACAGCGTCGTGGGCACCGTGGATCATCTGCAGGGCGCCATCGGGGACGCCAGCCTTTTGGGCGAGCTCGGCGAGCTTGATGGCCGTGAGCGGGGTCTTCTCGCTAGGCTTGATGATGCAAGTGTTGCCGGAGGTGAGCGCCGTGGGGATGATCCAGAGACCAATCATGGCGGCAAAGTTCATCGGGGTGATGCCGGCAATGACGCCGAGCGGCTCGCGGTATGAGTACTGGTCAAGGTCGGTGGCAACACCGCCAAGGGTTTCGCCCATCATCAGAGTGCCCATTGCGCAGCTGTGCTCGACGACTTCGAGGCCACGGAAAACGTCGCCACGAGCGTCCGGGAGGGTCTTGCCCTGCTCTCGGGTCACGGTCTGTGCGAGATCGTCCATGTTTTCGCGAATGAGACGCTGATAGTCGAGCATCACGCGGACGCGGTTCGAGACGGAGACCTTGCGCCACTCCTTGAAGGCCTCGGCGGCGCCAATGGCGGCCTCCTGCATCTCCTCCTGGGTCGTCTCGGGGACCTTGGCGATGACCTCGCCCGTGGCCGGGTTCGTCACATCGATCCACTTCGAGGTGCTCGACTCGGTGAACTTGCCATTGATGAAGTTCGGCACCGTCGGCACCGACGACATCGCGCGGACGCTCATCGTCCGCGCTGCCGACACCGCCCCATTGCGCGAGGCCGCGGCGGCGAGCGTAGTCATGGACAGCGAGCTCACCATCCTCCTACTGTGTTGCTGTATCTTTTCCTTTTTCTGCTTCGCTCGCTCACTCGCTCGCTCGCTCGCTCGACCTCCCGCCTTTACTGCACAGAGTCCGGAGTCCGCGCGCGCAGCTCTGCAGCTCTGCAGCTCGCTCGGCCCCGCCGCGTTCGCGATACGGATTTGCTTCTGCGCGCGGCGCTCGTCCGCCGCTGCCGCATCCGCGACCCCTACTTGGTCGACGCCTTTGAGACCGTCCACGCCCTTTTGCGCAACCCTTTTTCGCGGGATCGGACAACGCTCATGAGCTTTTTCCTTTTTTTTAGTTTCCTTCTGCTCGCTTTGCATTCGCTTCTGCTTTTCTCACTGCGGCGTGCCGGACCGGCTTGGCCCGCGGCCGCTGCCGCATCATTTGCGCAGGCGCGGCGAAGATGCGCCGTCTTCTTTCCTTCTTCGGACTCGGACGCGGACGCGGACGCGGAGGCGCGGATGTTCTTGTTGTATGGGGCTTTATGGGGTTCGTGCTTTTTGGAGTGTCGCTTCCGCGCTTGTCCTTATCAGGCATAGTGATAAGACAATCAATCCCGGCACGCTTTGTGACAGCGCGCGTGAGAATGCGGACGAGGACGCGCATAAGCTCGAGCTCGAGATAAGCGCGGGTCGAAGGAGGCGGCGACGGCGCAGGCCGCGAACTCCGCTGCGAGGAAGGTGCAGATGCATGCTTGATGAAGCGCTGGAGATGGGCGACTCGATTCATTGAAGAAGAGGCGAGGATAGGAATGCCTGACGGGATTCGGCGAAGGCGCGCTTCTGAACGGCGCGCGGCGGCCGATGGTTCGCGGTCTCGGGCGACGTTGAGAGAAGCTGCTGCTGCTGCTCGCACCGCACGGCCGCGCAGCGAAGCAGCAGCGACAGTGACGGCGACGGCGACGGCGGCGACGAGGTGCAGTGCATGCATCGCCGGGACGGAGATCCAACACGAGCAGCACTTTGGTAGTAAGTCTTACTATACATGGATACCAGTAAATCTTGTAGTATACTAGTAGTATACTCACTCCCGCGGGTATCAGTGAACGTCGCTCGATGGATCCGGCGGTAACAACAACAACGTGGATAAACGCAAGTTCCCAGAATTCGGCGACGTTGAATCCGGGATCACCCAGTATACGCAACCATTCTTACCGCGGTCAGCAGCAGCTGGACGCCGAAGCGTCCTGCTGCTCCTTGAGCGATCCGCGGCAGATCCAGAGATCTCATCAGGGCTGCGGTCGTGGCGGTATATCACTGGCTGTCTATCTTCATGAGTAACGTGACGATTAAGATCTTGGTTGCTCTCGCACAAGTTTCCGCTCTAGCTCCGGCTGTAGCCAGAACATTCACCTTTACTGTTAGTCAGGCTCGAGCGTGATCTCGCTGGATCGTCTCACCTCTCTCATCATCAGATAGCTCGGTATTGACACATGCGTTGGTTGTTGGCAAAAGTAGTAGAATGAAGAAAGAAAGGCGAGAGACACGTTAGAAAACCTTGGAGTTGATAGCGTCTGCGTCTTATGGAGACGGCGGTTGTTGCGTTGACAGTCCCGCCCGCCGAGCAGAGCAAGCAGCAGCAGAGAGAGAGACCCAACCGGAAAGCGCCTGCGCGCGATTTGCCGCTGTGCCCAGAGATCAACCAGGCTGAGCGCACGCGCGCAGAGATAATGGTACGTCGAATGTCACGCGCGGGGCGCACCCTGCTGGCTGCGCGGGACTCGAAGAAAAGATGCAAGAGATGGTCGAAAACGAACGAACGAACGAACGAACGAAAGCACTGACAAAGAAAGAGGTCGCCCGATACGACGCTGCGTCGCACCCGCGCCTGGCACACGGGGCCACACGCATGCGCGAAATGCAGAGCCGATACGGATCAGGAGGACTCGGTGTCGGCGGCGGGCCGACGAGCGCTGCCGAGGCGTACCGGAACGCCAAGAGCGGGCTCCTTTCGCCACGACGCAAGCCCCGCAAAAACAAGCAGTCGCTCGACGAGGAGCAACTCGAGGAACTCCGCGAAGCGTTCCAGCTCTTTGACACGGACAGCAGCGGAACCATTGATGTCCGCGAGCTCAAGGCTGCGATGCGCGCACTCGGTTTCACCGTGAAAAAGGCAGAAATTCGACAAATGCTTGAAGACCACGGCCATCGTCTCGATGAGACGGGCGGTGCCGTCGAGTATTCCGAGTTCTGCGAGCTCATGACGGAAAAGATGAACGGCCGCGACGCGCGCGAGGAGATCATGAAGATTTTTGCTCTTTTCGACGAAGAGAGCACGGGCAAAATTACCTTTCGCAATCTGAAACGCGTGGCCCAGGAGCTTGGCGAGGACCTTTCGGACGAAGAGCTGCAAGAAATGATCGACGAAGCGGATCGGACAGGCGAGGGCGCCATCAACCAGGAAGATTTTTACAGAGTCATGAAAAAACGCGGCAACGACCCACTCGACGACCTCTCTTCAGACGAGGAGGACGACGATTAGGCGTGCATGCATGAATGCACATATGCTGGCAGGCAGGCAGGCAGGCAGGTAGGCAGACGTTCCATTTGTAGCTAGAAAAAAGGGAAAAAAAAGCATTAAAGCAGAAGAAGGAGGAGGAGGAGAGACGAGAGGAGAGGAGAAATTGGCGAACGGCCAACAGCAGAACGCCTTGCTCACAGGTCAAAGGTTTCTTGTTTTGCCTTGATGAAAGCAAAAGGCTCCTGGTCCAGACGGTGCTTGACAGGAATGGGAGTACCCTTGACAAGACTGTCGCGACGCGCCGTTTCTTCGAGTGAATGCCGCAGAATTTCCGCAGAGTGGCAAGGCATGTCCCGTGGTACGCAGATGCGGTCGCGCATGTACCGCAGGGAAGAGGCAGTTCCCTCAGGTGGTCGGAGAGGTATCTGTGTCATCATAAACGTGAGGGCGCAGCGCAGCGCCTCGTCTGTGTCTCCATGTCGATGCGGGTTCTGTTTCATGTAACTGTTCTTGTGCTTGATTACACGGGCCAGCGCGACACGCGCAAAGTTTGGCGGTGGATCAAGCCCAGTATCCGGTATTGAGAGGTACGGACCTTCGTCCACGTGCCTCTTGCACTCTTGCTGATGGTCGTCGCCGGACTCGTAGCAGACGCCAAAGAGCGGGGGCACCACGTGCGCGTGCGTTGCAAAGTCGCTCAGGGTCCCTCGATACGTGTGCCGGGCCTCCATGGCGTCGAACCATGCCGAAATGTGGGGGTACGAGGCGCTGTATCGCAGGTGAAAGCCCTTGTAGTAATAGGCGGTGGCGTTGATGCGTTCGAGCCAGGGTGCAAAGATGACATCGACAACGGAGATGGCTCCGCCAAGAAAAAAAGGGCCGGCGCTTTGGTCTCGCAAGTGGCGCTCCACGAGGTTCAAAACCTGGACAAAGAGCATCTTGCGGCGCTTGGCGTCGGCAGGAGACCGATCTCGCTCTGTGAGCCAGCTGAGCCAGGCGGTCCGTAGCGAGGTTTC
Organism: Aurantiochytrium sp. KH105; assembly: GCA_003116975.1. Classification (NCBI taxonomy): domain Eukaryota; class Bigyra; order Thraustochytrida; family Thraustochytriidae; genus Aurantiochytrium; species Aurantiochytrium sp. KH105. Next base: position 160,081 of record BGKB01000100.1, read on the forward strand.
AACATTGCGCAAGCGTACCACGGGCGGGGCGCGCATCGAATGCTCGCCCAAGGGCCCGAAGCTAGCCTCCAGGCGTTCAATGATGTTGTCGCTGTCTGTAATGATGGCGCCGTCCAGCGTTACAGCAGGCACTTTGCCGTCCGGCACGAGCTCGCGGTAATAGTCCTCTTTGAGCCCAAAGCAGGTAAGGGTGATTTTCTCCACACGATAGGGGATCTCCTTTTCCTCAAGCCAAATCCAGACTTTTTGCGAAAAAGGGCACCATGCGTGGTTATCGCGCCACAAGATCACGCGGACTTCGGACTGTGGCTTGTTAAAGAGCCGCAGCCGGCTTTGCGAGATGCATGGACCATTCTCGTAGTCGATACCCGTGACCGAGTTAGGGACCAGGGCCGCGAGCTCTTCCCATTCAAGCGCGCGGTCAACATCCGTTACCGTTTCAAACTCGTCCGTCTCCTCGCCGGCGTCTTCGTCCTGTTCCCGCCGCGCGCCGCGTTCGAGGCCCTCGTCACGACGGCCGCCCTGGGCTTCTGCGCCTCCTTCGCCACCGGCAGCATCAACACGTCCGCCAACTGCGCTCCCTTCGCCCGCACGACTCGCGGGCATGGCCGCGGGCGTGGCCGCGGGCGGTGTCGCGGGCGCCGCGGCTCCTGCCGTGGCGCCCGCTGCCTGCTCGGCGCCTTCGCCGCGGCCCTGCGCGTCGTCGTCCGCCATGGGGTCCCACGAGTTGAGGATCTGCTCTCGATGTTCACCGGCGACTGGATTTTGCACGACTCCATTCGCCTGCCTATACGGTATGGTAAGCCTCCTTACGACAAGTCCGGTCGAAACAAGCAACCATGGCGCGCGCGATGGCCAAGCCCCGTCGAGCGCGAGGAAGGCAAAAGCTGCGAAGGAGAAGCAAACAGCAGTCCACGACAGTTTCTGCCAGCAAAGTGGTGGGAAGGGAGGAAGGGATGATGGGATGAAGGAAGGAGGCGCGGTGATCGTTTTCCTCTTCTGCGCAAATTCTGAGGGGGCCGGCCCAGCAAGAGTTTGATCCCCTCCAAAGGGAGAAGCTGTATAGCAAGAGGGAGAAAAAGGACGCAACGCAAGGGGAGAGCTAGTTAGCTCGGAGAAAGGAGCCAAGGACGCTTTCGGCGGCGGTGCTTTCCAGGAATCAACGAGGGATGTGGCGAGTCTGCCGCTGTAGAAGCAGCCAGCTGAAGCTGCAGATCGCTGACGATATTGCACAAATGACTGACTGAAAATGAGAGCTAGCTCGATCGAAAGTGGAAGCGAACCGCGAGCGAGACGGTGGCATCGAGACTCTCAATGTCATGCAACCAGCGTTTGGGGATGTAGAGAATGTCGCCTGGGGAAAGTTCAACATGGATCCGGTCTACACGTGGACGCATGTCTGCGTTGTAAAGTTCATCATGTGAACCTGAGCGCCAACGATACCGCATGAGCGCCTCGAGCCGTCGCGGGTCGCTGTCCGAGCTCGATGGGGGAATCAAGACAACGCGTTTGCGTCCGGCCAAGTGGAACAGAAAGCCGTCATCTTCGTCAGAATGCAACGAGGTGCGAAGACCCGGTGAGGTGACCCAGACAAAGCTGTTGTCAAAGGCGACATCGATGGCGGCCGTCTCCTCGAGAGCGTCGAAAGCGTCCGGATTCTGTCCCGCGTAGAAGAGATCTGGTAAAACCTCGTGCTCCCTCCAGAAAACGGCTGGATCGAGTCGCAGCTGCAGCTTTTCCTGACCTTGGTACAGGCGCTCCAAGGCATCGTCCGTACGCATGGGCGTTTTGGCCGATTTCCACTGCGAGACGAAATTTTCGTCTGGTTTGCGCGGCACCAGAGCGTCGACTTTCATGTTGACTTGGCCTCCTTGACGCAGCCTCTCGCGAAGTTCGTCGACGTCCCAGGCCCATGTCGTCACCGTGGACGATGGCGACGATGGTTCGACCTTGCCGCTTGCTGCAGAGCTTTTGCGGGCGAACCCGGGCAGACCATCTTTCCAGAGCGTGGGTGCAGGCTGACGCTGCACAGCCACATCTGCCAGTCTTGCGGCAACGCCCTGCGCGCGTCGCATGTCCTTGTTCTTGTTGTTGTTGGGCCTGTTTTGCTGTCCGCACGAGGACCACGCGATCAAGACTACTACCTGCCTTCACGATTCAATGACTGCTTGCTTTCATGCTTTCTGTGAAAGAGTCGAAAGCCCTCGGCTAGAACTCCGCCACGTTGGGTCTTTCGACGTCGATGTGCTGGACCATCGCTCGCCTCGCCTCGCCTTGTTTCGCTTTGCTTTGCGCTGCTTTGCTTTGCTTTGGTGGGTTCTTGGCGTCCGAGGCAAGGCCAAAGGCAAAGCGAAAAGAAAGCAAGAGGCCGCGGCGGTTTCGCGATATACTCTGCTCGCTCTGCTTGCTTGTTTGCAGCAAAAGCGCTTTCCGTCGACTGACCGACCGCCTGTTTGCGCCTGACGTACCGACCAGCCAGAGCCTTTCTCGACGGCGGCTCGATCGCCCGCGTCCGCGCGCAGCCGCTCCTTGCCCTCGGTTCGCCTTGCCTCGAGGTCTGTCCCGTTTTAGCGGCCGTCGTCGTCGTGGTCGTCGTTGTTGTTGTGGCTGTAGTTGATCTCGGGCTCCCCAGCCGGGCTGCTTCTTTTGACGGAAAAGACCTTGGCCGCCAACGCGCGGCGTGACGCGGTGCAAGCAAGCAAGTAAGCAAGCAAGCACGCGTGAGAGCAAGACAGCAAGATGTCTGGCCCGCACGTCGAAGAGGAATGGCGCTCCGTGCGCGGAGTATCTGAGTTTGAGGAGATGAACCCATCGTGCCGGAACACGATGGAGGATGCACACATTGTGGCGGATGGATTTGGCGGCGTGCCGACGCAAGGTCTTTTTGCAGTATTTGATGGCCACGGCGGACGCGGCGTTGTGGATTACCTTGCGAAGCATTTCGCCAAAAATCTCCAAATCGAAATGGAGCATCAGCCGGAATCCAGGTCCGTCGAGGAGTGCATGACGAGCGCCTTCCTCGTGACGGATATTGAAACAAGCGCGCATGGACTCACCGTATCTGGGTCGACAGCAGCGACGTGTCTTGTCCGCGAGGAAGAGGAACTCGGCCGCGTTCTGTACTGCGCCAACGTCGGGGATTCGCGCGCCGTGCTTTGCAGGCAGGGCGGAACTGCGGAGCGTCTTACGTACGACCACAAGGCGAGTGACCCGGTGGAGATGAAGAGGATAGAGGATGCGGGCGGCTTCATTTTGCGCAAGCGCGTGCTTGGAATCCTCTCCGTTTCGCGAAGCTTTGGTGATCATGCCATGAAAAAGTTTGTTGTGGCGCGGCCGTTCACAACGCGAACGCGCCTCACGGACGACGACAGCTTCTTGATTGTTGCCTGCGATGGCGTCTGGGACGTCATGACAGACCAGGAGGCCGTTGACTTTGTACAAAAGGCGATCAATGACAAGGTCGCTCTCGAGGCCCTTTCGCAGTACCTCGTCACCGAGGCCATTAGCCGCGGCAGCACCGACAACGTCACTGCGCTTATCGTGATGCTCTAAGCAAGATCATCCAGCGGAAAACTACACGCACACCATTGACGAATGACCATCACTTTACCTTCCTTCCGTTTCCTACTTCTTGAGAGACTGATAGACTTGCTTGCTGGCTGGCTGGCTGACTGGCTTGCGAGAAAAAGCACGAATCAATAACGAAAAGAAAACAGAAAGAAGAAGAAGGAGAAGAAGAAGAAAAAGTTTTTTTTGTTTGGCCCTGCAAAATTATTGGATGTGGAACAACGAAATCAAGTCACCGGTCAATTGACCTGGTTCCATTCAGGTATAGTGAATGAATATGATACTCTTGCCTCTGCTGTTTCTGCTGCAACTCTTTTTCTGCTTGTTCTTGTTCTTGTTTGCATGGATGTCTCAAACAACAAAACTTTGCGGAAAAGACAAGAAGAAATAAGGTAAGGTAAGGTGAGGTAACAAGTGACCAATCCATCCCCAGGGTTGTAGGTAATCGGGAAGAGAGACAGGCTCCTTTCAGGTGGTAGATGAATATGTTACTCTTGCTTCTGCTCCGTCTGCTGCGACGCCTGTTCTTGATTTTGGGCGGAAGCAGCTTTTCCAGTCTCTTTATTTTCCGGTTGACCCGGAGACTTGTTTTGCGATTTGTCAACGAGGGACATGAGACCGTTTGCCGCGTTTTTCATGTCGGAGGATTTGGGCGCAGAAGTAGAGGATGAGGATGAAGAAGAAGAAGAAGAAGAAGAGGTGGGAGGGGCGGCAGCAGCAGCAGCAGATCCATCGCCTGTAACGTTCTTTTCCTCGCCCTTGCCTGCAGGTCGTGCATTTGGCTTCTGAGCATCGTCGGACTTTTCGAGGTGATGCGGGTTGATGGGCGAATAACTGAGAGACGCATGCAGCTCTGAGGGTGAGGTGGCGAGTCCGTTGTTGTTTATGATTCCAGCAGCAGTAAGGCTCTGAAGGACAGGATTGTTGGAATGGACAGGGCTTCCACCGAACGAAGGCAGGTTAAGACGGTAGAGCTGATTGTTGGCGTTGCTCTCGACCTGGGGCGGCACAGAATTGCGGCGGTCCTTGGCGTTGGACTGTGCGCGCGCAGGCATGGCGCTCGCGCGGCGGCCCTTCTTCTTGGGCTGGCCCTTGTCGCCCTCGCCCTCGCCCGTCTCGGTGAGCTTATCGGCGGCATGTGCCGCGGGCGGGTCGAGCGAAGTCTGCGGCCTCCTGTTCGCCTCGGCCTCCTCCGCTGCAGCAACGGCGGCCACCCTTGCGTTGCTCTCTGCCTCGGCAGCGGCCAGTTCGCTCTCGGAGAACTCGGCGCCGTCCTTGAAGTTGAGGACGGCGCGAGCTTTGTGGTACTCCTTGGCCTTGATGTCGTAGTTTCGCGCGGCCTCGATCTCGGTCTTGTAGCGCCCAATATAAACGACCTTGCGGCCGACTCGGATGCGCGCCTGCCAGCGACCGTCCTTGGCGCAGCGCGAGACGCCGCGGTAGACGGAGGACTTCCTGCGGGAGCGACGGCGGGTGTTTCCCGTCTGGCTGTTGGTGACGATGCTGGTGCTGGCGTCGGGGTCGTCGTCTTCGTCTTCCTCGTCGCCGTGCAAGGGGCTGACGCCGTTCTTGGGGGCGCCCGAAGCGGTCCGCTTACGGGATTTGGCTTTGCCTTTGGCGGGAGGGGGGCGAGGGGCTTCGCTGGTGCCATTGGCCTCGAGCTTTCGGAAGGCCTCCTGTTCGAGAGCGTGAAGGTTTTGCTGGTTGACGAAGCCGCTTTGCAGCTGCTGCAAGAGAATCGAGCCATAGAGCGTGTTCACGCCAGGTCCGCCGGGGCCGCCAAAGTGCGGCATAAAGCCGGGGATCCCGAATCCTGGGGAAGCGAGCCCATCGCTCCCTGCGAGGGACCCGCCCGCGGGCGAGTTCACGAAGCCTCCGGAGCTCAGGAGGGGCGCGCCGCCGTAGCCGCCGGGGCTGCTTCCAAAGTCATCTTTGCCTTCGTGGTGGTGGTGATGGTGTCCGTGAACCTCGGAGAACTCTGCGCCGTCGTCGTGTTTGCGCGGCACGGCTCTTCGGTTCGGCGTCGTGGACACGGCCTCGGGTGCGTTCGCTTCCTTGGCGTCCCTCTGTTGGTGCTGCTGGTGGGCCTGGTGCTGGTGCTGCTGCTGATAGTGCTGCGGTTGCTGGTGCTGCTGCTGCTGCGGCTGGTGGACCTGATGTCCTCCATGGCCGCTGCCGCCTGCCGCCGCGCCCCCCCTCGCCGCGCTCCCCCTCGCCGCGGCCCCCGTCGCCCCCGGCGAGAGCTCCTGCCGTTGCGGCGGCGCCGCGTCGTGCGCGGCGGCGTCCAGCTCCAGCTCCTTGGCGCTCATCGCGTCTCTCTCGCCGCTTTCTCTTCCGCGCCCGCCCCGCTTTCTGCGCTTCCCGCTTGCCGCGCCGCTGCCGCCGCCGCTGCCGCCGCCGCTCTGCCCGCGCGCGCGACTCCGCCGCCGCTTTTCCGCTCTGCGCGTCTCCGCTCGGCTCCGCTGGCCGCGCTCGGCTCTGCCTGCTTGCGCTGCCCTCTCCGCGCGCCCTGCCTGCTTAGCCGCCTTCGCCCGCCGCGTTTTTCCCTGCGCCTTTCTCTGCCCTTTCTTTCTTTCTTTCTTTCTTTCTTTCTTTCTTTCTTTCTTTCTTTCTTTCTTTCTTGGTTTCGCCTCGCTCGCTGCACGCCCCGCGCCTCGCAGGACTCGCCCCTGGGCTCCGCGCGCCGCGCCGACCGACGCCGAGCGACCGCAGCGCGAGCGAGCGAGCGGCGAGCGCGCGCGCGTGGGTTTCTGGCCGGGCCGGGCGGCGCGAGAAGGGCTCGGGATGGGATGGGATGGGATGGGATGGACGGGATCGATGGATGGATGGGATGGACGGGGTCTGCTCGCTCGCTCGCTCGCTCGCTCGCTTGCTCGGCGCCCGTGGCCGCTCGGGAGGGAGGGGGAGGGCGCGGGCGCGGGGGGGGCGCGGCGAGGAGGGGCAGGGCCGGCGTGTGCGCGCGCGCCGTGACCAGGCGCGCCGCCGCGAGCGCTATCCTGCCCCGCCGCCGCCGCCGCCAAGCAGGCGCCGGCGGCGCACACGCGGCGCACACGCGGGCAGCCTAACGACTCGGCCCAGCAACACACAGAGGCAAGCGCAGCTCGGCAGGCGGGCTACAATGGACTTCCTACCTGTCGCGCAGAGTGACGAAGAGCGGCAGGCAGAGCGAACAAACAGACAGCAGCCAGCCATGCCAGCTGCAGCGAACGAGCAAGGCAAGGAGCCGGCCGCCACAGGCTGGCAGGCAGGCAGGCAGGCCAGCAGGCCAGCAAGTTAGCACCGGTCGGCGACGCACGCACGCCCGCGCGGCGACGAGACGGGGGGAGATCGTCGCCGGGGCCAGGATTCTCCACGCCTCCCGGCCTCGCTCTCAGCCGCGCCGGCCCGCCCGCGCGGCTGCGGCGCACACACGCGCACACACGCACGCACACACACGCACGCACGCACGCACGCACGCACAAAGAGAGCGAGCGCCGCGAGGGGGAGGCCGTTGGCGAGGTGGAGCGCGGGAGAGAGGGCGGGGACGGCGGCGGGGGCTGGGCTGGGCTGGGCTGGTTTTTTCTTTCGTTGTTTCCTGCTTACGACATGCTATTATTAGGCCTACTTCTTGCGCTCGTGGTGGTTTCGGTTATTTGGCTCGGAGCCTCTTGCTGGAGATCATCCATCATGTGCGACTCTCGAGTCTCTCTGTGGAGCCGCAGCTGCCAGCTGCACTGCTTTTGACCCGGACAGCGGCATGGAGCCTGGACGCGGGGATCGATCCCTCCCTCCCTCCCTCCCTCCCTCCCTCCCTCTCGCCCGCTGGCCGCTGACGTGCGAGTCTCACGCACATCATCATCGCATCGACCGCCGCAACCGATGATGCTCCTCCGTCTCGTCCGCCACGAACGCCTGCACGTCTCTGCGCTGCCGCGCGTGACGATGTCGTGCGCTTGCTCGAGCGAGCCCTTGGCCGACACAACATGCGACGACGACTGCGCAGCCACCAGCAGCAGCAGCAGCAGCCATGGCAGCTGGCAGATTCAGGGCGCCGGGTCGGGGGGGTCGGTCGGTCGGTCCGAGTGCGCTCGCGAACTCGTTCGCGTGTCGCCCGCACGGTTGCTCTGTCGCTCGCTCGCTCGCTCGGAGCGCGCTCGGAGCGAGGAGGTGTGTGCGCCGCGACCTGGTACGAGAGGGGCACCAGCAGCAAGCTGCAGCAGCGGGGGAGCGACAGCCGCCCCCAGAAGGTGGCTCGTGGCCTCGCAGCTTGTCGAAAAAGCATCAGCCGGCGTGGGCTCGTCCCGTGGCCTGTCATAATAATGTGATGGGTAACTTTTGTTTTGCCTTATAACCTGCAGCGAAGGGACTAGACGGAACTAGTTGCGACACTGTACGCTCCAAGGCGGACGCCATCCATTGCAAAGCGCAAAGGCACGGAAGGGCTCGAGCCCGCAAGCACGATCGACGCGGATGATGCCATGTGGCTCGTCATCGACAATGGCGGCCACGCCGTCAAGAGCGGCCTGCCAGACGCCATGAGGACAGCCGCGACCGAGGCGCACAAAGCCGCGCTCGAGCACGCTCGTCAACAGCCGAATGGGCCTGGCCCTGTCGACGGCAACGACCGCCAGCAACAGGCCCTCGAGGAAAAACGCGAACTCGCAGACGCTGCGCTGCGTCGAGCAGCAGACTCGACAGTCTTGACCGTGCCCAACTGCACGGCTCGCGGGAAGAAGGACGCCAGAGGAGGCGCTGTTCTCGTTGGCCAAGATACAGAAAAGCCACCCTCAGACAACGAAGACGTCGCGGGCCGCCTTCTCTTTACGCGAAGTCTCGAACGCGGCTATCTCATCAATCTAGACACGCAGCAGCTCGTGTGGGAGCAAACGATTGAACGCTTTGATCTCAGCGGCGCCGTCACCGGTCTCGTCCTCACTACGCCTGCCTTTGTCCCCCAAGAAATCCAAACCGCAACGGAAGATCTCGTACGATCGAATCTTGGCATCAAGCGTCTCCTCACCGTGCACCCCGCCCAACTAGCTGCCCGCGACGCAGATGCTGGTCCCTTTTGCATCGTGGTCGACGCCGGATTCTCGTTCACCCATGTAGTGCCCCTCATGGATGGCCGCGTCTTTGAACAAGCTGTGCGACGTATTGATGTCGGAGGCAAGCTTCTCACAAACTATCTTCGCGAGCTCGTATCGTATGGCCAGGTGAACCTCCAAGACGAGACGCAGATTGTCGATGTCATGAAGAGACAAATCTGCTACGTCTCGACAAACATTGACGCCGATCTTGCCGCTCTTGCGCTTCTTGAACGGCAGCCTGGTCTTCCGGTGCGAGAGCGTATCCCACTCGTCGACCGTCGCGCCTTGGAGGCGCGTTTCACTCGTCGCTACGTTCTACCTGACTTTCAAACGATCATGGAGGGCTATTCTCTTCCACCCAACACGGAGCCAGAGGAAGTTCTTCATCTTCGGGACCAGATGCTTGCTCTGCGCGGAGAGTGCTTCATGGTTCCAGAGCTCCTCTTCGAGCCGAGTAATCTAGGAATGCGCCAGGCAGGCCTTGTTCAGGTGATTCAAGATGTCGTTGACCTCTGTCCGCGAGAGCTCCGTCCCATGCTGCGCAAGAACATTCTTCTGACCGGCGGGTCTACATTATTTCCAAACTTTGCAAAGCGTTTGTCGAACGACCTTGGGGATGCTTACAATGTACGCCATGTTCCCGATCCTATTCGCGGTGTATGTATGGCCGGGCGACATTTTGCTCCCGCTGAGGTGAAACAAGACCAACAAACGCAGAACCAGCCCTCCGCCGTGGGATCATAGATTTTGTTTTGTTTACTCAGGCTGTGAACGCAATGTGTAAACGAGATTTTTATTTTTTTGGCCTAAAAAAGCGACCTGTTCGCATTCGATTTTCATGGTGTCGTCCTACATTCTCAATCAGACGTAGGCCTAGTATTCTCGATTTTACCAATGTCAACTTATTCACCCTCCTTCACTGTCAGCCACGAACCACGAACCGGCAAGGCTCGCTCACGGAAAGCCAAAATTTTACTTTTGTTGAATGATTGAGTGGTCAAAAGAGAAAGAAACGAAGTAAAATCCCAAAATGGGCGATAACGCGCCCGGATGGGCGATCTGCGCAAGCTATGCGGCCGCCGTCGCGAGTGTACTCCTCGCAACCCGAGCGCGCGCCGGCAAGGAGTCAGACTTGATCAAGACGCTCACGAAAAGCAAGGAGAAACCAGTCGCAACACCCAGCCCAGTACAGACTCGCGAAGACCTCAAATCTCATGACGCGGACGCGGACGCGGACGCTGACGCGGACGCTGGCGCGGACGCTGGCGCGGACGCAGACGCAAACGCAGTCACGGGCGCAGACACGGACGCCCGACCTGCGGCACGTGCGGCGCATGAAAAGGCCATTCCCGCAGACCTCGTAGTGAAGATCCCCACGCGCGAGCAGCTCGTACTTCGCTTCTTTCTCGAGTACATCGCCTGGAGCAAAATACCCGTTGATGGTGTCTTCATCAATGGAGGCTACGTCCGCGATCTCTTGCTCGACAAAGAGCCCGATGACCTCGACCTCAGCATCTGCCTCGTCGACTGTGCCGAGGACGTCACTGTTGGCTCGATTCTCGAGGACATGCCCAACTTTATCGATACGCTTGGCGCAGAAATGGTGAAAAGCCGCTTTGGCTTCGACACGTTCAAGTCCGTTGACATTCAGGGCGATGTGTCCAAGGACAAAAATCTTGACACAGCCAAAGCAGTCTTTGGGTACGCTGATGGATCCCCTCCCCTCGATGTTGATGTCATGCCCACCATTGGCGAAGAAACTTACGACGAAAACGACACGCACCGCATTCCCACGCGCGACCAACGCGGAACGCCACTCCAGGATGCACTGCGCCGTGACCTCACCATTGGCGCCATGCTCGTCAAAGTCAAAGAAGGCGCAGACGGGACCCTTACTTGGACCCTCCTCGACTATTATGGCGGGCTCGAGGACCTCAAGGCCGGCGTGCTCCGCGCACCGCACCCTCCCAAAGCGGACGCCAAGCTGATACTCTCTGACGCTGATCGCAAGCTAGCCAAGGTTGTCGGACTGGACGTCAACTCTCCTCAGGACATTTGGTGGGTCAAGGTTCTTCGTGACGACCCGCTACGCATCGTTCGCGTCTTCCGCTTCGCCGCCAAGCTTGATTTTCGTATTCACGAAACCTTTTGGAAGGTCCTGCCCTTTGCTCTCGATAACCTCAAGGCAAAGGTTGCCGGCTCGCGGAAGCTCACCGAAATACTTAAGCTTGCAAAGTATGGTAACGCAAAGATCGTCGGGCTCTTCAAGCTCTGCTTTCGCAAACGATTTGTCCATGATCTCGAAGGATCCGAAACATGCTTGGCAACGGGTATTTTTGGTGGCCAAGATGCCAGCGCCGTCGCTCACTATCTCCCGCCCATCGAGACCTTTGACAAGGATCGATTCATTCGCGTTGTCGAGGCCGCCATGCCCAACACTGCCAGCCTCTCGCATGATGAAGCCATTGGGTACTTTCTCGCCGTTGCGCTCTATGCCACACGATTCAAGGACCACGACAAATGGGAGGCTGACAATCTTGCAGCCGGTGGTCTTTCTGTCCCCGAAGAGGCCTTCGAACGAGCCTGCAACGGGCTCTCTACGTCCAACGATCTTCGCGCCGCAGGAATGCGCCTCCTGACCTCGTATGAGCGTCTGCGGACAATCACCGACGAGGCAAAGTGTCCATCTTCGCCCGAAGATTCTCTGTTTGGCAAACGCTTGACCGCAGCGACAGCTGACAAAGCCGGCGAACACGCATCCTTGGACCTTGCTTTTACGCGCTTGCGGGCAGTTTGGGAAACATTGGCCCTCGACAAAGAGCCCGAACACTTTGCACACGAGCTCGTCGTGAGCATGCTTGAGCACGGGTCTGCACCAACACAGCGCGCCGCGCCGATCGTCAAGGCCTATCTCGCTGCGCTAAGGGAAGCCCCCCCAACTCAAATTTCCGGCAAAGGCATCTCGGGTGTCGCCCAAGTTCCTCCGCACTTGCGGGGCGGCCTGCTCACGCGTTTGCGGATTCTGTGCCGCATGCAAGGCGAAACTGGCAACTTGGATGCGCCCGGCGCACTGCACACTTATCTCGAGTCATCCTGTGATGGCTTGCTCACCGACCTTGTTGCGGAATGGCATGACGCCGAAACGGGCCAGCTCAAGAACGCGTACCAGGCAGGCGCTGCCCGTAAAAAGGCTAACAAGTCAAAGAAAAAGGGCGGCAAGAAAAACAAGGGCTAAACAAGCAAAAATTAGGGATCGATTGCCTTGCTTTTTCTTTGCTACCTAGACCTTGAATTTCCTTTGCTAGGTGCATGATAATTAGCTTTCGCTTGCACTTTTACCTTCATGGTCATCTTGTATCAGGTCCTTGCTTAAATCATTTTCATCATCCTCGAGGCTCACGTTACTGATTCCGTCGCTAGCCTCTTCAGCAGCTCTCAGGGCACTCCGTAGTCGATTGATGGCCCTGCGTCGCGTTTCGCCTGCCCAGCATGACACTGCGGCGCGTAGTCGCATCTCATTCTTTAGGGCGAAGAGCTTGGTGGCCTGTCGACGCTTAAAGACTTCAAGTCTCGCGTACGAGTGCCACGATGCAAAGACGTGCCGAATATTTGCGTCGTTTGTCATGTGTACATAACGCTGGTGCGCACGGTCAAAAATTGCCTTAAAACCCACTGCGCGTACATTTCGATATCGATCCATCTCTTTGTCCGCGAGACGTCCGCATTTCAAACAAAGAGGTGGTCCACGGAAGCTGATATCCTCAATTGTTTGGTTTTCCAACGCTGGTCGTACAGAAACACCAGCGCGAGTGCTCAGGGGATATCTCGATTGCTGCAGAGATTTGGACGAGGCATCAAAACCTCGACTTAATGACGCCGTTGGCGTGATAAAAGAGGCGTAGTCTCCTCCCATCTCTTTAGATGTGCGCGGTGGTGCCGTTCGCGGCCGCATCAAGGGTGCCGACTTTCCTCTTTCAAGTCTTGGCTGTCGCGCTCGTGCTTTGGCTCGTTCGTGGGCCTTAGCATCTCTATGCCTTGTGGTGGAAACAAGAGGCCGTGAATGCTTCGTAAATCCATGCTTGCGTACCAAGTCACTTTCCAAAGTCCTCGATTCTTCAGATGCTTCGAGACACATGGTAAGCATACGTGTAACCTGACGCGCGCGTTTCGGGGGTGCACGCGATTTCGACAAATATGACGATGCACAGTATGTCTTTCTTTGGACCTTTTTTTGCGATCTCGCCAATGCAATAGATTCGTCCGCTCGCAGATCAGACAGTGACAGCTTGCTGCGTGAAGAGGGGGGTTGCCGACGCTGTACATCTTTGGATTTCAAGATCGGGTCATCTTCTCGGGCCATGGCATGGATATTGCTTTCGCTTGCTCTCGCTCGCGCGCTCGCCCAGAGGTGGAGGGGAGAACGGGGAAGGGGCTTGCTCTTCAAGAGTGCATGCAGCGCGAGACGCCGCCCACGGGCCCGCCTTGGTCAAGCGTTTTGACTCGCGTTTTGCGCGCGCTCGCTTGCAAATCTATGAACAAACCGAGCAACACGCAGTCGGACGCGAACCGGCCATCAAGCAAGGTTCGCTGCGGTACTTCTGTAGCAGTAGCTAGCTCCCTCTGTACAATTTATCCTGTACGGTCGCCGCATCCTCCAAGTCACCATTTTTTACATATCCGGTAACCCTTGGAGTTGCTATATTATCAGTGGAAAGCCTTGAACGTACCTGGCAATCATGTTTTTTCTTGATCGTGAGCACGATAGCAATCCTTCTTTCAGGGAAAGAGAGCAAGCCTTGTCCGTCAGGCCTGGCTTGGCACTGGGCCAGACCTGCTTAGACGGGACGAGAAACACGGCGAGACAGAGGGGCGTCAAGCCACGATGCAGGGCCACGCGCAGACGCCAGCTTTCGAACTTATTGAGGCATGCTTTGCAGAGACGCGCCGCGCGAGACAGCAAGCGCGCGCCATCCGTAGGAAGACTAGCTCACGGTCGCTGCAAAAGGGACACTACTCTGACTCGGCACCGTTTACGACGCGCGATGCCTTGACAGAGGACACAAGATCTGAAGAAGACCTTACCTATGGTATCCAACCTGACGCCCCGCCGCCTGGTGAATACGAAGTGCAGCCTCAGAGACGCCCGACCGGTCCCTCGCTCAGCTCAGACGTCTCTGCGCGCCGACGGGATGGCCTCGTGAGCGAGTCGCCGCAGATAGAGCCAGGCAAGTCCGGCGTAGAAATTTTGCTCAAGCACTTTGCAAATCAAGTTGCGCGTTGGAGACAGACAGATCGAAGAAATCCACCACCGGTTGAGTTTGCAGCTCAACTCAAAGCAAAATACTTGGATCAGGACTTGAAAAACCTTCCGGTCTCGAAAATGTCTCATATTGCGCGCAAGGCGATATCGCTTGAAGTGGCCAAAATAGCCAAACTGCCAGCGCAGCGCCCCAATGATTCTTCAAAGGGTGTATCGTCGCCCACTATGAAAAAAAGCGCCGAGTCCACACTGCAACCAGACGCACACGCGCAAAAGACGGGCATCGTGGGCCAGCTGGACGAAACAGACTCTGCGCCGCAACTGCAACAACAGCTGGCCAGTGTCAATGGACTCAAATTCACAGAACTTCTCGCCATGTGTGAGACACAACAAACAACTTTGCAACATATGATGAGATCATAGATATCTGATAAGTTCGGCGCACGCAAGACGGACTAGCTGACCGATCATTGAATCGCCCACGGCTATTTTCTCTGAGATGTTTCATTTACGTTCTTTTTTCTTCGTGCCTTGTCTCCGTGGAAAGGTTCGACGCTGGTCCCCCAAAACCAGCTGTGCTGTCTTCGGTTAAAGATTTGACAAGAAGACGAGGAGCTTGCTCAAGCTGACCTATGTAGGCGTCGATGTCAAACGTTATGCTTCGCAGTACAGAAGGATGCTTGCGCAGAATGGCAAGGCATTCATAAAAGTCCAAGACTCCATTTCGATCCTTGTCGGCCTCCCAAAAATGCCGTTTCACCCATGTGTACAGAGCTTCTTGGCGTTCCTGCGTGTCGCAGTGCGCAGTCAAGAGCTCCATGAGCTCTGGATGAGAGACAGCACCGTCGCCATCTCGGTCAACAACCTGGAACAATAAGAGCAGACGGTCCTCCGGTCGGCCATGCCGGGCTACTTGCACAATGCCTTGCACATAACCTTCGAAATCGAGGCTGTCTGCATCTCGATTGAGCTGCCGGTTGCGCGCGTTGTTGGTGTTGTTATATAATTGTTGTCGTAAGTTTTCGACACGTCACGAAACCAAACATCAGAAGTGGCTCGAACTTACCTTGTCTGCACTTCCGTCGTACGGAAATGGATGATCGCCAGAGAAGAAAGAGGCTTCAAATTCCCTTGCTACGCCTCGCAAGTCTTCGGCAAGGTCTTGCTGCAGTTGAATTTGTCCGTGGTCCCATGATGGCTGACTGAGTGTGGTTGCGAGGTTCTCCGTCTTGCAAGGCTCAAGTGTCGTACGATAATGCGTGTGAAGCGCCTTGACCTGATTGTATGTCAAGTTATGCGCTTTGGCCACGTTTCTGATCTGCTGCTTGAGTCGTTCGAGCTCGACTGCGCGCACCGCCGCAGCAGCTTGTCGTGCCTTATTCACACTTGCGAGCTGGCGCTTCGAGTTACTACCATCCGCCTGCGAACTGTCAACATTGCCAATTTCATTCTTCACAGTTCGCTCGCGAGTCGTCGACGGGGCACGCCGCTTAAGCCGTGCTCGATTGAATCTCCGCATGTCGTGCTTCGCAATGACCGAGAGAGCGCTTTGCGCCTGGTGAGTCTCGCAATATTTTGCCGCCAAGCAAAACACAAAAAATGAAAAGTAAAAAAGCGAGCCGTTTGGAGATAAAAAAATAAATAAATTAGAATTTGAACTTCCTGTTTGATCTCTCCAAATTTGGATCTAGGCCTCGGCCTAAACTTGAGCTTGTAAAGTTCTTTTTGATCGAGTAACATGTTCTGGACACGCCTTTGCCTTAAAATTGGTTACAGGGCCAAGAGGCCCAGAAGACAAGGGGGGAAACCCAAAGAGGAGAAACGAAATAAGGAAAAGAGACAGTGAGAGAGCTACACTTGGCCTAGCTTTGAGAGATGGAAAGGAAAGGGAAAGCTTCTTTCGATACTGTTGTTACTTTTTATTTACTGTCAGTCTTCCTCAATAATCAAGCCGCGTAGAATCTTAATGGAGACGACTGAGTCCTCTTTGAAAGCCTCTGTGACCGCTTCGTACCTGTTAGACTCTTTGAGATTGAAGCAAAGATAACCGTTCACCTCGCAGAGCAGATCATTCGGCCGGAGACCTTTGCGCCATCCTTGTGAATCTTTATCGCATGCGGAAACCTTTAGTGCCATATAACCACGGTATTGACACGTATCGATATCCACTCCGAAGTTCTCGTGCCGACTTCGACGAAGCACAATCTTTTGTGAAAACCCTTGCAACGAGGCCTTGGAAGACTCTTCATTAGCAATGCCGTTGCTGTCCTCGTCTCCACCCCCGGTCTTTGTGCTCTGATCTCTTAGGCTAGGGTACTCGCCAATGCGATGTCGGATCTGAGCAGGTCGAGGTATCTGTTGTTGCACAACATGTTGAGTTCGCGATCTTTGCGAAGACAGCTTCGCCTTTGACCTCGCGCGGGAGCCCCCCCCCTCGCTATTCTCCTCCTCCTCCTCCTCCTCGTCATAATCCTGATCGTCGTTTTCATCATGATTGCTTTCACTGTCAGAGCTCGCAAAAGTCTGTGCAGCCTTTCCCTTCGTAACATTTCGTTTTTTGCTCGAATCTATTCGGCGAGCTCTCCGAAGCTTTGCCACCAAAGCGTCTGCGCTCTCGGGAGCTGTACTTGATGCAGCAGAACGCGAGGAAAACACAGAGGAATTGGTGCCGATTTCGACGCCAGAGTCCTTTACACCTTCGATGAGGTTCTGAAGAGCAAGAACAACGGGAGCATCCACAGGCACAGATTTGCGACAAGTTGGGCAGTCACCCGTGCGTGATTTACGTTTTCGTTTCCGACTTGCAGCAGCGGCGGCAGCGGACGCGCTTGAAGTCTCTTGCTTGAGGTTCACCTCTTGTCGCTCCACCCAGTCGAGCCAACAATTCCGACAGAAGCTGTGCGAACACGAAAGCAAAATTGGCATTTCCATAAGCTCCAGGCAAAGGCTGCATTCAAGCATCTCCATTAGCTTGGGATCCATGGTCGCCTCGCGAGACACATTTGGAGTATCGGTGTCGCCCGATACGAGCGCAGTCGTTGCATGCGCTGTCGTCCGCGATGACGAAGCGACATTACTGCTAGGACGTACAGAGACCTTGTAGCAGAATGAGATATCTCCTGGCAGACGTTCGAGGACCTGCGCTGCGCTCCTGCCGCCAGAAATATTTGTCCTGCCACCAAAGGAAACGATGTCGTTCGGGAAGAGCTGTCTCTGCGTATTTTCTTTGACAAGCTCGCCATTGACCAAGACTCCATTCAAACTACGCATATCTTCGACGAAGAGACTGCCACGCTCATTGACAAAGACTTTCGCATGGATCCTCGAGGCCGCTTTGCGATATTCGTCAACCAATCGAAGTTGGCACGACTTCAAGTCGCGGCCGGCCTTGATGATCTCTCCCCTGGAGATCTCGATCTCTTGCGTGGTCTTGGGGCTCACATTGCACGAGACGTTCTTGAGCAGCCAAATTGCAGCGGACTTGGCCGCCACGGCCCGTGCAGACTCTTCGTCCTGTCGCGGCATTCCCAACTCCTCTCCCCCCGACGCCATCGTCTGCACGCGCGCACTTGCGCCCGTGCGCGAAAAGCAGGCCAGGCCAGGCCGGGCCAGGGCGCCGCTCAGCCCAGCTCAGCTCAGCACGGCTCAGCCACGGCACAGCGACGGCGCCGTGCGCGCGGTTATTTCCGCCAGCCCGATCAAAGTAGTTGGTCTATCTCCTGCTCACATCGTTGCTCTTGTCGAGTCAAAGGAGAGCTCTTCTTCAACAGACCTATTCGTCGAATAGGTCTGTTTATCAAATTCAAAAGTACACGGTAAAACGCGACGAATGAACAGTGAGACCAGGTAGTATCTTGTGGGAAATGGAAATGACGTGAGCAGACAACGACGCCACAGAAGTGGTGAGATCAACTAAGCACCTTGTAGACTTGCTGTCCCAACAATTAGCCAATGTTGGCAACGAGTACCGTGGTTCCTCTATGCAGGTGTCCACCTTTTTTCCGACTTTATTGTCGCAAGAACCTTCGAGAGGCGTGATTTGTGGCATCGGGCGATCCTAGCAAGTACCCAAAGGCCGTGGTAGACAAGGCGCGCGAGACTCTCATTGCGGTGCATGGACTGGGTGTCGCTCTCCGCGTGGACTCACCGGATGACCTGGGCTCCAGCTTTGCGATGAGCGACAGCGGGGACGTTCGCCTGGACCGTTTCAGGTACGCTACCACCAAGGCAACGGCTGCTGAACGCGCGCGGGATTTACATGACTTCAATCAGCACTTTCGTGCTCAATGACTCGGCTCTTGAAAACTTGGTGTTTGTGTCCAATCAAATTCAATGTATTTCGTCTCGTTTGTTTTCTTTTGGAGTCGATTCATGCGATGCAGCGCATTTTTAAT
Organism: Aurantiochytrium sp. KH105; assembly: GCA_003116975.1. Taxonomy (NCBI): domain Eukaryota; class Bigyra; order Thraustochytrida; family Thraustochytriidae; genus Aurantiochytrium; species Aurantiochytrium sp. KH105. Next base: position 178,368 of record BGKB01000100.1, read on the forward strand.
GTCTGTTACGTGCACGTGGAGTTTCTTGTAGCATTTGCACGTCTTGAAAGTGATGCCCGACGAGGAGGAGGTCGTCGTTGTATTGCGTTGGATGTCACGCTGTTTTAAGCAGTTCTAGATCCAACTGATCGGCGGCTTCGCTGACCTTTGCCTCCAAGCGCTCTTCTGAGCCACAAAGCAAAGTCTTCTAAACGTCTCGGTGACCTCACCAAGCTCCGTTTGGAGGCGCGCCACGCGATCTTTCAGTTCGTGCAGAGCACCTGCGTCTCTCTCAGCAGCCCTCAGCTTTGACGTCAGTTGCCGGATCTGCTTCTCAAGGGCGGCATTACCGTCCTTCAGTGTTCTCCACTTTTCATTGTGCGCATTCAGATCGGCATGCAACTGCCGCAGTGCCTTGGCGTTCAATTCTTCCTTTTCCGCCTTCAGATCTCACAGGGCCTTTGTGGCCTTCTCGAGGTCCACATTTGTAGCGACAGCCTTTGTTCGCTCGTACTTCGTCTGAGTCTCGAGACCGGTGTTTCTCGATTGGACAGTCTTCACCTGATTATCCTTCCTGATCTCGTTGGCACGCATTGCCTTCCTGAGTTCTTGCAGCTCGCGCGTTGCACTCTCTTCCCGCGCCAAGGCAGCTTCCGCGCGCCTTTTAAACATCGCAGTCTCGGCCTCGAAATAACGGAGGTCACTCTCGGCAAGCACTGGCGCAAAACCAGCAGGAGCAGGAGCAGGTTTTTGGAGCAGGAGCAGGTTTTTGTAGCAGGAGCAGATTTAGGAGCGCTGTCGTCGCTTGAGCTGCTTGCATGAATAAGTTGCGAGCTCTTCAGGCTCTCGTTTTTGATTGAATTGATTTTTGTAAGCACGAGGGACAAGCTCATCTTCTTGTAGCATCAGAACATCCACATCCACAACCTGAAAGCTTGAGCTGCTGACGAACACAATCTCGTCATCGTCATCATCATCGTTAAGTCGATCACCATTGTCCTGTTCAATAGCAGCACAAGTAGCAGCGACCTCTTGCTCGCGCTCCTCGACTCTACCAACGGGCTTGGCCTTTCTGGCGCGCCTTGTCGTCGGCCTCGTTCTCCCCGTCGTTGTTCTCGCTGCTTCTCGTCGTCCCCGCGGCCGTCGCCACAAGTCGTCACGCCCAAGGCTCCGTCGTCGACATCTTCGTCCTCGACACCTTCGTCGTCGACGTCTTCGGGGCGCACCGGCGCAGCGCCCGCGTCAGCCTCGGCGCCGCTGCTGTCGCCGTCGAGCTCGAGCTCGCGAACCCGAACTGCCGCGACACTGCCATGCAAACGAATTCAAAACGCAACGGGGAGACGCGGCGCCGCTTCAGGCAGAGCGGAGCAGAGCCAACGCAAAACGCAAACGCGAACGTGAACGCGAACGCGAACGCGCGAGCGCGGGCTGGCTGCTGCTCGGCCGCGCGCGCGTCCGTGCGCCTGCCTCGCGCCCGCGCAGCCGGGCCGCGGAGGGAGGGAGGGCATCGATCGAATCGATCAGATTGAGGCTGGGCGGCGCGACCCGAACACGCCGAGGGGACCGCCACCCAAAAGCGCGCAACGAAAGCAAAGCCGGACGCGCTCGCTCGCCCGCTCGCGCGCGCGGGTTTGCGCGCACGGCGAGCTGCCGCGGCGCGCGGGACCTCCGCCAGGCCTGCGACGCCGAGGAGGCCGCGGCGGGTGAACCGAGTCGTCGGCCGGGCGCGCCACCTGGTCGAGAAAGAGCAAACGGCAAAAGGCCCCGCGGAGAGGCACAAGGGCGCGCCCTCGGTCCTCCATGAGTGAGAACGCCGACGAAGAGCTGTTGATGATACGCTCGCTTCTCGAAGCGGAGAGCACGAAGGACTCGAAGCAGATCCAGGCAGCGCAGAATAATCTCCTAAGCACGCTCGAAAGGTTCGACAGCATGCAGGCTGACAGCGCGACAGATGGATCCCAGGCTGAGAACCACGAGTCCGGCGTGAATGGCAACGGGAGTGTCCGTCTGAGCAAATCGTCCGGCACGAGCGTGGGTGGATCCTCGCTCACGACGTCGACACCCCGAAAGTCGAGCCGCGTGCGCCGTAGGCCAAAGCAAAAGTCTGCCACGCCAGTCTCGAGGCTTTTGCGCCACCACAAGCAGCGACACCCCGTCATCGTTTCCGAAGAGACGTCGGTGCAGGAAACCTCGGCCAAGCTGGTGGCGAAGCGGCAAAGCGCCGCGCTTGTCATTCGCAAGACGGAGGATGGAACCGAAACACTCGCTGGCATCTGCTCCGAAGTGGATATTTGCCGCCGCCTCGTCGGCGCCGGCTTGCCTGCGGAGAGCACGCCTGTGCGCGACATCATGACCAAGGATCCTCTCTGCGTGGACCCAGACGAAGACTTTAGCGTCGTCTTGCAAATCATGGTCAAGCACCGCTTTCGCCACCTTCCCGTCGTTCGCGAACCGCGGGCTTCGAGACGCGAGGAGGAAACGATGGATACCACTGTTTCAAATGGTGCTGGCCCCAGCGATGATGCCGAAGTTCAAGCTTCGAACACCGCTGGCATCTGCGGCCTCGTTGACATTACGCAGTGTCTCTATGATGCGATTCATAAGATCGAGCGCATGGAGGCGAACCAAGCCGAGTTCTTTGAGGCTGTGCAAAAGGCACAAATGTCGGCTTCCGGCGATCTTGTCGACCCCGAGGAGGCCGAAGCGCTAGCACAGCGCACGTTGCAGGCCCTCATGGCCTCGATTTCTCCCAGCGTGGGGACCGTGGTGCAGCGCAAGTCCCTCCTCAAATTAGACGTGTCATCGACTGTTGTCGACGCAGCCCTGGCCATGAAGGAGGCGCGCATGACGGCAGTCCTCGTCTTTGAAGGCTTGGGTGTCACCTCGCTTCCGTACTCCCACAAAGAGCTCGACCTCGAGAGCCATCAAAAGTTCGTTGGCATTCTCACCAGCAAAGACGTCATGACTCGCGTGGTCGGCAAAGGCCTCGACCCTTCCATTGCCAAGGTCGGCGAGGTCATGACGGGCAACCCAGACACCGTGCGAAAAGACAGCCGTGTTCTCGATGCGTTGCACATTATGCAGACGGAACGCTACCTTCATCTCCCGGTTGTAGATGGCGGGGTGGCCGCTGGTGCCGCTGATGTCGCCAGCCCTGGCGCTGGGACTGAAGCTAGTGCCAATGGCGCCGGAAATCAGGGGGACGCAAGCACCAACGGTGGGGCGGAGCCGATGCGCGTTTGTGGCATTCTGAGCGTACTGGATTGCGCCGTACATACCTTTGCAAGCTCTTCGGGCAAGGCTGCACAGGTTCTCAGCTCGGCGCCAACGCGCAAGAGTTCGACTGTGTACTACCCTACTCCTGTGCACGGTAGCGGGTCTTCGCACCCCACGGACTCACTTCCGTCGGCACCCATGTACTCGCATCAGCAGTGGCGTGACCCAGACTCGATCAGTGCATTCAGCGAGGTGCGCAGTGTGCGCAAGAGCGCCGTCGATCCGGTCGAGGTACTCGAGGGCGCGACCGAGGCGCAGGACCTTGGGCGTCCGCCTTTGCATCGCTCAAGACTTGACGTCTCTGACTTGGACCTCGACCCTGAAAATGGGTCCGCAGCAGGGTCGCGCAGAGTCCCTGCTCTTGGTGCGACGACCGGCAGTGCATATGCATCAAGCCGCACGCTGCTTGCCGGTGACAATCTTGTCATCAAGGTCAAAGATTTGGCCAATGGCAAAGTGTACCGCCTTTCGGATAAGAGCATTAGTTCGCTCGAGGATCTTCTTGCTCAGCTCGAGCGCGCCTCTGGCCAAGATGCTGATGAGATGCAGCTTGTTTACCTCGACGAAGATAAAGATCGGGTGCAGCTTGCGAACAATCTGGCTCTCGACGAGGCCCGTGCACTCGCCAAGCAACAGGGATGGAAGAAGATTGATGTTTTCATCCTCACAAGATCGGTCGAGCAAGAGTACACTGTCAAGGTGAAGGACCCTGTGGTTCTCGCGGCGGGCATTCTCGTTGCAGGTCTAGCCGTCGTTGCCCTGGGGTCCTTCCTGTTTTCTCGTGCAGATAGAGGTTCACGAGGAAACAACTCGTACCGACGCTATCGTTGAGCGCGTCTTTTAATTCATTAAAAATTTTCAAGGAAAAGGAAAAACCGTCTCTCGAGCTCCCCGATTCAACAACTCAAATTGAAGCAGGGCAAAAGAGCATCGTCTGAACTTTGAAACAGGTTGGCTTCGTATACATTCTTCTTCAACATTTTGCTCTTCTTCCAGCTGCGACGAAGCTTGGTAGGCCTACCATCGAACACGATTTTAATCAGTGGCAGTGGGGTATCTTGACAATACCGCAAAACATCGCTAGATTCGACCATTCGGGGACATTCTCCTCTTTTTTATTTTTTGCTCTCGAAAAAAACAAAGAAATCAATAAAAAGCTGCACGAATGCAAAGCAGAGCAAAACGGTGTGTACCCCTCCTCCTCTTGCTGACGTTGCGCGTGCGCGCGCGCGCGCGCCTGAGAGCGCGAACGGGCGCAGACGTAATGCTGCGACCTGGCCTGTGGCGAAGCTCAGACGGGCAAAGTAGAGATGATGCGCAAGAGCAGAAACGCGTTCTCGACTTGCGGAAAACAACGCCAACGACGCGCCATGAGCGCAAAACGGACCAAGAGGAACTCGAGCTCGCGCGCGACGAGCACGCGTTGAAAGGACTCGCAGAGCTGCGCAAGCAGCTCCGACCCTCTCCAAACGACCTCAGTGTACTTTTTGCGCCGCATCTTGCCCACGCTTGCACGCTTGTGCCAAATAAGCCGCTGCGACCTTTGCCATTTTCACATGCCAAGCCGTGGAATGAAAATGTGCAGCTGGAAAGCCACCGCGACGAACCGTCAATGCAGTTTGGGAGACCTCAAAAGACTTCAGCATCAAAGCGCGCGCGGCGAGTCCTGCCAAAAAGGGCGTCAAGCGATCAAGTCTCTGCGAGCTGGACGTCGCCGGCGAAAACTGCAGTGAAACGACAGCGAAAAACCAACGCAACTGAAAACGAAACGTCAAAGCATCAACAACCAGCGATCCCATCTGCCATGGAGACTCTTGCAGACCTGCACGAGCAAGAAGCTGCCCGCCTCATTCTGCTCCGCGAAGGGCTTTTAGCCCAAGCACAGGCGCGTCTACGAGGTGTGAGACCAATATCACATGAAACTTTTGCTGACCAAGAAACGCTCGGTCGCGAGCTCGCTCGCGTCAGTCTCCTCGTTGTTGAAGTCATTCTTCGTTCCAGACGCGTGGGATGCAAAGCTATCGATGGCGCGAATCGTGATTGCCGCGAGATCGGGTACGAGTGGAATGGCGCAAATTATCTACTCAAAATGATTTCGGATGTGGGCATGCTCGACCAACTCAACATCACCAAAGCGAGCAAATTCGCAAGAAACCCGCTGCTACTCTCCCACAATCTCGACGAGCTCGCAAAGCTGATCAAAGTCAATGTGCTTGAGTTTGAAACGACAAGCATATGGCGTTTTCTTGATTGTCCAAGCACGTACGAAGTTCGGCAGTACACGGCGGCGATCTGGATTTTGCGTGAAGAAGCTCACTATGAGCGTCGGCAAGCACCTCGTATGCTCGAGGCAATGAAGAATCGAGTGTTACCTCCAGATCCAGCAATTGTCGAGGCCGCTTGCCTGCAAGAGGCAGCCAACAAGGAAATGGCAGTTGGGGGATGCTGGAAGTACGGCGGAAAACCCATAAGCAGCGCAGCTGCAGTGGCATCCCCGCATGCAAGAGCAAGATCGAAGGTAACGTTCGAGAAACGTATCCGTATTCTCGAGAATGTGTACAAGGAGAATTGCGAGGCACAAGTGCAAAAGCGCGAAATTGCCGCAACGCAAATGCAAAAGATCGTTCGCGCGAGGCTTGCACGACGTTCCATCGTACAGGAAGAGAACCGCAGATTCGTTGCAGTTGAGCTGCAACGGTTTTGGCGCGGTGGTCTTGCAAGGGTGGACTTTGCCAAGCGACGAGAACAACAGGCCGACGCTATGGAAATTGCTCCCGTGATGAAGACATTGAATCGACAGGAGAACGCAGCTCTGCGCATCCAGTGCTTGTGGCGTCGGGCTGTGGCCACGGGCCGGGTCCAAACAATCCGCGAGGATACCGCGGCAACTCAAGTCATTGCATGGCTTCGATGCCACACCCAACGATGGCGACACAAGGCATTTATCGCAGCAAGACGTATACAGATGATGGCGCGAGCCCGATTCGCACGCGACGAGCTGGCGCGTCTTCGACTCGAGCAAAAACAAAATCGAGCAGCCACAAAGATCCAATGCATCATACGCATGCGGCAGGCACGAGAGGTTCGAGAGGGGCTCGTGCGAGACCGGGCTGCGTCTCGCATTCAGCAACGCGCTCGGATCTTTGTGGCCTACTCCTTGGCGAGAAAGGCTGTTCGCGCCCAAATCATTATCATGTCGTGGAGACAACATCGTGCCCGACGACTCGTCCGAGAGCGACGCCAATTTTTGCGAGCAGTCGACTTGGTACAAAGCTGGCACCGGGAAAGAAGTGCGGCACGAAAGGCGCAATTGGAGAGAAAACTTGCGAGCTGGCGCGCAAAACATACGAGCGTCTCGCGAAAGTTTACCTCTGATACATCAAACACCAAGTCCTGGTTTCATGGCTGTGCCCTTTACGACCATCAGCGCGCGCTGCAAAAGCAGCTTGTGGTTCTCGAGCGAACATCGACGGCAAGAAGAGCCCTGGAGCGACTCGAGGCTCGAATTGCAAAGTACGCTGCTCGTCTCGACGAGCTCAACGTGACTGTCTCGTTTGCGCCGATGCGCGCCATGCTCAAAGTCAAGGCTCGTTACGAGCAGATGCTTGTTATCACCAAACACTTGAGCGCGCGCGAGCTTGCTGATGCAATCGACGATGCAACGGAGGAACTCGATGCCGTGGAGGATCGCATCGAGTTCATTGAAAACCTCGTGCGTACAGCCATCAAGGCGCGCGACGACTTTGTCATTGCAACGCGAGTCACGGACGCCCAAGAATATGTTCTCTGCAGATCCCCAACAGAGTTCGAGGCATTCAATAAGGCCTACTTGGCCGCGCAACGTCGCGAGCAAACCCTCGCGGAGATGCAACGCAAGGCTGAAGTCGCAGAAGCGCGATGGCGACAAATGATTATTGAAACCGAGTGGAAGCATCGCGTCCGCGTGGAAACCCTCGAGAAAGCAAGCTCTGAGACGGTGTCGCAGCTGCATAAGCGTAGTGCACGTGCAGGTGCTGCACAAATTGCTTTACATATACGTACAAAGGGACTTGCGGCTGCGGCAGAGCGTCGTGCCGAGGTGAAGCGCAGTGTGCGTATTGCCGAGCAGCTTGCAGGCCGTATCTCTGCGATGGCCGAAGAAGACGCTTACGCAGAAGCGCATCGAGCATACCTTGCGGCGTCGCCGCTGGCGATGCGCGCAGCCCGGAAGCACTTTGATGCCTTTGACACAGAGGAGAGTCTGCATCCTGGCGAGATCACACCAGAAGACTTTCAAAAGCTCGCTTTCGACCTCGGTGTCGTGGTGCCCATGGCGCGTATTCGGGACTTTGTCGATCGCGTAGACCTCAATGGAAACAATCTCATCGACTGGGACGAGTTTGCGCGATGGTACTTTTGCTGCAGTGAGGCAGACAAGTTGCGCTTCCAGTTCCGACGCATGGGGACACGTGCAGGAGCCTCGCAACTCTTTCAAGCCGGAGGGCTTTCGACGAAACTACGTGTTGACCAAGCAAGCCGAAAGGCCAAGCGTCTTGTACGAGCGACTACCAGTCAAAGTCTACTCTTGACTTCGCGGAAATCTTCGCGCAAGACCTCCCGCAAGCTTTTGCCCAAATAAATTAACGAATTATGTTTGCTGTCTCAAGGAACGATGAGTTTGGTTGATTTCGATTCCGACTTTTGTCAGGTCGGTAGGTTGCCTCGCTGCGCATACGTGTGGAAGTGTGTCTTCCCTCCAGGAACAAGCTCCGTGGTGCGGATCACGGGTGTGCTTTGTGTCCTTTTCTTGACAACCACAAGGTCCGAGGCGCGTCGCGCTGCTGCTCCCGTGGGTGTGCTTGGACGTTGAAAAGATCGGCCCCACGCAGCCTGTGGGTCTGCGTGGTCCACCATGCCCCAATTGGAGGCTGCGTGATGCACCACAGGACGATGCCAGGGCCGCATGGGTTGACCTGTGGCCGATGCCACAGCGCCAGCGCCGCCACTGTTTGCGTTGTCGCGAGGACTCTGAAGCGTGAGGGAGAACCCAGGCGAGTCAGCTTCCTCGGCACCGCTTGTGCCCGAAGTGCTGACGCAAGGCTGGACTTCGAGGCCCTGCGAGCGCACGACAGCGTCGTGGAGGTTGAGAAACCACTTTTTTGGATCGAGCGGCGCAGGCAAGGAGATCTGACTGTCCTCAAGGTCGTCCTCTGCCTCGTTGTTTTCCTCGAGACTTGACGTATTTGCGAGACCGACATTTGACGGAGCCTCTACGTCGAACGCTTGATTCGGCACGTCGGCGCCTTGACCCGAAGGTTGCGCGGGTTCTGCCGGGGTCGTAGTCGCGGCTTTGGACGTACGATGACTGCGCTTGAACGCCTCAGCGGCAGCATATAGGGTGCGCCGTTCCCCAGACTTCCACCCCGAGAACAAGAGGAGAATATCGTTGGCTTCGCAAACGGAGGCAAAGCGACAAAGCATCTCGAGGGCGGCCGTGTCAAGATCATTGACAGCTTCGCAGCTAAGAATAATGGTCGATGGCGGAGAATCGGATGAGTTTTGAGAGCCAGAACTGTTCGAGTCCGAATCCTTACCAAGGTGGCGAGCGTGGTCTGCGGCCATGCGCAGCGCTGCGGCCTCGAGCGCCTCCTCAAAGCGCTCAAAGTTGGCAAAGCTGAGGGAGGCATCGAGACGAAAGATGCGAAGGCCGTCAAGACGCTTTGCATCAGGGAAACGGTCGAGGGCGCGGTAAATGTTGGTGCCAGGCAAAACACCCAGCTCGGGGCACTCGCTGCCCATGTTGCGCCGGATGAGCACAACGAGGGCAAGTGCGGCACCGCAGATGATCCCCCACTGCACACCTCCGAATAACGTGACGATAAAGGTGACGACCCAAAGTACAAAGTCGTCCGTTTTCACGCGCGCGAGGGCGATCGGTTTGTGAAAGTCAACGAGACTGGGCAGTGCAACGACAATGATGGCAGCCAGGGTCGCTTTGGGCAACATTTCGATGACAGGGGTCAGCGCGACGAGAATGAGCATCATGACAAAGGAGTTGACAAAATTGTGGAGCAGGGTGTCCGCTTGCAGAGACGCGATGATGGCGCTTCCAGAGAACGATCCGCCGGCGACTTGTGCGCCGAAAAAGCTGCCGATGGTGTTTACGGCGCCGAGTGCCTTGAGCTCTTGTGAGACTTTGATGTCGCTGTTCGACCTGCGCGCAAAGCTCTTGGCGATCGCAATGGCAAGCACAAAATTGATGACGGCGATAATCATGCCTTCAAGCATCATGTCCATATGCAGCGATGTGTCGGAAATGTGTTGCCACGGAACAGTAAAGGGCGGCATGCCCTGGGGGGTCTCGCCCGCGACTTCGATATCGTAGACCGTGTCGAGGTCAAAAATAGCCACGAGCGCAACAGAGACGAGGACAGCGAACATGGCACCCGCGTCGGGGATGCCTCGCTTGCGGCCCCAACGTGCGGTGGCTTTTTTGGAAGCAACAAGAAGCGCAATGTTGAAGACGGACAACACGACAGTGGCCGGGTTGGTCTCCCCTATATGCTTGAAGAGCGCCACGTAGGTCTGCACGAAGCCCGAGGCCTCGATATGTACACCAAAGAGATACTTGACCTGACTGGTGCCAATGAGAAAGGCGGCAGTCGTGGTAAAGGCTGCAAGGACCGCGGGCGGGATTAGCACCACGAGCTTGTCGAGTCTCAAGACGAGCATCAAGAGCGTCCAGAGACCGATGTAGAGAGTGAGCATGGGTGCAATGCTGTCCAAGGTTGCCTGGTCTGTGAAACCGGTGGCAAGAAGGGCTTCTCCGAAGAGGAGAGCCGGCAGCGCGCAGGTCCCGAGACTTAGCCACTTGCTGTTGCCCATGAAGCCGTACACGAGCGTACTGAAGAATGCAGTATAGATTCCGTGGATGGGGCTCAGCTCTGCAAGAAGGGCATGGGCCATGGCTTTGGGTGCAATGACGAAGCCAAGCGTGATACCAATGAGAACGTCGCGCACTAGATTTTTCCGCACATCATATCGTGGGAGCCAGACCAACGCAGGTGCTGTGGCCATGAGCTGCGACTTGGCGAAGCGCGCTGCCCGGTTCGGGCAGGGTGCGCCGCTAGCCTCATGAAAATTGGTTTCTCTGTCTGCTGCAAGATCTTCGTCTTTGTTTCCGAAGCAGTCTTCGCCGCTCGCCGGATTGGGCGCATCGAGCGTGACATTACGTTTGTATTTATGCTGTGTACCTTGGCGTCGCCTGCCGCCCGCAAGACTGGTCCATGGAAGCCGTGAGCCCGTGCCCTGGTTTTCCTTGAAGCTGCGTTGAAAGTCCTTTTCCGTCTCAATTCGAAGTAGCGGCGTTAATTGATCGTGTCGCTGCTGCTCGAGGCGCTCCCGGTGCGCGTCTTGGCGTCCGCCATTTCCGCCGTTCGCGTCCGCCTCTCCTCGCTCGAGGTCCTGCGCTGCCCCATCACGGCTTTGCTGCTGCAGGGCCGGCCTTTCCACCACCAGCGACACGTTTCTGGGCCCGAGCTCCTTGTGCTCGCCGCTCTCCTCCTGCCCGCCCAGCATGCTGGCTGCGCCCGCCCGTGCCTTGCAGCTCTGCCCAGGCTCGCGCTCGCGCTCGCGCTCGTGCTCGCGCTCGAGCTCGAGCTTGTGCTTTCCTCCCCTTGCGATCAAAGAGCGAGGAGGGAGGGAGGGAGGCCCTGTCCCCGCCGATGGACTCGGCCGCAGACCGGCCACTGCCGCGCGCGAGCGGGACCGCGACGCGCGGGCGTCGACTCCAGCCTCTCGCGCACCGAGGCCAGCGAGCACGGTATGGTCGGCACCTCCAAGGCAACGAGAATGGCAGGGCAGGGCAGGGCACGGCAAGGCAAGGCAAGGCAAGGCAAGGAGGGCCGGCCGGGAGGTCTGCTTGGCGTGGAGCCGCTCCCGAGACCGGCGCCGGGTCCGGTACGTGCTGCACGGGGAGACTAGCGGGGGCGAGGTACGTGGAGGGGGTGGCGCGAACGCGAGCGGACACCGCCGTGACGTTTCTCACCGACCGTGGCGAGTGACGTTTTGGAGCAGCTTGATCAAGCGGGCGCGTGCCTCGCTCGATCTCTGCGGTGCCGGCCGCTGCCGCTCGAGAGAGCGACTGCGAGCACAGCAGAGCAGCAGACCGCGCGGAAGAACCTGCTGCTGAAGCGCCCAGCCGCCGGCACGACCCGCACGAGCCTCGCCCTCCCGCCGCGCCAAGCCTCGCCAAGCCTAGCCAAACCCAAACCGAGACCCAGGCCGAGCCGCGTCCGCGTCGAGTCGGCCATCCATCATGGACCCCCCTCCGCATACTACACATACTACATATACTAGCACACCCTCCACAGTTCTTGGCACCCACACCTCCACAGTGGACAGGGGAACGGCGGGAAGAGAGCCCCGCGGACCCCGGTGCGCGCGGTCGGGGACCCTGGTGTGCACCTGCAGGCTCCTCCCGCACCTGGCGGGTCCGGAGCTGGGCCGTTGACAGGGTGCGCCAAGCACAGCACGCACACGCAGCACAGCAGAGCGAGTGCAGGCGAGCCCAAGTTCTGCATCGAGGTCTTCTCCATTCGTCCATTTGGCCGCCTTCGCAGACGGACCGTGCGACTGCTCTCGCGGTGCTGCGCTGCGCTGCGCTGCGTGGAGTCAGTGGCAGTGGTGGGAGGAGGGGCGGCGCGTGCACACGCGGGTTGTCTTGGAGGTGCCATCGCGTGAAGCTTTGCGGGGGAGGCGAAGCTCGGCTTGGTTTGTTTGTATGTCGCTGTCGCTGCTCGTGCTCATCCATCACGCGAGCAGCCCAGCGCAGTGCAGCGCGGAGGGGTTCCCAGGGAAGGAGGGAGAGAGGGAGGAGCGAGGTCGTTGTGGCAGACCTGAAGTTTGGTTTGCGAGGCGCGAAGAGCAGGACACGCACGGCACGGCACGGCACAGCACGGGCGTCGGCTGTGGCTCTCGCTGTCGCTGTTGATCGTGATTAGGTCGGGCTGTACCACAAACAACCAACTGCAAGTGCAGCTTACTTTACTTTACAGTTACCAGGCTAGTTAGGATCGGGCGTGCGTGCGTGCGTGCGTGCGTGCGTGCCGAGACTGAGGTGTGCGTCACCGCCATCGAGCGGCGAGGAATTACGACGATCTATAGTCCTCCTCCTACGCGTCGTCTATGCCGTAAGCGAAGGTGGGCCTCAGATCGCGAGCGGTTCAGAAGGGCGGCGCTCGCCAATCAGAGCAGCAGCAGCTGCAGCAGCACAGAGTGAAGCAAATCGCTCGCTAAACCGGAATCAATCGTGCGCAGACCGAGACGGCGCATCGATCGAAGCGAGGGGCTCCAAAGGCGGGGCCGCGAGCGAGCGCAGATACTCGGATTACGTTGTCACGATGCTCTTTGCCGGCGTCTTTGGCGTGCTGACAGCGGCGCTGTTCTGGGGCTCGAACTACATCGTGACCAAGCAACATGGTAAGTTGGCTGATATGACATCACAAGACATGACCTGCGCCTCGCTGTGCGCCGGGATGTCGAGCATGCGGAAAAGGGGGATAGAAAGGAAAGCACACTGACGCCCGCTCGCGCCGTTGGTGGACGGACACGCACACGCATGCAGATATGGGCGATGGCATGACATTTCAGTTCCTGCAGTGCACAGGAATTCTCCTCGTTGGGGTCATGACGCTGGTCTTTTCGCTCGACGTGCCGCGCAGCCCCGACTATGAAAAGTTCCCCATGCCCGATAAGTACGCGCTCATTTCCTCCGAGGGCATCCTGGGTGGCGTGGTATGGTGTCTGGGCAACCTCATGACCATCCCCATTGTTCGACGTGTTGGTATCGGTCTTGGACTCAGTCTGTGGAACGGCACTGCCACCGTGGTATCGTTTGCCATGAGCCGGGCTTCAATCATTGGACTCAAGCCGCAGACGCTTCACCCTCTCTGGGCAGGATATTTTGGCGCCTTTCTTGGCGTCCTCTCGCTCGTCGTCTTCGCCTTCATTGATGCCGATGGTAACGAGGAAGCGGACGCGAACGTTGACGCAGCCTCGGGGCACCAGAGGATTTGCACGGCAAGTGGAGATGTCGATTGCGAGGCCGATTGCCACGCAACTCGTAACGGAGACGCGAGCAGCTATGCTCGCATCGAGAACAACGAGCAGCAGTCCTCTCGTCGCGCCAGTGCAGGTTCCAGCGGGACAGATGCCTCGACGCCGTTGCTTGAACCCATCCCGTCCGAAATCGAGGAAAGGGTCGTGGCCATGTATGAAAATCTGCTGCAAACAGTAGAGGACGCCACCCATGGCCATCCCGAGGTTGCATCCGACAAAGAGGCGCGTGCGCGCTTCGAAGGCATCGTCATGTGTCTGCTTGCCGGAACGCTGTATGGAATCCAGTTTGTCCCACTCACCGTGCACTCGATGCAATACCCGAAGCCGGAGAATCTCTCGGATGTCATTTACCAAATGCGCTTCACGTTTTCGCAATTCTTGGGCATTTACGTCACCTCCGCTCTTGCCTTTTTTCTGTATTGTTTTGTGCGCAAGAACCGTCCTGTCATTCTTGCCAAGGAGGCATTTGCGCCTTCGATTGTGTCTGGCATGATGTGGGGAATTGCCTGCATGGGTTCAATGGTCGCCGTCAGCGACATGGGTCTTGGCATTGGGTAAGTTTCGGGGCTTGGTCGGCCGAGCGCGTGAGCCGCTGTCTTCTTCATTTGTTCGTGCAGGATACTGACGTTTTGTGTGATCTTGTTTGGTTCTTCCTATTATTTGCGACAGCTACCCGCTCACCACAAACGGCTGTTTTCTGGTCAATGCCGTGTGGTCGGTCTTCTTTTTCAAGGAGGTTCAAGGCGCTCGCAACTTGCGGCTTTTTGCGATGGCTGGTGCCCTCAACCTCGCAAGCTGCGCATTTTTGGCCTGGTCCCGTTCGTGAACTTGATTTTTAGGCCTGGCTCATCATAACACCCCCCCTCCCCCCCCCCCAAAAAAAAAGAATGTCTCGCTCTTTTTGACAAATCCATCCTCGATGTATACTTGATCGTTTATCGTGCTCTCGCACTCCGTGAGGGGTCCGCAAGCTACAGTTGCCACCAAGCTTACGCTGCCACCGACTATCATCAATGCGTAGCAATGTGCCGCCTTCAACTGCTCTTTGCCAGCCGCCAGCTGCAGCACGCGGACACTTTTGCACGCGCTCTGCGCTGCGCTGCCCGTCTCAGCTCCGCAGCAGCCGACGCAGAAAATAACATGAGGACCGAGGCGAGGCGAGTGAGGCAGAGCCCGAGCGAGACTGCTCGAGTCGAGAAGAGGTGTATTATACTGTTATGAGAGACTCAAGTCGGGCCCGTGCCCTGCTGCGCGGTGCAGCGCGATGCCGCGCTTGAGACAGGTCCTGCACACGCAGATACAGTTAGAGAGCCCAGAGGGGAGGAAGAGCGCTGGCCCACGAACGCTCAAGCACGCGTTAGGGCGGGACCTATTCATAACAACAGCCCGACTGTGAGTCTGAGAGACTGCTGCTGCTGCTGCTGCTGGCGGAGGCAAATGTGATGCGATGTGATGGTCCCAAGTGCCGCCAAGGCTGCGCACCATAAGAAGGCCCGGCGCAGGGCAAGCGAAGCACAGCGCAAGGCGCCTGCAGCTGCCGGCCCTGGCACCGTTCGCCACGACTCGGGCAGATCCCGAACGCCAAGGAATACATATAGACAGCGTCCGTACAGAACCGAGACGCGCAGCAGCGGCAACAGCAGTGTTGAGGCGGTGAACCCGGACGTTAATTGATTGATTGATTCTAGCGCGACAAGGTGACCATGGCGCCCCCTGCCCTCACGGACGAGATCACGAACGCCTCGAGCAGGCCGCCCTCGCATCTGGACAAGCAGGAAAAGGCAGAGGTGCTTGAGGCCGGCCCGGGTGGTCGCACCAAGACAAAGAAATTTGGACTCGAGGAATCGCCTTCTGGCCGAGCAACATGCCGCTCGTGCAACAAGAAGATTGCCAACGAGGCGCTCCGTTGGACGTTTTCGGAAAACAACACAGGTCCTTTTTACTTTCATCTCGAATGCATGCCGTACCCCGTGGACGGTGTTCCCTTTGATGATATTGTGCGCCAGCCTTCTCTGCGCAACGAGCAAGTTCAGGAAGCCAAGGCTGCGTTGGAGGAGGCTCGCGAAAAGCGCGAGCGCGCAAAGCTTGAGGAGCTCGAAAATGAAGTGCAAAAGCTCGCTCACATGGACCTTACTCCTCGCAATGAAACCTCGCGCGACGCTTCCGAAAAGGATCTCCGCGAGGAATACGCTTCCATGCCCGTAGACGAACTCAAAGAGTACCTTCGCGTGAACAACTACCCGCGTTCGGGTAACAAGGAAGAGCTCGTGAACCGTTGCGCGCTTGGCCAAGTTCTCGGACAGCTCCCTCGCTGCCCGAAATGCCGCTGGGGCAAGCTCAGCGTGGACACCACGCTTTCCACGTATCTCGACCCTCTCGTCAGCTGCCTGGGCCACTTTAACACTGTTTATCACGAACAATGCGACTTTACCAAGCGCGGCGAGGAGGCCCGCTCGCTCTTCGAGTCCAAGTGGCAATTTCTGCCCGATGTCGCTGCTGAGCTCGGCCCCGATGCGGGCAAGGCCGCAAATTTTGCTCAGACTGGACCTCGTGAGTTCGTTGTCGATGGCCACAAGTACGCCTACGCTCACGGCCACATTCCCAGCGATATTCGCGCTTCGAACATTGAAAAGGAAGATCGCACCGACGACACGGACGAGACTTCGTCCAAGGCCCGAAAGACTGAGGAATCCTCTGACGCTCCATCGTCCGCCGCTGCATCCTCCGCAAACGACCAGGAATAAAGGTCTCCCTCCCTCCATACTGATTAACGAGTTATACATTTATATTTTGCAGTCCTTCCTTCCTTCCTTCCTTCCTTCGTTTCTTCGCCGTCACTCGCTGACCTTGTTGAAACAGTTCTCTTCTTCTTCTTGCGACGTCTTCCCGTTCTCCGTGACAACATGCAATACAGGCATACAGGCATCCATTCCACTCCATTCCATTTCATTCCATTCATCCAAAGATGCACGGCCTCCCTCTGACTCTGCTGGTCGATTGATCGTTGTCTTCCTCCTCAATGGAAAGATGGTCTTCGCGGCCATTCTGTAGTCGTATACCAGCCAGACAGCCGCCAGTCGTGCATTGTCTGTTTGGTCCTGTCGTGGGTGTGTACGCGCTGGCTTGCGCCCTTCGCTAGGCCTTGATTACCTACTACAAAGGACCAGCGTGTTACCAGCGCGCAGCAAACCCCAAAGGGTTTTCGTGCGCGCGCGACTCTCGCGGCGCACGGACGACGCTGGCAGAGACCGCCGCCGCGCGCAGGAGACAGACGGGCGTCAGGCGCCGGCAGGCAGGAAGAGAGACAGACACCCAGGCAAAGAGACCGAGCGGGCGAGCGGCTTGAACCCGCGCGCATTTGGGGGCTGCAGACGGCGGTTCGGCGCGAGCAGATCGCCTCGCGCGCCCAGGACGCGAGACCACGTCCACTTGGACAGCACCATGGGTAGAGATCTCTCGCACGAAGAAGCACTCATCGTGTATCGAGCAAAGCGCCTCTTTGCCATCGCCCTCATCACTTTCATCGTGTACGCCGCTTTCAGCGCGTGGCGAATCCAGTCTGTCGAGGAGTACCAGGATGCTTTGCTGGTCTCCATGGCAGACGACCCGGATACAATCAATGTTCTCAGCGAGCTGTACGCTACGAGCACGGGTCTCATGTACTTGAACTACTCGACGCTGTTTATCTTTTCCTTTGTAATATCCGTTTGCGCGTGGCGTGGGGTCAACGTTCGCGATCGGAATCTCGTTCGATGGCACATTGGCGGCAGCCTTGGCTGCATTGCTGTGCTCGTCTTCACCTTTGTTAACCTGGGCATCGTCGGCGATCTCTGCACGTCTGATGTAACGAATTGTGCGACGCTTCAAACCGTTTATGCCTGGTCACTTGTACTTTCGGCGGTCCTTTCACTTTTGTATTGTGCTTCTGCTACTTACGCGTGGAGAATAGCTTCTTCACCTGCATTCGACATTATTGAAGTCGAGCACGTTCGTGTGGCCCCGAAAGAAATTCTTTCGTCAGGCTTTTGGATAAAACAACTTCCTGTTGATCCTGTGGAAAATCGAGGTGACCTCGAAAATGGTCGCGTTGCTGCCAAAATGAATGGTTTGGACGACGACGACGACGATGATTATGTCCCCTATGCAACCCCAGTAGCTCGTCCGAGGAAATAGCATGCGGGCAACCCTAAATGCACCTTTTCTCTAATTAGTTTGTTGTCTTTTGATTGGTCAGGTTGCTAGAAAAATAAAAATTGCTCTCCATCCTGATTAATTCAACAATAAAAACGGCTACAAATGCTATGTTTACTGGCAGATAGCGCAGTTTGTGATTCTACTCACGCTTTGCCAATTGGCTTACCTTCTGACTGCCCCAGCCAAGGCTATCATGACACGTGCCATTGGGGCGCGTCTTAGCTTCCTTCCACCTGGTACAAGAGCCTAGCATCTTCAGTTAGGATAAATGCTAGAACTCATTGGCAGGCACCATTTCGCGGCCGCTTTCCAGAACCAGACGCCACTTCGCGCGCGGCGAGGGCGCACGAACACTCGGTGCGGCCGGCAGCGGGCGCTGGGCGCAGACCCGCCCGCACTGCGCCTGCGTATCAGTTGCGCGAGGGGACTCGTGTTTTCTTGTTTCTTTTCCGCGGGAGCGAGGAGGAAGAGCATCCAAAACGTACCGACGCCTACCTCCGCAGCACGAACGACTGGCTAAGCGTGGCGAGCACACGCAGGAGCGCGCGCGTCCGCTATCCTACATCGACAAAGGAATTGCGGAACCATGCCGAAACGGGCAGCGCTACATCACACCTTTAATGTGCCCTGGGAGCACGCTACGACAGCATTTTGGTGCAAATACCCGCACCCAGATCTCCAACACGTCAAAGATGCTCTCGTGCTTGACCGCACCGTTGACGACCAGGGACGTCTGCACACGACCCGCCTCATGTGCGTCCAGCAGTCTCTTCCAAGCGTGCTGAAACCCTTTGCGGGGAACTGCGACTCATACTATGCCATTGAGCGGAGCACTGTCGACCCTGCTCGCAAAACCTTGGTTCTCGAGACGCGCAATTTGACCTTTGGGAGCATTCTGCGTGCCGACGAAACCTGCACGTACAAAGCAGCAACAGATGGCTCTGGTAGAACGGAATACACTTGGGAAGTCGAATGCGGCGTGCAGAAACGCATCCCCTTTGTGCAAGACCGCGTGGAGGACGCCCTCGTGAACAAAGCCAAAACAAATTCTGCTGCGGGCCTTTCCAAGATGGACGAGATCGTCAGCGAGGTTCATCGCTGTGCTATGGCGTCCAAGGGCCCTTCATTCCGTCGCTGGCCCACGCGCACCACGGATCTTCCCAACGCATCATCCTCTACAAATGCGGACGCAGACGCAAAGGCAAACGCACCAACACAAGGCGGTGAACCTGCAGCTCTTGCCGCGTCAGCGAGCAGGCCTCAAGGTCGTCGATTTATTTTCTTTGGCCCGCGCAAACCTCTGCACGAGTCATCCTTATTTTCCAAACTGTATTACACCTCGACACATTATTGACGGCGTTAAGTCTTCTCTTCTTTATATTTTTCACAAAGCTATTACTACCTCTTTATCACTTTCAACCTGTTTGCGGTGTGCCCAACCAGCCTCATGTCACTTTGATCTAAAGCCAAATGCACGTCTTGAGCTGACAATCTTAACATTTCTCTCGCACACAAGTCACTCGTCCAAGCGCAAGCGCCTCTGTGCCCGGATTTTGCACCAGAACAAAGTTCTCGCGATCTTTGGCAAGCTTGGCAAGTTGGATAAAGCCTCGGCCTGACGCACGTCCAGGTGAGCTCACGAGAGAGCTCGCCCGCACTCGTGTGCGGCCAAGTGCGCTCGTCACAAAGCCAACAGGGTCTCGATTCATGTCCACATCCGCGGTTTGGCCCTTTTTCACCACCGATTCATACTCGTCCTCCCGTACCATGAAGACTTTTGCTCCAACGTCTACGCGGGCGCGACATCCTTGGGGTTGTCGAAGCCTTAACTCAATAGTGCAAAAGGCTTGGTCATCGCGTCCATATTCGTGCTGCACCAAGGCGTCATAAGGACTCGCGATGCGTTTTCCTCGCGGACGCTTCATATTTACCGCAACGTGGGTCGCCTCTTGTGCTTTCCAATACTTGCTAAATGCTTCAGTCTCGGGAAAGTCGTCCGGAAATAAGGGCCGTCCACTCGCCAGTGTTGCAGCTCGTTCCTCTTCCCATCCAGCGGCTGATGCACCAGCATGCACCAACAGAACCCAGAGGTTGCGAGCAACTCCGCTTCCTCGTGGACTTGCAATGACCAGGTCCCAGCTGTTATCATGATGTCGCACGAGTGTCAACAGCGTCTCTTGTTCTGAGATGGTGTCAGCCTCGATACCAGATTCGAGTGACATGCCTTCCTTTGCCAGTTTCTTCGCTATTGTTGCAGGGTCTTGGACAACGGATGAAGCATCAGGTTCCATACAAGACTTGCCGCCAAGCTTGAGAGCGAGCACATTTGCATTGTGTACACGCAGCTGTAGCATCACCCCTGAAGGCACATGACGCGGCGCATGGATGGTGCGCTGCGGGCCAAAGAGCGCCCTCCATGTGTCGCGCGTTGCACCCGATGCTTCTGCTAACGAGGGCCCAAGAGCGGCGCCCAAAACCTCGTGAGATCGGTCTCCACGAAGCCGAAAGAGCGTTAGGGACATGGAAGCGTCTTCGAATTGGTCAAGGGGTAGCGAGGCATCCGGCCGATGGGCCACAAGCAAGTAGCCCTTGCCTTGGTTTCCTGGATATAGCGTCGCGGGACCTTTGGTCCCATCATGGAACTCAAGAGACTTTGAGGCATAATCATGAAAACGTAG
Source organism: Aurantiochytrium sp. KH105 (assembly GCA_003116975.1). Lineage (NCBI taxonomy): Eukaryota > Bigyra > Thraustochytrida > Thraustochytriidae > Aurantiochytrium > Aurantiochytrium sp. KH105. The sequence continues at coordinate 198,593 of BGKB01000100.1, forward strand.
CCTCGCTTCCCCCTTGGGGACCCAAGCTTGCGATGTTTCAAAGGGGACTCGTGCCCAACGAAGGTATGAGCAATCATGCACCATGCAACCATGTTTGGAAGCATCAAGTGCAAAACGAAGACCATGCTCTTGGGATCGCAAAGCGACGGGACGACCCGTAAATCCAAAGGGCTCCCCCATGTGCAGTCTTTTCACGGCCCATAAATGAGATACGGTGCGTGGCTCGTGCCGAGAGAATTCGCGACGACCGCGACGCGCTTTTCGCGTGTCCAATTCTTCAACGTCTGCATGCTGCCTCTTTAGCCGGCGCTTTACAGGCATTTTTCGCGATTGATGGCTTCGAGTGCGGCGCTGCATGTGTCTAGCAAGAGGTCGCTGCCATATGTTTGTCGCGGCTTTTCGCTCGAGCTTTTCAGCCGCAGCAGCTGCTGCGGCAACGGGGTCTTTCGTTGTTGTCTCTTGCTCAGCTTTATCGCTTCGCCAAAGACGCGCAGTCTTGGTCTCTTCCGAGTCATGCTTATCTCCATGCGCACCGGACGACGCATTGGCAAGATTCCCGCCGAGTCTTTTCTCCAAGGCTTCCAACGCCGCAACACGTGCGGCGGCGTACGTGCCAACCTGCAGGAGCCTCGAGGCGTCGTCGCCATTCTTCAATTTTCCTTCCTGCACTTTCCCCATCTTGCTCTCGCTCAAGATCTCCCTCCGCGAGAGTCACCTTTCCGTCGTTTTGATCCGGCCAAATGAAATGGCTGCGCTTTTCCAGCCAGCAGCGCGTCGCGGCCCTCCGGTCTGCCCTTCGCGGCCTCTCCCGCCGTATCTGGCGCTCCTCTGGCCCTCAGATCGCGCGTGCCGCCCCGCGCGCCCCTCGCCTCCCTTCTCCGCCTCTCCGCGGCCTCCTCCTCGCCCCCGCCTCTCCGCACGCCGGCCTCGCGCGCGGCCCTCGGCCCCGGCCACCCAGCCTCGCTGCTCTGCTCTGCTCTGCTCTTCTCTCCTGCTCTTCTCCTCTGCTCTTCTGCTCTCCGCCGAGCCCCCGCCGCGGATCATCTGCGGACCGCCCGCGGAACCGACGCAGGGGGGCACCCCGCGGGGGGCACCGCGCGAGTCCGCGGCGCCTCGTTTCCCTGGTTTCTTTCATCCTTTCTTTACTTGGTTGGCAACTTGCACGGCGGCGTTCGCGCGGCGCTGCAAGTGGGCTATGGCGGCGCCGCAAGTGGCGCGGCGGGGCCCGCCCACTTGCGGCCCGCCGGCTTTGGCGGTGTTCGCGGCGCCATGCCAGCGACCTATCTAGTATCTATCTATGCCCAGGGCACGCCGCGCAAAGCGATCTTGGCGCGGCCAGGCTCGCGGCGCGGATCCTCGGCCGCCTCGCCTCGCCTCGCCTCGCCTCGCCTCGCCTCGCCTCGCCCGGCAGCGCGTGCTGCGGCTGGCCGCAGAAGCAGCGCAGAGCGCGCCAGCTCGCAGGGCGGGCGCCTCGCGCTGCTCTCGCGGCAGCAGCGGGCGGAGGGGCTGATATCTCGAGCAAGAAGCGCGAGGGAGGCAGAAGCAGAGAAAGCAAAAAGCACTGCGCTCGAAGCAGCATGCAGAGCTAGAACGAACGGGCGAACGAACGAAGTCCGCGCGAGGTAGACAGACAGACAACAAGACAGACCGAGCGCAGGCCTCGCGAGACGCCTCGAGACGCTCGCGCGCGCGCGCGCGGCGGACCGGGCGCCGCTCCGCGCGCAGTAGGCCGGCGCGCCCGGCTCGGAGGGCAGGAGCAGGAGGACCCGGGCAGGCAGGGGTCGGTCTGGGCCTCGCGGCGAGGAAAGAGATTTCATTTCCTTGCAGAGGAGCGCGGCGCGGCGCAGCTCGCGCGGGCGCCGGCTCTGCGCAGCATAGGGAGCATGCTCGGTACGTTCGTGGGCGAGAAGGCGGGGCGCGACGCGCGGCGGGGCGGGCGGAGCTGACGGCGAGGTGCGAGGTGCGCGCAGTGCTCATGCGACATGGCCAGTCTATGTGGAACCGAGATCCTAGCAAACCGGAGGACCCGTGGAAGTATGCGGGCGCGGTCGTAAGTTCGTCAAAACCCATTCCGTCGTAAGCGGCGACGAAAGTTGGGGATCCTGTCGAGCAAAGACGTCAGGATCGACACGCTGCATTGTGCAAAGCTGACGCGTCTCTCCCTCTCTCTCTCTCTCTTCTGCAACGGTTTGTCGTATCGAATGTAACAGGATGTGCCCCTCTCGCACGTAGGCATCCAGCAGGCGATGGCGGCTGGCGCGAACTTGAGGGAGCTCCCGATCGACATCGTGTACTGCTCGATGCTTGTACGGGCCCAAACCACAGCGCTGATCGCGCTCGCCACACACGAGGATGGTAAAGCCCCTTTGCTGGTGCGCGACACAGAGCCCGGAAACAAGGAGGCTCGTGGTCTCCGCGCGCACAAGGCGAAAATGTCAGAGTCCTCGCACCAGACCGTCCTGCCCGTGTACTGCTCGCACCTGCTCAATGAGCGCAGTTTTGGGTACCTGCAGGGCATGTTCCAAACGCAACAGGAAAAGGAGTACAGTAAGCAGGATCTGCGCGACTTTCGTCGTACGTGGACGATCCCCTTTCCCGGCGGCGAGTCGCAAGCCGAGGTCTACGACCGCACAGTTGCCTTTTTTGAAAAGCATATTCGAGGCCAGCTCGAGCAGGGCCAAAACATTGTCGTCATCGTGCACGGCTTTGTCATTCGTGCGCTACTTGCGCACATACTCAACCTTGACCCGCAGCGCTATACGCAGGAGATGGAGCTTGACCTCAAGCACGACCCAAAGTCTCTCCTTGCCTCGGAGAACGCAATCCCGCGTGTCTTTGAGTACATTCGCGATGCCTCCGGGGACCCGCTCCGTGCCTCGTTCAAGGATATCTCGGAACGATTCCCGGTCAAGGCCAAGTTGTAAATGAAGTTATTTTTTCTTTTCTTGTAATCTTGATGGTGCGCAGGAGGCAGTGAAAAGCAGGACCTGAGATTCTATCATCTCAAAAACATCATGAAAAAGGGAAAGACTCATCTCTCGAGTCTCGAAAGGTGACGCGCGGCGGTATCACATGGACGTGCCGTTGAGACAATTCATAATGGCATGCTTTTCGTTACTCGCGCCTATCATCACGTTTCAGATACGCAAGCAAGCAAGCAAGCAAGCAAGCAAGCAAGCAAGCAAGCAAGCAAGCAAGCAAGCAAGCAAGCAAGCAAGCAAGCAAGCAAGCAAGCAAGCAAGCAAGCAAGCAAGCAAGCAAGCAAGCAAGCAAGCAAGCAAGCAAGCAAGTCTGCGTTTGTAGATTCTTTTTCAAAATTGATTGACTGACTGACTGACTGACTGACTGACTGACTGATTAGCTAGATGGCTGGCTGGCTGACTGTAAGTCATTGCTTGGGCTCCGGCTCAAGGCCGCTCTCCTTGACCAGCTGGCACGTAAATGCTTCGAGCATCGCATGCCGCGCGGCCCCTTCCGCCTTGCCAGACGGAGTGTTCAGGAAATCCTTAATACGCAAGAGCTTTTCGTAAAAATGTCCGAGCGAGGATACGTCATCCTTTTCGCCGTCAATGCGAACGCGACCGTCGCGAACGGTATAAAGAGCGCGATCGCGCGAACCACCAAATGCGAAGCAACGCGCAATGCCAATGGCACCGATTGCGTCCAGTCGATCCGCGTCCTGAACAACGGCAAGCTCCGGAGTCATTTCGAGGGGTTCCTTGCGCTTCATTTGCTTCGAAAAGGAAACATTTTCCACGGTGCTCACGATACGCTCAACGCGAGGCGCATCCATCCTCCCATCGAGAAGACTATGGATTGCAGAGCCCGCATCTTCACCCTCGGCGGCGTACTTGTGGTCCTTGACGTCGTGCAAGAGGGCAGCGAGCTCAACAACCTCGAGGTCTTCGACGTTCTCCCGCTTTGCCAGGTCGAGAGCTAGTCTTCGAACGCGTTCCACGTGCTCAAAGTCTTGATGTCAAAAAAGGATGAAAAACGTCAGTACTTGGCCCTCACGTGTCAGCGTGCACTTCTTCTTGCGAGTATGATCATAACGCACCGTGCGATGGGTCGTACCCGTCCATCTCCTTGCGCACGAAAGCTTCCACGTCGGCGCGCAAGTTTGCGAAACCTGCGCCATTCTCCATGGCGCTGCTCAAGCTCCTCACGAAATCCAACCGAGACAACGCCAAGGGTGCAGGACGACGCCAAGAAGCCGCGCGCCCGGAAGCCCTGGCAAGCGGGTTTACTGCCCGTCCCCACGCGTGCATTAGCTGCAGCGACAGAACACAGCCGGAACGAGTGAACTTTGTTCTTGAGTTGTTGTTGTTGATGGTTGGACTTGGCTGTTTCAGGAGCAGAAGGCAAGCGGATAGAAAGAAGGAACAGGATCGCTCGCTAGCTGCAAGTGCGCCTATCGACCAGCAAAGCTGGCCATACAAACGAGCGGTGCGCGCGGTATTCCTGATGACTGACAATCGGTCGAACAACTTGATCTCGTGTTCATGCGTAGTCATACCTCTTCCTGATCGGTGGTTCCTTGTCGAAAACCTGAGTGTTCCGCAGTGGCCACGTGGGATTCTCTTGTTCTTCAAACTTTCCGCGTTGTCTTGCAAAAACTGAACGTAGGAATTCACTGTGCGCATCGATCGAATTGACTCGATTCCTGTCCTCGTTGTCAATGCTGTCTGTTCTCTTTCGCTTGATCGATAATGGCAAGACAGCCAGTCATCTATCCAATATCTCCTTTATTTCACGCAAGCAATGTCTCTGTCAACAAATACTGCCAAGCAGATTAACGTCGGAAACTCGACCATTTTCCTATTCTCCTTCGTGTCAATTCTTCGCAATTTCGCCTCGTTCGCCGCCCGGCGCGACGGGCATCACATCATCGTGAAGTTATACGGTTCCTTTCCATGTCGTTAGCCCAGAATATTATGCCTGCAAAGCGTCCAGCACTTTCTATGGTCAAAAGAGGATATTCTAGCTCACCAAACATCTCCAGCGGATCAGCAGCAAGCAAAAGACTAACGCAACCACTCGCTCGCTTTCTCGCGCCGCGCGCACGCCGCCTGCATACTCCTTCGCAGCGCGCACTCTCCAGCGTCGCCTCGTCCGCTCACCCCTGCGCCCGCTCGCAGTCAGGCAGTCAGGCCTCTCGACTTCAAAGCCACCATGGACGGGGTGAGTTTCCATGCTGGGCGCACGACGCGAGCCTAACTGCTGCGCCAAGAGAATCAACGGGGCAGCGCCAGCAGCGCGATACGCTGCTACAAAAGCGTGTGAATGGAAAACTGACGTATACGCTCATGTATTCATAATCTACAGGGCTCAACGCGACCGGTGCTCAGGTACCCGCGGGTAAACGGGTCAATGCTGTCCAAGTACCAGGACCAAAAGGTCATCCTCGTGGGCAAGGTCCTCCCAAGCGACCAGGCTGGACCAGGCATGTTCATGCTGCTCGCTGCGGACAACCAGCAGGTCGCTGTTCAGATGCAAGACCCCGAGACGACCCTCTCTGCGCAACAAATTTACGAGGTCCTCGGCACTGTGAGCAGCGAAGGGACGATGCTCGAAGAGGTGCACTTTCCCTACAGCGACAACTTTGATCTCGAAAACTACAACAGAATGCTCAACCTTGCACACGGCAAATTTAGCAACATGTTCTGGGACTAGTCAAGTTCGCTTTTTTTTCATTCCGTTTGTCTTTTTCTTTTGGCTCCTTCCTAGTTCATCGTATATAATCAAAAACCAAACCAAATGATTGCCCTCGACCCAAACAAATGATCATATTCTCTCTCATTCGCCCGTGTCCATTGGCGCCTGGCCATCCTGCGACTGCGACCCCTGCCGCGCGCTCGCATCGCCCGCGTCTATATCGTTGGCTTTGGATTCTTTGGTTTCCTTGACATCGGACGCATCCTCGCTCTTGGATTCCTCCTCTTGCGCGGCGGAAGTGTCTTGCGTGCCATTGGCCGCGTCGCCGTTCGCCTCTGACTTGAGAGCCGCCGGGTCAGACTCCGCAGTGGCAGACTTTTCGTTTTCCTGTTCAGTTTCCTGCTTTTCCTCCTCTTCCTGCTTGACGTTCTCGTTCTTCACGTCGCCCGCCACCTCCGAGGAAGAACCCGTTTCATCCTGGTCTGAAGTCGACATCACGTCCGTTAGCAAGACTGCAAAGGATTGATCCCTCGAACGAGTAAAGGTAACCGTGCGCTTCATGTGCAGAATGTTTTGCATCTGTGCAAAGAGGAGGCCAAAGTCGGCCAGGCTCTGCGCAGCACGCAAAGCACGATGGAAGCGGAAAGCGTGCCGTGTTGCCATGATAACAGCGCGCTGCGCCTTGTCGTGATTCACCGCATATGGGCTACCCACAAAGAGGTCAAAGTAGGTCCCCATCACGTCCACCAAGACAGGTCGAATTTTCACCCAGGCCGGGTTCGGCTCGTTCTTGATACTCTTCAGCACGCTAATCACCTCGTTGGTCTTCTCGAACCAATCAGATTGTTTGTTCTCGCTCAACCACTCATCCGACTTGCAAGAGAGATTCGGGTTGGCTCCATGGCCTACCGTAAGCGACTCGAGCGCGAGGAGACTTGCCACGAGTCGCAAAATGCGAGACACAAATCCCTCGACGCGAGACTTGTTCAGGAAGGTCGCTTCATCCGCGCGCAAATCATCAATGGTCACGGTCGAGGCACGCGCGGGCTCCGTCTTGGCGTCAGTGGTCGTCTCCGTCTTGGTGTCATCAGTCTTCTTATCCTCATCCTCATCCTCATCTTCGGCAGCAGACTGCTGCTGCTCTTCGTCCTGTCCGTCTGCACCTTCTTTTGAAGCGGCCCCCGCCTCGTACGTAAGTGCATGGATAAGGACATTGTCGTTCATAAGGTCCTGCTTGAGAGCCTCCAAAGCCTCTTCGGGATCCTCCTTTGCCTTCTCCACATTGGCTCGACACTCTTCCACCTTTTCCTTGAACTCCGCTTCGGCCTTGTGCAGTTCCGGGGTTTCCCAGGTCGTCTCGCGTGTCTCGGCGTGGTAATAGTACTCGCGGCCGTCGTCCGTCTGCACCGTGCGCCAAATCTTTGCTTTCTCGGCAGCCTCTGCAAGCTGCTTCTCCGCCTCGCTTAAAAGAATCTTTGCCAGCTTGACAACGCGCGAGTCGCCGTCCGCAGTATCCGATTTGCCACGCACATATTTTTGGATGCGCGTCGCGGAGAGTTCCTGCTGCGCCTGCGCCTGCGCGCGAAGAAACGAGGCCCACAAATCCGAAAGCGTGTGATAGAGCGCATTCTCACGCGCGCCGCGGATGTCGAGGGACGCGAGTAGCTGCTTTACTTCATCCTGGGACCAAAAGACACCCCATTGCCCCGTTCGCGCCATTTCCACAAAGACAACCGGAAGGGCCAAGGTGTCAAAGACCCAGTACCTGTTAAAGTACCGGTCATAGCCGACTGGTTCCATGCGAATGGCACGCTCTCGGATCTGCCGTTCAAGGTCGACGCGGGTTGCCTCGAGCTCCTCGCGCCGCGCATGTAGCTTGTCGCCCTTGTCCGAGAGATCCTTTTCTGCTCGCTGCACCTCGCGCTGCACCTGTTGCTGCTCGCGACTGAGACGGTGCAGTTCTTCAATACGGACTTGGATGAAGCTGCGCATTGCACGCGTATCCATGGCCATGTCTGTGAGTGCCGTTGCGAGCCGGAGCTTCTCATCGACGGAGACCAGACTCAGATCACCGCTTTGGTTGAGAGACAGGAGCGCCTCCTGGAGAATCGGCATGCCCTTTTGAAAGGGCCCAGCAAAGTCTGTGGTGTTCTCGGCCTTGTCCACGTCCACGAACTTGTTCCCCCGCCGCAGCTTAAGAGCTGCCATGGGCGAGGTCGCTTCACTCCCGCCCATTTCGCCTCCGGTCACGCCTTCCGAAAGGCCCGGCACCTGGACTGGTGGCAGACGGTATTTGGGGTCGCGACGGATCACGCGCTCCTCGTAAACACGCGAAAACATGCCGTCGAGCTTGCGGGCATCATTGTACAGCTTGGTGTGCGACTTGTTGAAGCGGCGACAGTTCCGAAAGACTTGTCGCACGTCTGCAGCGAGACCCTCGTGGCCACTGCCGAGACAGTCGAACTCGTAGAATCGCGCATCCATGGACACGAGATCTTCCACGACCGGTTTCTCTTCGCCGTCCTCATCATCCTCGTCCTCCTCTTCGTCCATGTCCACATCCTCATCCGGGGCGGGCGTAGCACCACCCACCTGCTGACTCGCGCCGTCATCGTCATCATCGTTGCCAGTGGTGCCTCGACGCCAATCGATGGCTTCCTGGTAACGATTGCCCTCTGGAGCTCGGTCAGTGTCGTAGTGGCCATCGTGCATGCGCTTACGAATTGTTTCCAAATCCATGGGCCGTTTGATGATCTCAAAGTAGTTGGGCGCATCGTGTAACATTGGATCCACAGGCACGCAAAAGGGCGGGCTTGCAACGTCATCCATAATTTCCATCAAGAGCTCGTCGCACGTGCTCAAGAGATCGGGGTCAAATTCAAGACAGGCCAACGTGAGGTCGCGATGCTGTCGCTGCGGCTGGCCAGGATGCTGGTTCTCGGGATTAAATTGCCACGCGAGGTAGAGGTCCTCGTCAGTCCGTAGCTGGTGCAACAAGAGGCGACGCGCAATCTCGGGCCACGACATTTCATTGATCATACCCACAGGCGCCGGCCAGAGCTCGTCGCTGTTGTACGGATAAGAGGGTACAGCAGCATCGTGACCTGCCAATTGGATCGACTTGCGGTGACTGCGACCCGACCGTCGCGTGGAGATTCCTGCCGTGTCTTCCACGCCATAGACGAATCGACTATTCGCGCGCCCAAAGCTCGAATCCTCCTCGCCACCGACCTGGTCGCAAAGGAATTTGACGAGAGCCATACAGACGTCATCAGCGCCAGACTTTACAAATCGCTCGCGGAAGATAGCAAAGGTCTCCTCAGCAAATGCATTGCGGTCCATAAAGGTATCGTCCATGATGTACATGACCGTGCGCACCGTGCTCCACAGCTGCAGCATCATGGCAAAGCGCATGCCTTCAACAGAGAAGCTTCCTGGCTGGAAACCAGCCCATGCGCCCACCTCAGCATCCTTGAAATTAGCATCGGGCACCGGCGAGGAAAACCGGTATTGCAAAAGACGATCAAAGTCCACAAAGGCCGGGTCGCAGGGAAGAAAGCGTGGAACAGGGCGTCTGGTAACCTTTTCCTTGTGCGCTAGCGCAGCAACAAATGCGCTGGCAATCTCCTTGCCCGCTGCCTCGCGCTCACGGTCCTCCTCCACGATTTCAAGATCATCAGGAAGCCCAATGCCGTTCTCGATCATGCGACGCTGTTCCAGCTCACGACGCTGTGCATCACGCTCGCGCTGTTTTTCCGTCTTGCTAGCCTCCTTGGCTTCCTCGGTGATGCGAATCCGTTCACGCTTCACGTAGTTGCGCGAAGACCGATCCATGTCGCGCAAACCGCGCGAAATGTAGTCATTCATGGCGCGCATCCCCAGGATCATGGGAATGCGATCCTTTTCGTTGGCGAGCATGCGATAGAGCTCCTCCACAACATAATAGACACTTTCGAGTATATCGTCTTCGGTGAGCTGGACGGAGCCTTCTTGAAATTCGGCCTCGGCAGAGTCGTCGCCAGCCTTGAACCCGCGACGACGAGGCATTTCCCGCGAATTGTCCTGAGTCGCCTCAAGAAGGATCGAGTCCAAATCGGTGGAACGTTCACACGAGTCAATGAGGTGGAGAAAGCGGTGGCAGGCCTCGAAGATTTTCCACACGCGAGCAAAGGTATCCGCATAGTGCACAGCTGGTGCCACGGGCACATTCGGACCGGCGATACGGTAGCGAACCTTTTCCGTTTCTAACCAGAGTGTCGGATCGCCGTAGGCAAGTGTCATACTCAGACGGATGACGCGATCAAGTTTGACGCGCTGCCGAGGTCTTTTAGCCACCTCTTCCGCAACCACGGCTGGATCCATACTGGTCAGCTTTTTCATGTGCGAGTGGCTACCCGGGGATTTCGCACGACGCGAGCGCTTGCGTGCGCGAAGCGTGTCCTCTTCGTCCTCGGCACTCTTGGGGCCATCGCCGTCACCGCCCTTACCGCTGTTGCCGCCGCCTGCACCGCCGCTGCCACCACCGCCAGCACTGCTACTTCCGCGCTTGCGTTTCTTTTGGCCGCTCGTATCGCTAGTGTCGACCTCCATAGCAGCGTCATCTTTGACACCCTTGCCATGCTTGCCATCTTTGTTGTTGCCCTTTCCGGAACCGCCGGCATGATTGGAGCCTTTTCCACCGCCCCCTGCGGCGTCCCCATTGGCATCACGAGCCGCGGACCCATCCGCGGCCTGTGAGCTCGATGAAGCCTTTGCAGAAGACTTTGCAGAAGCACCTGTTGCATCTTTAGAATCATCTCCGCCAGCCTTGGCGCCGCCCCCACCGGCACCAAGATCTCTGAAGGTCATGAGCTGCGCTGGCGAAGGCTCGTATTGCTCGCCTTCCGGGTCCTTGATCTGGCGCTGCCATCGTTCCTTGATGGAGAGCGCCAACGCCGAAATGTCGGGATCGAGATGTTTACGAAGCCTGCCAATGAGTTTGCCCATCATGGTGTTGATGAGAGTTTCGGTGTCGACAAACTTGATGCGGTCCAAGCGCACCAGAAGCTCAAAGATCTTCTTCCGCTGGGCCCCGCGAGCGTTCTTAATGTACTTGTCCGCCACAGCGTCCTGCATCTTTTCGTCGGGACCAACGCCAATATAAGTGATGATTTTTGCACAGCAGTCGGTGACGACGGCTACATCCTTTTTGCTTGGTTCCTTGTCGCCATGCATCTTCCAAGAACGTACAATCTCCTTTGCCATGGGTGCAATCTTCTTGTCGGGGTGCTTACGCAAACGCTTGACAATGCGCGCCGCGCCCGTGTCGTGCAGGAGATCGGCATTGACGCTGCACGTGGCTAGTTTTTTCAGCAACACACGCAAACCCTTGTTTTCCTTCTCCTGCAGGTCCGCCAAGGCAGTTCCAGCGCGCGTAAGGTATTGAGTGTCCTTGACAGTCATGCTTTTGGGTCTGCGATGCGCGGGCGCGGAGGGCCGCGAGCGCGACTTGGCTCGTTTGCCCCCAGTAGTAGATGCCGCGTCGTCGGCTTCAGCGTCTTCAAAATATGCCTCCCCCTGACCACCGCCGTCAAGCTCATCGAGACGACGATTCCGCGTGTGCATGCCGCCATAGCCACCGCCACGCATGGCGCGAAAGGTGTAATTGGTGCAGTTTATCACTCCGTCGAGGCCCTCGAGCACGCTTGCGATTTTGGCGTTTGCAAAACCGAACATTTCCGGTCCGGAGATGGCCGTGCCCTTGGATGGCAGCCCGTTCCGTACCTTGCAGTCGTTGACATGGCGCAACACCTGAAGCCAGACGGCTGATGAGGATGCCTCTTCCCAGCTGAGATCGCCGTTTTCGTGAATCACGCGAAAACGCGGCCCATCAACGCCCTCTAGGATCTCGCTCGTGTACACAGCTTTTTCAGTGGGTGACACGGCGCAAGTGTACTGGCGCTGCGATCGAAAGCCAACAGGAAAGAGATGTTTCGACGAGTAGTACTTGCGGTCGAGGTGGATCTCTCCAGCGTCTTGCACAGTGATGCCGCCAACGGTAAAAGGCGCGGGCGTCGCTTGCTGAAGGCTCTGCGCCTGGGCATAGGCTACTTCACGTGTAAGATTTGGGTCGAAATGCGGGACCTTGATGCTCGACTTGCCGCTGGATCCGCCTGTCGGGGTAGAGACTGCCTTTTTAGCTGAGCTGCTGGCAATGCGAATGAGTCTGGAATCGAGCATCTCAATGACCTGCTCGTGACTTCCCGCTGGCGCAGATGCGCGCGGCGTGCGGACTAAGGCGTGGCCATTGTAACGGAGCGGTGCCACCACCGTCCCGAACACGGTCAGATCCTCGAGAAGACCTGGCATGAGCCAGACGTCGCGCAGATCGACCAAATGGCCATCATCATCGTACACTGCAAAGTTGTCGAGGGTCTGCACGGTTTTCTCGGACTTGTCCTTTTCATCAAAGTCCTCTGCGTCGAGTTGTCCCTCGAGGAGCTCGGGTGCGCGTTCCTTGTCCCCGTCTGCAAGTTCCAGTAGGCGCGCCTCGCCGAGGCCGATTTCGTCCCCGTCGTCGTTGGCTACGCGTGCGAGGAGGTTCTCCAGAACGGTTTGCGTAAACGGCAGGCAGTCGGGTTTGGTGGCGCGTTCTTTCTTGCGCCTGCCTTTGGCCGCCTCGGCCGCGATCTGCGCCGAGGCGTTCTCTGCCGCCGCGCGCGCCTGCCGCCTGGGTAGCGTGCGTCCCGGCAGGCTGTACGTCTTCTTGCGAGGCATCTTTTTCTCGTTTCAAAATCCGTTTCGCTGTTGCTCGCGCGCTCTGCTCCCGCGCACCTGCCCCGACGCGCCCCGCCTCGCGCCGCGCCGCGCCGTGGCCGCCTGCAGGTCTCGCTCGCCCGCGACTCCGCCCGCCGCGTTTCCTTTTCGCCCGTCGCAGGCAGGCAGGCAGGCAGGCAGGCAGCAGAGGCAAGCCAAGCCGCCCCTTATCGTTCGCCTCAAACCGATTTCAAACCAGCCCAGCGGCGCCTCGCCCGGCCGTCCGCGGCGCCTCCGCGGCGCGCGTCCGCGGCGCCTCCGCAGGGCCCTCCGCGCGTCCCGCCGCGCCGCGCCGCGCCGCCGCGCCGCGCGCTCGGTCTCCGCGCGAGCGAGCGAGCGAGCCGCCGCTGCGTCGAGCTCGCTGGCCCGGGCTGCCTGCCTGGTTAGCGCTATGCTCCGTATAGGCTGCGCTTGCGCCGCCAGTTAGCCGCGCGGTGGCCGCCGTTTGCTCCACTGTGCGGCCGCCGCGCTACTACCGCCTATCGCCGGCGCACACTGGCCTATCGACCCCGTTCGGATTCGCCGTTCCTCCGCGGCCAGCCAGCCAGCCTTCGCCCCTCCCTCGCCTCCTGCTTTTGCGCCACTTGCCCCCGCGCGCCGCAAGTGCGCCTTCCGCGCGCCGCAAGTCGCGCAAACCGCCGCCGCAAGTCGCGCGAAAATTTCCCTCCCCTCCTTGGCCCCCTTTCTCCTCCTCCTCCTCCTCCTGCTCCTTCGCCGCCGCCGCCGCCGACCCCGCCACCGCCACGCCGCGCCGCGCCGCGCTCGCAGGCAGCCGGGCAGACCTCTCTCCCGCTCTCTCCGCGCAGGCCCGCCGCGCCGCCCGCCCGCGGCGGGCTCGCGGGGCGGCAGAGCGAGGCCGCGGGCATGGAAAATATCCTCGGCTGGCCGGCCATCTCATCCTCCTGGTATCAGCAGCAGCAGGCAGGTCGCGCGCGAATAGCGAGCGCGAGGGAGAAGAAGAGAAGAGCGCGGGAGGCGCGGCGGGCGCGGGCACACCGCGGAGGCAGACAGGCAGGCAGACCTGCATGCGCGCGGAGAGGCTCGCGAGGCGCGCGGGGGCGGCGCTGCTCGTGCTGGCGGCGCTGCGGATGCTGGCGGGCCTGCTGCCGCTGGCGACGCGGGCCCCCGCGACGGCCATCGCGGAGAGGGCCATGTCCGCGACGACGGCGACGGCGGCGGGCGCGCGGCTGCGCCTGCAGACGCAGCGGTGCCAAGAGGGCGCCGCGGACGACGCCCCCGGGGCGGCGCCGATCGTGGTGCGCGCGGTGCGAGGGGACGGCGAGCCTGTGAGCTGGCAGCGCGCGCTCGAGGCCATGCGGCAAGAGGACGACTTTCAAGACGCGCTGTCCGAGAGCGTGCGAGAGGCCCCCTGGGAGGCGGTCTTCTTTGAGACAAGACCTACGTCGAGCACGACGGCTGCAGAGGATGTCTTTGAGTTCGTCCTCGTGCCAAGCCGTGGACTGCAAACGGTCGCAACGGCTGACCTTGAGACCTTTGCTGAGCAGCTTGCTGCGGCAGAGTCTGCGGGTCGCGCGACGGCTGTCTTTACGAATCTTGGCGGCGACGCCACGCTCGTGGTACCCACGATTCCTGCGGCATTAGCGGACGCACAGGACGCTTTTCGCCACGTGGGACCCTATTTTCGAGCGACAAAGACGCTTCCTGGGTCGACCCGAGCGCTTTGGCAATCTATAGCGGAGTCTATGACCGAGCGCATGAGCCAGAGAGGCGCTCGGCCTGTGTGGCTCAGCACCTCGGGACTCGGCGTGTACTATCTGCACTTTCGCCTGGACGACAGGCCCAAGTACTACACGTACGCGCCATTCAAGGGATGGACATGATGTAAAAAGAAAAAAAAAAGAAAAAAGGGAGAAAATAGCCGTTGGCCGAGACCATGACTCGGGCTTCTTTGAACTTCTCCTTTGAACTCCGAATCAAGTCGGTATACCGATGACACGTCGTTCCCACGGGACTCGGTCTGATGCCATCGGCCTGGCTTGTCGAAAGAAAATAAACGGAGTGGTAAAGCGTGCCGGAGAGCGCACTGACGCGCTCTCGCGTCACCGATGCTCGCGCGAGCGCCCTCGGTGCTCGCTCCCCAGCGCGTGCCGGATCGAGTGCGCGAGGGCGGAGCTGATGATGTCACGGCTGCTCGAGCACCTCGATACACAATCAAGCCAGCAGGGGGCAGAAAAACCTGGCGTCCTGGCCAACGAAGCACCATCGTTCCGGCGCAAGACACGCAGCACGATGGTGCGGAACATGAGCAAATGCCGCAGCAAGCCTGCCTGCGCTGGGAAACGCGGGCCCGCATGCTGCATGGGCTTGAAGTAAAAGTACCAGATACGGTGCTCTTCGAAGCTGGCGAGCCCGTTCGCTGGCTCTTCACTTCGCAACAGACTGGGGTGGTCCTTGCGAAGAAGCGATCCCGTCTCAATGAGACGGATATATTGCGTGCTTTTGGGCGCTCAGCCAAGGGTGGCTTTGTTGCCGTAGCGCGCTCGCGGGTTCCAGGTCGCAAAAGGCTGCGCATTGAGTTCTTGCGATCCTATCAGGTCCTGGACCTTTTACGAGACACAAAACAACTCCGTAGTCTCGAATCTCTCCAAGTCTGTGCAGGCATGCACGCAGAGCGCGGCTTTTCCGCCTACGAAGTTTCCTATGTGGCAGGTTCCCGTACCAGCGTGTGGCGTGTCACGGACGACATGCGTGTCATGGGGGTCAAAAGCGGGCGCTCCGCAGCGTATGAGGCCGCCCTTGAGCGCTATCGTTCGGGCGACAGTCGTCGCCGCGAGGTGTACCGCAAGCAGGATGAGATTCGCGTTGTGAGTCAGGCAAAGACCTCCAATGAGGCTTTGGTTGATGCCGCGCAAAAGCTTGTACGCGCGCTCGAGAAACGTCTCGGTCGGGGTCGCGTGGCGACGCTCACGGCCGAGTTTATTGAAACGAGAGATGCAGGACTTATTCTCACGCACGTGGCAGAACTCACGCTTGCGGACGGCCCTGTCACCGATGTCTCGCTTCTGTCGCAGCTTGGTCTCGGCGTTGATGACAATGGTTCTCTCTCATCGGGCCGTTCCTCGGACCACGCCTCTGTGGCCTCGGGCCTGGCAGAAGAAACCGCCACAACATCGCAGCGGTCGCAGAGTAAAGACACTCTTGGCTTTAGCAACAACAATCACAACAGCAACAATCTCAATCGCGGCACGGAAAGAGCGAAGAGTAATCAAAGCAAGGAGACCGGTCGTCACGATGGCCAGACTGTGCCTGCCCTAAGTCTCGTTCTTGCTGGACCTCGACGTGGACAGAACTCATGCTGGGGCCAGTTCTGTTTGTTGGAGCAGAGCGGTGAACGAATCAGTGGCAAACAGATTCTCCTCGCCGCCGTCGCGCGCGCGGCGGCAAGAAGGGTCGAGCTACGACGAGATGGGATAAGTTTTCGCATTGCAGGGTTCGCGTCCAAAGATGACAAAAATGCGCTTGAGGCCCTCCAAAGCCTGCGCGACAAAACGTCGCGCTTGTATAGGCCTGTTCCTGTCTGTGACATTTGCTTTGCAGCGTATAGGTTTCTGCACGATTCGCGAGCGCGTTGGGATGTATCTGGCGCAGACGTTGAGTTCGAGGAGACGGACTGTCTTCCTGGCATGTCGCGCAATTCGCTGGCGCTGGCGTTGGGGACGCAACGTGATGTCAAGCTTTTCGATTCGAAGAGTCGTCTCTCCCGAGCGTTTTTTGCATGCGACCGGCACGGCGTGACTGAGACGCCAAAGTCTGGGTGCTGCGCGCGCTGCAATCGCCTGTGCTTCGAACAAGCTGCTGCTGCTGCTGCTCCTTTATCGACATCCTCGGGGGGTGAAGAGAAAGGCAGACCGCTTCAAGAGGTTGTGCAGGAACTTGTGCAGGCCTGGGCCGAAAGCGGCGAATTCCGAGAGGGCGGCTTCATGACGAGTGACGAGGGGGAAGGCGTGAGCCGACAGACAAAGCCTCGCCGCGTCCCACCACCACCGCCGTTTCCCCCTCCTGCTCACCTTATTCCGCGGCCGCAGACCGAGCACACTGCGCGCGATGCCTTTCGGGCGGAAATCCTGCATAGATACGAAGGAGGAAAGCGAGGCTCCAAGGGGCGTTCTGCAAAGGCATCGTTGGCCTTTGAGCTGCAAACCGGAGAAACGCCGGAAAAGATGAGACGGGCGGTCGTGTCCAAGTCGCATCGTGTCGAGAGACTTCAGCAAATGCTTTCGAGCGCAGTTTCGCATGCGCAAGGGTGGCATCCGCCTTTGATTGCCATTCGGCGAAAGTCTTTTATCCCGGCGACGCCATCAAAATAAGACGTGGGATGTGGATCTTGCTGACTGACTTCTCTTTTTTCTCCGTAAAATCAACATTTTGAATACCTGACGAAAAATTACTTATGTTGTCCTCGCGAGCGAATGAGTGCGTAAAAAGGGAGGGAAAGTTTCTTTTGACCTCATCCTTTTTTTTTTCTTTTCTTTTGCTGCGACACGCTCGTGAGGTCACTTTCAGAGATAATGAATGACGTGACATGATCGCTTGCTTGCTTCGCACATGATCGTGATGTGAAGTGGTGGTGACTGACCAACCGACTGACTGACGGACATACGAAGGCGGATCAAGAAGCGGCTTGTGTTGTTGTTCTTGTACGTGAAGAATGAGAGGGAGGGAGGGGGAGGGGGTTGTTTTGCTTTGTTTACCAGACGGGCTCAGCGGTGAGGTTCTTGCAGCCGTTCTCGGTAAGCTTGACCCAGGCCTTGGCAAAGTCCTGGAAGAAGGCCTCCTCGTCCTTGGCGTACTTCTCAACGAAGGGGCGCATGGCCTTGTCCTGGATGAGAGCGATATCGGTGGGGAGCATCATGAGCTTGCCAGAGGGATCCTCATACTGGAAGGGGCCAGTCCAGGCCTTGCCCTCGTGCTTCTTCTTGGGGGTCCACTTCTCCTCAAGGAGCAGGCGAAAGTACTCGTTGGAAAAGGTGGTGGGGGCGTTGGTCCAGGGACCCCAGTAGCCAGAGTTCTCGGTGTGGCAGCGGCCGAGGGCGTGGGCGCCGGCAAGGGCGACGATCTCCTGGTCGTTGAAGCCCATGCGGTAGAAGATGTCGCGGAGGTGGTCGGCAGGGGCATCCTTGTGGTCGCGGCCGTCGGCGTCGGGGAGACGGCCGTCGGGGAGCGGGGTGCACTTGTTCTCGGTCTTGTCCGTGCGGCCGGCGCGGAAGGGAATGTGGGGGCCGCCCATCTCCTCGATGGCGGCGGTGGCGGCGAGGATCCAGAGATCAGAGTAAGTGATTTCGGGGTGCTTGGACTTGATCTTCTCCATCACGGCGCGGGCCTTGTGGAGGCCGGCGTTGGCGCCCCACTTGGACTCGGGCGCGAAGCGCATGCCAGAGCCGTCACTGCCGCCGTCGTTGGAGTTCTTGTCGTAGGTGCCACTGCTGTGCCATCCGAGGCGCACGAGGGTGGGGCCAAAGGAGCCGTCGTCGTGGGACTCGTCGTCGAGGGCGTCGGCGACGTCCTCAGCGACCTTCTTGTAGTCGACCTTGGGCGCCACGGGGGCGGCCTCCTGCTGCGTCGTGTAGTAGTAGTATCCACCACCACCGATCGCGGCGGCGGCGACGGCGAGGGGCACGGCGCTGCTGCCGCCGCCGCCACCGCTCGGGGGCGGCACGGCGGTCTTGCCGGCGGCCGCCTCGGCGTTGAACAGCCTGCGCGACATCTGGCGGGCGTTGGGCGCCGCGCGGACGCGCAGCGAGCGGCTCACGTGCGAGAGCATCTTGCTTGCTTGCTTGCTTGCTTGCTGTTGCTTGCTTGCCTGCTTTCTTTCTTCTTCTTCTTCTCGATCCTCGTTCGGGGTTTGCCTCCCGCGGCTTCTGCTCCAACTGCAAGTTGCGATCCGGAGCCGCGGCTGAAGCTGATCACGCCGCGCCCCTTTCTTTTTCTTTCCTTTTTTCTTTCTTTCTATCTTTCTTTCTCCCCTCTCTGCCCCTCTGCCCCTCTGCCGCGCTTTTCTGGACCGACCAGCCGGCCTACGCAGAGGGGACGGCCGCAGCGCGTCGCGCAGTGACACGCAAGGCGGGCGTCCCGTCTGCCGAGCCGAGCAAGCGACAGCGACATATGCGAGGCAGATGCTAGCTAGCTGCCTATGAGGACGCCGTTTGTATCTTGCTCGCTCCTCCTTCCTTCCCTTGCTCCCTCGCTCGTCACCGCCGCGCGGCGCGGCGCGACGAGACGACTGCGTGCACACACGCACACACACACGCACGCGGTTGCGCTCGAAGAGCGCCGCGCGGTCTCGGAAGGGCTGCCGGCGGCAGCTGCAGAGGAAGTGGCAGGTGGACGGCGCCGGAGGATACGATGACGCGGACCCAGAAAGGAGGAAAAAAAAGCCTGCAGTGGCACTGCCTGGCTGGGTTGGTTTATTTATTTGCTTGTTTGTTTGTGTGTTTTTTTGCAGTGTCTGGTTTGAACTTCCGTCTCTTCCCCGGTCAGGTCTCTCCTCTTCGCGTCCCACCGCCATCCATCCTTGTTTCCATCCATCCACCCATGGCTATCCATCCAAGCCGTGCGCGCCACGTGCGATGTGCGGAGCAAGCCAAGCCGAGAAGGTAAGCCAACTTGAGGCAACCCAAGCCACGGAAGGCAGCGCGAGGCCGCGTCGTCGCGCGTGCCCGGATAAAGAAAGGTCACTGTCGCTCGGGCGGATCTCGATTGGCCCGCGGCCGTTTCTACTTTCCTTCCCTGCTTCCTTCCAGACTAACCGTGCAGTATAGCACTAGAACAAGCTCGCTCGCTAACTACCTCCGGGCGCGCACCTCCTCCGCCACCGTCGTCTGTACCCTTGCGCGCCCTCTCTGCGCGCCTCGCCTCGCCTCGCCTCGCCTCGTCTCTGTCTGCAGGCAGCTGGCCGCCTTCACGCGCAGGCCGTCCGCAGGCCGGCCAGCAGCAGCAGGCAAGACTCTCTCTCGCTCTCCTGCGCAGGCTGAGCGGACGTGATCCTGGCCGCCCTTGGACCGGAAATTTGAACAAAGGAATTCCGCGGTCGAGAACGCCTCTCTCCTGCTTTCTTTCAAAATCGTGGTCGTCGTGGCGTGTCGCGGCCGTTCAAATGATCGATCGAGCAGCGAGACAACGAGTATCGCGGTGGTTGGTGCACGCGACAACTGCGAATCCAAGTCCACCTGGGCCAGCGGACCCGCCACGCCGCCGCGGAGCACCTCCGTTCTTGGTGCGCACGCGCCGGCGGCCGACGCGCAGCCGGCGGTGACGAGCCGCGCCGGCCCAGTCTTGCCTGCGGCGCGGCCGTGCCAGCACCAGCTTCGCTCGCACGCGTGGCCGGGGCGGAGCGGCCGCGGCTTCCCCGCGTACGCCACTGCAGCTAACTGTAAGCAAGCCGCAGCCGCGACCAAGGGCATAACTAACAGCTCGCTCGCGGCGAGACGCGGATTCGCCGAGGGAGGGAGATTGGGGGCCTCCGGTTGGGGGCCCACGACCGCCGCGGTCTTTCTTGACGAGGGATGGAAGCGGCCGCCGTTCGCGGAGAAGGAGGGCGAGAGCGAGGGCGAGAGCGACAGCGCGGAGAATTCATTTCGGGGTTGGCAGTAATTAGCTTGGGCGAAGGAGGCTTTTCTTTTGTGGCTTGGTGAAGACGGAGAGGGACGAGAATGTCTTCAGAGCGAGGACGATCGCGGGACGTGCAAGGCGAGGAGCACGAGACGAGAGCCTCCGCTGCTATCGTCTGTATTGATGCGCACAGGTCCAGAAGGAAAGCTGGCTGGCCATCGACAAACCACACTGGTCGCTGCAACTTGCAAAAAATGCTGCTGCATCCTTTTTGGAGAGCATGCCGAGGAGGTGGTCGATCATTCATTTATTCGTCTCTCGATCCATTCGTCGATCAATCCATTGGCCAGCTCACTCGATCACGAAGTTCGTAAAGAAAGGTCCTCAGCTCAACTCAACTTAGATCAGCTCTGGAGCGCTCAGCTATGCAGAAAACGAACGGACATCCAGTTCACAATCATCATCACAGAATCAATTTCCAAGTTTGAGAAAGAAAGATAGAAAGAAAAAAGAATAGGTGGCGGATCCATATTTTTGCAAAAGAGATGACAAAGGGGAATCCATACATTGGCAGCAGTGCATGTGCTTTCTGGTTTGCAACATCGAATCAGAGCTCGCACGATGTCATCTCTTTGTGTCCTGGATCTGTTTGCCTTGGGTCTGTCTGCCTGTCTGTTGATAACGCAACGAAATGAGAACTAGGTAAACCACCGCAAGGCCCACGGCAGAGCAGCTTCGTCTCACGAGGCTCGACAGCGCCGCATGGCAGCCATAACATGTACTACCAGCTCGAAATGCGCTCCCAACGCGTCGGGACCCTTGAATATGCAATTTAGGTACCTGTCATGTTTGCGCCGTCATGAACAACGCAAATGTGAGGGCATTCGTTTGCGCTTGCAGCAGGTGTTGCCGACGCGAGAGCTACAACAAACAAACACCTAGCCACCTAGCCATCGTTGCTGCAGCGGCGCCTTCACGGAGGAGGGCAAGCGTAGCGCGTGCACAAGGGTGGCGCGGCGTCAGATACCATGATCGCCTTTGGCTACGTCGTCATCTTTGTCGGCGGACTCTTTGCTAGTCTGGTCGCCTGGCACCATGTGGAGCACGGTGTACTTTTGCAACCCCTGCAAACGGCGCTTGCGTTGTTCCTGAGCATCAACGTGCTCATTTGCTTGTGGGAGATCGTCCTCTTCTTCTATGTAGACAAGATCAAGGCTGAGTTTGATGGACGCAAGAAAAAGGTCGAACGTGGCTACATTGGCAGCTTTTTCCTCTTTGAGGAGGCGAGCCTCGCTCAGGCCCTGACGCCCTCCTTCTGGACCCAAGTTTGGTCTACATACGCGCTGGTCGACCGCTCGTACGCCGATACGCACTCCTACGGTTGGGCGATTGACATCGGCAATGGATTTACCATGCTCGTTCCTTCGCTCATCTTCGCCGTTGGCATGACGCTCCAGGAAAAGCTCATGCCTGCTCGCGTCTTGGGCATCATCGGCCTCTTTAGTTTTTACCAAGGGTTTTATGGCACAGTACTCTACTTTATGCAATACTGCGTGCACAGGCGTTGGAACGACCACGGCTCGACTCCGTTCCAGATTTTCTCCATGGTCATTTGCACCAACATCATTTGGATGGTTTTCCCCCTCTTGGGAATCTATGCCTCGTGCCAGCTCATTCTCAGCGACGACAAAAACCCCTTTGCCATTTTTGTCTAGGTGTGAAGCCAATTAATTTCTGTTTTCGCTTTGCAAGTTCAACAGGCTTTCTTTTTTTACTTTTTAAAGTTCATCTTTGCGCTGCGGCATTCTGCATTCTGTGTAGCGCGCTTGGACTTATTTCTTATTGCCAGCGCACTCTCATCTCAGTTTTTGGATTAATTGATATGTTCGATTTGTAAGGGATGTAGCGCTGGATCATATTCTTTCTTGACAGGCAAGCACGGACGCACGCACGCACGCACGCACGCACGCAGATTTGCAGACTACGTTTTCATTAAGCTTTTTTTTTTTTTTTGGGGGGGGGGGGGACCAAAAGCAGTATAACTTGCAAGGAGCGACTCGTACGCTTGCGAACATTTCAAAAACAAATACTTACAATTGTAATGGCGCACGGGATCAATGAATCAGAGTGCAAATTTCAAGTCTTTCATCCAGAGCGCATCTTGTGCGCCGTCGACGATAATGTGCTCGCGAATGAGCCCGTAAAAATTACGCAAGGGACATGCCTTTGCCATTGCTTTTGAGAACTCCTTCGCAATCTTGCCTTGCTGAGCAGAGGCGGTACTTTCGACTGCCGGGGGCGATGACCTTGTCATCGAGTTACCGCTGGCCTTTGACGAAATCTGCTGGCGCAAAATTGCAAAGGGAGGAACCAAGCAGATACGTGGCACACAAACATAAAGCTCAAAGGTGCATGGACGACGCGACCGGGCCTGCTCGATTCGCATATGCTTCCTCTGAAGACTGTCAACCGTGTGACGCGTCGCAGGAAAAGAGTCGCAGCACATGAGGTGAATCTGCGCCGAGTTCTGATGGTCCTCATCAAAATTACAGCTCGAGCCACGTGTGAGCTGGATGGGAAAGTACGGTCGTGGCTTACCTCCAAGCTCATGCGCTGGTGCCTCGCTCAGCCGGCCTTGGAAAAGGCTCTGTTGCGTGCCAAGGATCTGAACTACAGCGTCTGTCGTCTTCTTTCGCACTTGTGCTGCCTTTTCGTAGCACCACTCAAGCACATGGTCACCAAGATCTTTTTCGAGGCAAACATTTTCCAGACTCTCTAGCACCCATTGAATGTTTGCACTATCCTCGTGTGAATTTGAGTTTGATGCACGACGCGATTCCTCGTGTGCGAGGGCTTTGGCCGTTTCGGTAGGAGATTGGGACTCTGTAGCGCTGGTTTGAGGAGGATCCCGCTGGTGATGATGATCCTGTTCGTGGCCATGGCCAATGTGGCCATCGTGGTCATGATCATGTTCATGATGATGGTGATGATGGTCAAGATTTGGATGTGCGGCAGCACAGGCCCCCTGCGGGTCAACGCGATACCACCAGCCAACCTGCATCCCGCAACGACTGCAGCGAATCACTTTCCATTCGTAATTGTGAAAAAAGGTGGCGTCCGAAGACCAAGGTCCTGTTGCCTTCACGGAGGCGTCACGCACCGTCGCAACCTCAAACTTGGACCCCTCCGGATTAACAAAAGTATGAACAGGAAGCTCGCCATGTACGACAGTGTGCACCAGATCCTTGGTCGTCAGGTCAACTACGTCGTCGAGCTCCGAGAGCGCCGCGCCGCACGCTCGACATCGGATCCGCTCCCCGCGATCTTCGTCAGCCTCGAGCAAGATCTGATCAGTGTTTGTTGCTGCCGTCTCGCCGTGAGCGCCAGCCAGCAGGGCCAGCAGTACTGCCAGGACTGCCAGCCGTGCCACCGACGCTCTCCCGGCCGCTGACCACCCGCGTAGGACCGTCATTCTCCTTGCTTTCGATTCTGTCTGCAGCACGCGCTCTGTCAGGAATTCTCGCTCCGAGCAGGCACTGTGTAGTAATACGTAGTATTGGCCTAGCACCCATGTAGCACCAGCATCTTGCGCTAACAAAAATACTTATCCGTTCCCGGTTCCCACACAAAATGCTGTAGTTTTTGTTGAACTCGCCACGCCTTGGAGTTTTCAAGTTTCCTCATACTGATGCCTCCGGAGCAAAGCTAGCTGGCTGATGACTTTAAACGTCTCGAGCTCGAGTGCGAGGAAGGAATGTGAGACATGTGAGCCAAAAGTTACGAGAAAGGCGGGAAAGGTACGAGTTATTATCGTGCGCGTTCTGCGCCTTCGCCCCGAAATTGGACAGAAAGGTGATCGAAGCATGCTCGATCGGATGTCATACCCGAGGAGGCCCACAGGCGGGCAGAAATTAAGGCGAGGAGAGAAGAGTGTTAAGTTATCAAGAAAGTAGAAGATGTTTGAAAGGACGCCATTGTGATCTCGGGTGTGCATTCTCACCTCCAAAAAGGTATTCCAAGGTTTTTCCATTCATTTGGCCAACGAAAAAAATTGAAGCAAGCAAGTCTATCGCTCTGTTTTTATTCTAACAGCTGCTCGGGAGTAGCAGCCCAGAGCCACAGCTCTTCCAGTTCCAGTTCTGTTAGCCTGTCTTCTACAACTATCCCTACTACTACAAACAACTAGAGGTAAATTCTCAAATTGGGTTGCGCAGGCAAGCATTGGCTGGCTGGTTGGCAGAGTCCTGAGACCCGAGTTCGTTCGCTCGGTCATCATTCATTCATTCGCGTGCGTGCAAGCCTTGCGGGAGCGCGCCAACGACAGGGGAGACAGCGAGAAGGCGTGGGAGAGCGACGCAAGGGCTGCGCCATGCCCAAGACAAAGCGGGATCGCGCGCACGCGCAGCGGCACGCCCCGCTCGGCAACCAGATTGTCGCCGACGAGGCGAAAAAGCAGGTGGCCCCGGAGCGCAAGAACCGGCAGGGCAAACGGCGCGTACGCGAAAAGATGGAGGGCGAAGAGGCAGAGATTGAAGGCATGGTCTCGGCGGACCTGAGCCGTAAGATTCTCAGTGTCGCGCGCGAACAGCTCGAAGAGGAAAAGGAGGCCCGCGCCAAGAACCGCCAGGCCAGTGCTGCCAAGGGCCACGTCGACTCCGATGATGACCTTCCCTTTGGCGCCGGCGGCAGCGACGACGAAGACGAAGAGGATGAGGAGTACGAGGTTGAGTACCTGAACCAAGACGAATTTGCCAATCTCAAGGTCGACGCCGAAGACGAACGCGTCCTCGAGGCCTTCATGAACAAGGACAAACCCGCTCGACGCACACTCGCCGATATCATCATGGAGAAAATTAAGGAAAAGGAGGCAGCCGCCGAGGAGATGGCCCAGGCGAAGGAGGAACGCCGCGAGTCTGGTCTGAATCCGCGTCTGATCGAGGTGTACCAAAGCATTGGCAAGTTGCTTTCCCGCTATCGCGCGGGCAAGATTCCCAAGGCCTTCAAGATCGTTCCCGCGCTGCGCAACTGGGAAGAGGTCCTTTACCACACTGATCCGGATGAGTGGTCGCCGCAGGCCATGCGCGCAGCAACGCGCCTTTTTGCCTCGAACCTCAACGACAAAATGGCGCAGCGCTTTTACGCGCTCGTGCTGCTGCCCGCCGTCCGCGACGACATCCAGAGCAACAAGAAACTTAACTATCACTTGTACATGGCCTTGAAAAAGAGTATGTACAGGTCCAAGGCGTTCTTCAAGGGTATCCTCCTCCCACTCTGCGAGGGTCAGGACTGCACGCTTCGTGAGGCCGCCATTATTGGCAGCGTCCTGTCGAAGGTGTCCATCCCCATGCTCGATTCAGCAGCCGCCATGCTTAAGATGGCCTCGATGCCTTATTCTGGCGCCACGTCTTTGTTTTTGCGCGTTCTTCTTGATAAAAAGTACTCGCTCCCGTACAAGGTCGTGGACCAGCTCGTCGTGCACTTTGTCGCCTTCCGGGACGAGACGCGCCGTCTTCCCGTTCTCTGGCACCAGAGTCTTTTGGTCTTTGCTCAGCGCTACAAGACTGTCATGACTGACGAGCAAAAGGAGGCGCTCAAGCCGCTGCTCAAGCAGCACTTTCATCACATGATTACCCCCGAGATCCGTCGCGAGCTCTTTAACTCGACTTCTCGCCAGCGCAAACACTAATAATGGCAAGCGGGGCCCGAGGTGATGTCGTCGCTTTCTGTACGTAGATAAGTGTGTGCAAAGATGCTACAAAAAGATTGAACTCGTCTCTGCTGCTTGCTTGTGTTTCTTGAAAGAAAGAATAAATGAGTCTCGCGAAAACCTCTTGCTAAATTGGCTCTGCTCCAGCCGCGAGGTCAACTAGCCGAGACTCGTGGAGGTGTTTCTAACCGATCCCGAACCACCGGTGCCATTCTTCGCTCGCTCATAACTTTTGCTCTCTTCGTCAGAAAATGCAGAAAATCTGTCACTCATTCATTCACGAACCATCGGATAAATCGGTGAAACTAGCTGCACCGATTCTCTGTTTCTCTACTAAGCCGGCAAAACTATCCACCTCGCTTCTGCCCGGGCCGCCGACAAGTCGTTTATGGCCGCGCGAACAAATGGGCGAAACACGTGTGGGCCACTTCGGCCGCCGCAGCCGCAAGTGGCTCGAGGGCGCGAGTTTCCACTTGCGGGAAAGCAGCGGCCGGGAGCACCATCAGCGGCGGCGGCAGCGGCGGCGGCGGCGGCAGAGCAGCGAGCGCGGGGCGCGCGAGACCTCCTGCGCAGCGAGCAGCGGCCGAGCAGCGGCGCGGGCGGCGGCGGCAGCAGCAGCAGCAGCGGCGAGCGGCAAGATGCTGGGCCTGCAGATGCATCGGGCCGAGGCCCGTCTGCGCAGCGGCCTCTGGCTGGCGCGGCGCGCGCTGGCGGCGTCCGCGGAGAGCCAAGCCGCCGCGACGCAGCAGCGAGCGGCGCGCAAGGACAAGCCCCGCGGGCTGAAATGGAGCACGGAGAAGCGCAAGGACGGGACCTTTTTCACCGCCGGAGACATGGACGACGACGATTACGTCGGCATCAAGACCTTTGAGGCAGAAGGCCTTCTCGGCGTCGCTGGCCTCACGGAGCAGGAGGTGGCAAACGAACGCAAGTACAAGCTCGACGACGTCGTGGATATCACCGACAAGAAAGTCTTGGAGTCGTGCTTTGAAGAGACCCAGCGAGAGGACCCGCTCACCTTTGTGCGCCCTGGCATGCGCATCAAGACGCGCTATGTCTCCACCCCGAACGGCGGCGCTTTCTACGACTTTGGTTGCGGTGACCTCACTACGCCCAGGCCGCTGCACACTGGCATGATGGGTTCGTCAAAGGCCCCGAACGCTTCGGCGCTTCGCTCTGCAGCTCAGGCGGGCAATGCTGCGGAAGAGAGCGACCAGAACAGCTTTATGGGCTCCATCGATGTGCCCATGGAGCGCTCAGACCTCATGTTGTACGAGGGCCAGTTTCTGCCTTCCTTCACCGAGAGCAACGTCAAGAGCTCAGCTGGCGCCGACGCCGTTGCTCTTACGTGGGACACCCTTGAGGACGCTTTTCGCCAGAAGCGCCCTGTGCAGGGCCGTATTCTCAACCCCATGAATGGAGGTTTTGCGGTGGCCGTGGGCTCCGTCGTCGGCTTCTTGCCCAACAGCCACATTTCGCCCTTTTTGCGCGGCCCGACCTCGAAGCATTGGGAGGCGCGTACGAAGGGAATTGTTGGTGAGGCCATCTGGGTTCAGGTTCTCAATGTGCAGCGCGAGGAAAGCAATCTTGTCGTCTCGCACCGCACGCTGCCCCGCCACCTCTTGCTACCGAGTCTTTCCGAGTCCCGTTCTTCTCCTCGCCGAAGATCTGGACCAGTCCCAGCTCCTAGCGTTCCTGCTGTGGAGGAGAAGCTTGCACAAATGGAGTTGCGCGCCACAAACAAACCGGACAGATCGTAGGCTTTTTAGTGAGGACAAGGTTGTGGAGCTCTGCACAAGAACGACAACAATAACAACAACATCATCAACATCATCAATTACTCTTACCAATTCCTATTTTAGCTGTCGGTCACTAACTCAGTTTACAACCTTTTCCCCCACTCCAAAAATGCAACCATGGTCATTTTGTTTTGTTTTATTTGATTTTATTTTTTGCGAATATTTTTGCAAAAGTAGCAGAGGTGCGTTGTGCAGCAGAAGATGACAAAAAAGCACGACCGTTTGTTCATGCCATGCCATCAAAGCCAAGATTTGTCAAAGCGTCTTTGGCCCTTTCAGCCGGCAGCAGATAATATTCTTTCCTTCTTTCTTTCTTTCTGTTACACAAGTAAAGTTAAAGATCTGCGTCGGGGCGAGGCACCCGGCAAACCTGGGAAAAGTAAGATCACGCTTGATTTGGGATCTTCGATACTCATCGATGCGCATCGATCGGGCTCCATTCATCGATCGATCGATCATTGCTCTTCGATTGGACTTCGTTCATTGATCGATGCTCATCGATTGGACTTCATCAATCGGTGCTCAACGATGCTCATTCGCTCTTTCGACCCGTCTCAGAATGCCCCGCCCTCGGAGTCTTCAAGTCGTGCACCTTGGGTGGCTGAAAGTCTGGGTCTGGCATGCGGTCACTAAAGTAAACGGGCCAGGCGCCGCAATGGTTAATGTTGGTCAGTGTGGCCCACCATTCGTTGTCTCCACCGCCGCCCGAGCCGCCCTGGCTAGGAGGCGAGCCATGCCAGTTGAGAGGCTCCTGACATGGCTCGCAGAACGACCACCACGATTTGACCACGGGATCGCGCGCGATCCGTGCCATGTCGCCCTCGTAGTCAGACCCGATGTACTCATAATACGAGAACAGCTGGTAAGAGGGCTTGTGCAAGAAGACGGAAAAGTTGCGCATGTTGTTTTCGTACATGGTCTGCATCACCTCTTGCCACGTGTGCTCGTGCAGCTGCCGATACTCGATCTCCTTTTCGGGACGCAACTTGAGCAGGCCTGCGACCCGCTTTGGCGCCCGCTTCTTTTTGAGGTTCCTGCGCATCCACCAAGCAGCAGTGTACCCGCCTAGCATTGCCCCTGCAGCCACCGCGACGGCCACCGCCGTCGCGGCCGTCGGGAGCGTCACTGTCTCCACGCGAGGCTCTGCTGGGGCCTCGAGGCCCGGCGCCCTCGGCTGGAACATGAACTCGCGGCCTGACGGCACCATCTTTGGACTAGCGAGCGCGCACAGGCCTCGGCTCGCGCCAGACCCTTGCGCTCGCGCTACCGTCTAGCTCTCCGCGACCGAAGACGCGCTCGCTGCTCCGCCGCTCGGAATCTTTCAGAAAGCGGGTATGCCCGAGATTTTGCACCCTTGTGCATGCATTCATCGTGTGAAGCCAGCAGAGGCAGCTCACAGGAAAAGCTGCAGTATGAAGCAGAGCAAAAAGCAGCATTCTGGAAAGCTCTTGAGGCGCGCAAGCTCAAAGTATGCAAACCCTCATTCGAGGTTTACGAGCTTGAGCTTTTCTGTAAAGAGATGAATTTGCTATTTTAGATAACTCGTCAAATCCAACAACAAGGATGAACCTTCGATCAAGAGAAATAAATAAGTTGGTCGTAGAATGAAAAACAGAAGCAATGTTGAACCTGCAAGACAAACGAATCAGACTACGCAAACATGGCATGGCATCGCATGGCATCGTATGGCATAGCTTGAAGGGTACATCGAGCAAGGCGCCTTTTGCAAGAGAATTACAGCAAGGCATGATGTTTTTTACGAAAGGCCCTATCACTCTAAGCCTCTTTTTTCTTTCGTCACATCGTTGCGTGACTTTCACGATAACCAATGCCCGCACAGAAGAAACAAGTCGATTCCTAGTTGAAAGAACAAAAAAAGAGTTGAGGAGCCACAGAAATTTATAGATTGCTTGCCCGCTTGCATGCGTGCATGCACGCTTGGGTTGGTTGATTGACTGTTGATGTGGGGGAAGAGGATTGCGGTCAAGCAAAAGTCTACTGCTTTTGCTTCTTCGCGGCAGGCTCCTCCGGGTGGGCCTTCTTGGAAGAGGCGCCGGAAACGACTGCCTCGACATCGTCGTAAGCACTGTTGTGAATGCCAGCGACGGCACGGCCAGAGTTGTCGCCGCCAACCTGGGTGGCAAGACGCTTGAACTCGGCGTCCCACTCGATTGCCGCGGCGGTAGAGCAAGCGATTGAGGGACCGCCCGGGACGGTATCGCGAGCAGACTCGCCAGGGAAGTGGCGCTCGAAGAGAACGCGGTAGCGGTAGCCCTCCTTGGTGGGCGGGGTGTTAACGGGGAAGCGGTTCTTGCGGTTCTTGAACTGGACATCAGTGACCTCCTCCTCGGCCTTGGCGCGGAGCATGTCGATCCAGGAGTAGCCCACACCGTCGGAGAACTGCTCCTTTTGGCGCCAGAGGACCTCCTCGGGCAGGTACGGGTTCTCCGGGGTATCAAAAGCCTTGCGCATGATGTACTTCTCGATGGAGCCGCGCTTCTCATCGCCGGCGCGGACCTTGCACATCTTCCACTCCGGGTCGAGGTTCATGACGTAGTCGAGGAAGTCGCGGTCGAGAAAGGGGACACGCGGCTCGACACCATAGGCGCTCATGGCCTTGTTGGCGCGAAGGCAATCGAAATAGTGGAGGTTCTTGAGCTTGTTGACAGTCTCCTTGTGGAACTCCTCCTTGTTGGGAGCCTTGTGGAAGTAAAGGTAGCCACCGAGGGCCTCATCGGCGCCCTCGCCCGAGAGGACCATCTTGACGCCCATGGCCTTGATCTTGCGCGACATGAGCACCATCGGGGTGGCAGCGCGAATGGTGGTGATGTCGTAGGTCTCGAGGTGGTAGATGACATCGTTGACAGCGTCGAGGCCCTCCTGGACGGTAAAGGTGAAGCCATGGTGCTTGGTGCCGAGGAAGTCGGCCACCTTTTTGGCGGCGGCAAGATCGGGGGATCCCTCAAGGCCGATGCTAAAGGAGTGGAGACGGGGCCATCCGCTGGCCTCCTGTTCCTTGGCATGGCGTGCTGCGACACTGCTGACGAGCGAGGAGTCAAGACCGCCACTGAGAAGCACACCCCAAGGGGTGTCAGACATGAGACGCTTGACGACGGCCTTCTCGAAGCGCGCGCGAAGCTCGGTGAGCACGAGCTCCTCCGTGGGCTTGTACTCGAGGTTGTACCACTTGGGCTGGTACCAGGGGCGCATCTCGCAGGTCTCGGAGCTGTAGTAGTGGCCGGGCTTGAAGAGCTCGAAGCGCTCGCAGAGGCCGATGAGGCCCTTGAGCTCACTGCAGAAGACGACGCCGCCGTCGGCGCGGTAGCCAATGTAGAGGGGCACGATGCCCATGTGGTCGCGGGCGGCAAAGTAGGACTTCTTCTTGGTGTCGAAGATGACAAAGGCGAACATGCCATCGATGTGGGAGACCATGTCGGTGCCGTACTTTTCGTAGAGGGGGATGATGATTTCGCAGTCGGAGTGCGTTGCGAACTTGTAGTCCGGGAACTCCTCGCGCACCTTGAGGTGGTTGTACAGCTCGCCGTTGACGGCGCAGACCACCGACTTGTCCTCGTTGAAGAGGGGCTGGGCGCCGCTCTCCGGGTCGACGATGGCGAGGCGCTCGTGTGCGATCATGGCCATGATGCCGCTCTCAGTGTCCTCATAGTCGTACACGCCCGACCAGTCCGGGCCGCGGTGCCTGATCAGCTTCGAGTGCTCGAGCACGAGCTTGCGCGCCGCCGCCGGGGTCAGCTCCCCGGCGTCGAAGAGGGCCGTGATGCCGCACATCTTCTCGCTGCCAGCTGCTCCTCGCCTATTCGCTTCTGCTTTGGCTCTCTGCCACGCACTGCAAGCACTTCGCTCGCTAGCAGCGCTCGCTAGCAGAGCAAGTGGTGGCTGGCGCTCGCGCGCTCGCTCGCTCGCTCCCGCTCCCGCCGCCGCCGCCGACGCTGCGCTCGCTCGCTCGCTGCCTGCCCGCCTGCCTCCGCCGCGCTCTCCGCTCCCTCCGCGCTCGATCCCGGACTGCGCCGCGGCCTCGCCTCCCGCCGCCTGCCTCGCGCCGTCGGCCGCCGCGCCTCCCTCGCCGCCGCACAGCCAGCTCGCTCTCTCTCTCTCTCTCTCGCTTGCTTGCTTGTAGCAGCAGGCAGCGGGCTCGGCGCGGTAAGAAGCAGGGAGGGCGAGTCTGCGGCTGCGACGCGCCAAGGGCTAGCTTGCTTGCGTGCTTGTTTGCTTGGTCGTTTGTTAGGTTGTTTGTTGGTTTGTTTGTGGGTG
>BGKB01000101.1:0-12482 GCA_003116975.1 Aurantiochytrium sp. KH105
AAGGAGGCGACGTCGCTCGAGCCTCGACGCGGCTCCGACCCGCGCGCGCGCGCAGGATGCCCGCGGCCGCGGCGCGGGGCGGCCAGCGCGCCGCGGCGCTGCGCAGCAGGCGCGCCGCGACGCAGGCCGACGACGGGAAGCCCAGCGCGGTGGACACGGGCGCGGCCAGGGAGGGCGCCCCCGCGGAGGGCGACAGGGAGTGGGCCAGCCCGACGTCGGCGAGCTCGAAAGAGGGCAAGATCCGAATTATTCGCAGCAGTAGTGGCAACAATCTCGGGAAGCGGCTCACGCGGCCGCGGCAGATGGTTCTGCTGGGCATTGCGCTGGCCGTCACGGCGCACAGCGTCTACTTCTTGAGCGCCAGACTTGGTCCTCGGGCTCCAATCTTTGACCTGCACAAGGCACCCTTGCACGATGCCATTGGCGTGGTCTGGAGCTCGGGGTGGATCACCGCAGCGTCGACGGGTCTCGGCGCCATCCCCTTTGTGCTCGTGAACGAGCTCAGTCCGCGTCTTGTGGCTGTTTGTAACGCCGTGGCTGCGGGAATGATGATGGCTGCCGCCCTGGGTCTCGTCGTGGAGGGTTGCCTGGAGGAAACGGCGCCCGACACAATGTTCACGCCCATGTTGCGCGTGTTGCTGGGTCTCTATCTGGGTGTCGGCTTTGTCAAGTTGTCCAGTCACGTTGTCGGCGACGAAGTAGACCCGGCCGAGGTTCTTGACGATATGTCTCGCAGCAAGTCGCGCGATATCGACACGAAACGCGCCATGGTGATCATGGCTGTCATGACCCTTCACTCCTTCACCGAGGGGGTTGGCATTGGCGTTTCATATCACTCGCAGTCGCTGGGCGGCTTCATTTCAGCAACCTTGGCGGTGCACAATGTGCCAGAAGGGATTGCCGTCGCCATTGTTCTCATTCCTCGGGGGTTCGGCGTCCTTGCCACGACTCTTTGGTGCATTTTTTCGAGCCTGCCGCAGCCGCTCATGGCAGTGCCCGCCTATCTATTTGTAGACTACTTTCGTTTCGTGACACCTGTGGGCTTTGGATTTTCGGCGGGCGCCATGGCCTTTGTTTCGCTCTTTGAACTCTTGAGCGAGGCACGTGAACGCCTTTCGGCACGAGAGGCGTACTCAATTATGGCTCTTGCCATGACTGTGATGGGGCTCACACAAGCCTTTTTGCGCGAGAAGACCATGTAGACCAAGGTGATGCGAGGAATGCATGTCGTGTACACTAGTCGTTGCGATATTCTGCGTGCAATGTTTCGGCGTTTGCGACACGTTGTGTCTGCACTAGGCTGGGCCTAGAGGTGCACTCAAGCGCATCTTGAGAAAACTGAACCTTGTAAGGAACGCTTTCGAACGTCAAGACGCTTGAATTGAACGTAGAAGAGACGGAACCTTTTCGGTTTATGAAATCATAATATTAGTGTCAGAAGGTCTATTGCTATGGTTGCATGGCGTTTAGCATGGTCATACAAGGGACCCCCCCCCCCACCGTTTCTTTTCACAAGACTAAAAAGTTCTTCATTTTTGCTTCGTCAGTTATCTTTTTTCTCTTTTCTTTTGTAAATTTGCACCTCGAGGAAATCAAAGGAAAGAGGACACGATGGAGGATGATGGTCATTTTGAGAATCAATGACCAAACACCAAGAATCTGCTTGGTGAAAAGGCTGGCGCCTCACGCTCCAAGCCGTAGCGCAAAAAGTCCGACTCGCCCGCGTAGGAAAGCCCGTCTGCGGTTGCAAGTTGATGAGCCAAAATGCGTGCTGTACCCGCAGCCATGGTCCAGCCTACAGGTCCATGGCCTGCATTGACCCAAATGTTAGGCAGCGGGCCGGGCGCGCGACCTGTGTACGGCAGGGAGTCGGGCGTCAT
Source organism: Aurantiochytrium sp. KH105 (assembly GCA_003116975.1). Taxonomy (NCBI): domain Eukaryota; class Bigyra; order Thraustochytrida; family Thraustochytriidae; genus Aurantiochytrium; species Aurantiochytrium sp. KH105. The sequence goes on from BGKB01000101.1 coordinate 1,881, forward strand.
GGGCCTCACACCGGACCATGGCTTTGACTCCTCGGTCCATGTCATATGCGGGAAGAGCAGGCGGACGCGGGTTTTTAGAGCACTGCCGTAGCGCTCACACTGGGCCTCGGTGACCGGGGTGGAGCCGTCGCCAATGAGATCTGCAAAACCGGCAAGACGGACCGTTCCATCCTCCAAAGGAGTCAATTGGAAGCCAAGGTCGCCGCTGACGTAGTCTGCAATGCCGGCGTGTGGGCCGTATTCCACCCCATGGAGGTCAATGCTTGCGCCACGAAGACCAACCATGGGGAGCGCCGTCATGCCGAGCTCCCGTTGCACTGCATTTGTGCTTGGGCCACAACACAGAACCACGTGGTCCGCTTCAAGCGTGCTTGTTGTCACGCCGCCAGCGTCACCCGAAGACGTTAGCACGACGCGCAGACGTCGCGAGCCTGCTGACGTCTCGGAGACGCTGCGGATTCGCTGGCCAAAGTGGAAACGTACAGGCAGAGGCCCACGCTCGCAAAGACTGCGCACTTCTGCGGTGAATTTGCGCGCATTCGCCGTATAATCATCGAGAACAGCGACACAGCCTGGCTCCATGCCCTGCGCGATCATCTTGTCAAAATAGGATTCCAGGAAAGGAAAGGTGGAGATACACGCCTGGCATGAAAGTTGATTCCAATGCTTGAAGCCCGCACCGCTGGCCTTTTGCGCGCGCTGCACGCCTTGTTCAAGCGCCTCTTGCGAGCCGTACACCCACACGTTGTCGAATCGCAGGTCGACACTTGCGGCACGATTGGGGAACTGCGCGATGAGCGCGGATGTCGAGTCCTGGCACAAGTGGGACAATCTGCGAAATATTGCATTTTTGGCCTCGGTTTGTTTCTGCGTGCATCCACGCACAAAGTGCGCTCCCCAGCGAATCACATCAAGACTGAGCTCTGTCGTCGACGGCAGGGCCCCCGTGGATTTGAGTGCAACGGCGTCTGGGTTGCTCGTGGAGCCTGGACCTTGCGATTGCTCATCGCCACCTTTGCGCGATGGCGCCACGAGGGTCTTGAGGTTCTTGATTGAAACCAGCGACTTGAGGGTGCTCGGGTTCGAGAGCGGGTAGGTTGACAGCAGCGTAGGGCAGAATCTGCCAGCGTTCGCAAAGCTCGTTTCGAGCGCGACTTCCTGGCGCGCTTCGACCACCGTCACGCGCAGACCGGCCTCGCGAAGGGCGTGCGCTGTGCAGACGCCAACGATCCCGGCCCCCACCACCACCACCTCGCGCGTGCGCTGTGCCGTTGCCGCCAGCTCCGCGCGCCGTGCCGGGTCTGCCGCCGCGGCTTTCATGGTCGCTGTCGCTGTCGCTGCTGGTCTCCGCCTCCGTCGCCGTCTCGACGCGGTGCGGCCTGCGAGTCCGAGTCCGAGTCCTCCGCTCGGCGTTCTGCGTTTGCCACTAGCGCACTGCGGTAGTAGTATCCTCGTGTTCCACTTGGCGCGGCGCATCGCCGCCTTCTTTGCTAGTCCCAGCGACGCGGGCTCCGAGGTGTTCCTGAGCCGAGACCTCTATCCGCACCGCTGCCACGCACGCAAGCGCGTGAGCAACTGCAAGCTGCAGCTGCTGTAGCTGCAGCAGCAGCTGACAATCGTACGTCAAAGACTGCTGCAGCTGCTGCTGTTGCAGCCCGGAATAACGTGAAGGTGGCACGTGCCGGCCGGGGTCAGTCGGGACCACGCTCCGCTCTCGCCTCTCTCCGCCTTTGCGCCTCCTCTCCTTCGCAGGAGCAGAGACCGCGCTCGCCTCGCTGCCAGCCGACCAGCCAGGCAACTGTCCGCCTGGACGCGCCACGTTGCGGCGGGCAGCAGCAGCAGCAGCAGCAGCAGCAGCTGCAGAGCGCGGCGAGGTCTTGCCCTGCGGGCGTGCATGCATGCGAGTGCCGACCGGGTAATGATCGAAGGCGGAAACAACGAGCAAGCAAGCAAGCAAGCGTCGGGCCGGGGCGCCATCTTGGACCCATGCCGGCAGCCGCCGCCGGCAGCGCGCGCCCGCGCAGACCCGCGCGGCGCGGACTCGCATGCGGTCTTCGTCGGCACGCCGCGCTGCGCCGAAGAAGGGCCCTTTCTGCGCACGCTCAGCCGCGGCACGGGCATCACGACCCGAAGGCGAGGCGGAGCGGAGCGTTGACGAGCTGGCTGCCTCGCAAGTGGAGAATGGGCGGCGCGCAAGTGGCGAGTTTCGCGGCCGCAAAGTGGGGAATAGCCGGCGCAAGTCGAAGAGAGGCGGCCGGCCGGCCGCCTAGACAGAGAGAAGAAAGAGCGGCAGACCGGAATCGCAGCGCCGCGCGGAGGCAGCTCGCGCAGCGCAGGCACGCCGGAGCGCGCGCGCCACCGCCCTCCCTCCCTGCAGGCGGCGCGCCCCTCCCCTTTCCTTGCTTCTACGCGGTCCCTTCCCTCGCGTGGAGCGGGCTGCGCAGCGCCGGGACGCAGAGGCCGCCGGCCGGACGCAAGGCGTCGACTCTTTTTGGCCTTTGCCTTTCGCACTTGGCCTCTACTTCGTCGAGCGGCCGGACGCGGTCAAGGCGCGGCGCTGCTCCAGCAGTGGAGAGCGCGCAGACCGTGGCCGGAGATTGCGCTGCGGAAGCACGAAGACCTCTCGTCGCGAAGTGACGGGAAGCAAAGAAAAAAGCGAAGAACAAGGAGAAGAGGAAGACGAAGAAGCACGAGGAGGGCGACGAGGTGAGGCCGGCCAGCATGGCCGTCCTGCAGTCGACCATGCCAAACCCACAAGACCCCGAGCTGCCCAGGCGATTGGGAGCAAGAATGACAGATGATCACAGTTCCACCTCGAACACCACCACGACGAAGGTGATCGAATTGGGGCCCAGAGATTTGGAGGAGGGCAAAAGTCAAAGACCAAGTTCTGGAGTGTTAGAGAACGCCTGGCAGTTCATGCTGCTGTTCCTCGCGGGCCTTCTCACCGTCCATAGCGTTAACGTCTTGCAAAGAGATGAAACGGAAGGCGTCATGCTCGTGTGGAGCTCTGCGTGGGTGACGGCCGCGTGCTCGGCTCTAGGCGTGGTTCCATTCTTTTTTATCAGAGACCTCGAATGCGTGGCTGGCGCGGGCAACGCGCTCGCCGCAGGCGTCATGACGGCGGCCTCGCTCGGGCTTCTCGCAGAGGGACTCATGGAGCCCACCACACCCGACACGGCCTTTGAGCCTTCGATCAAGGTCCTTGTTGGCATGTATTTAGGTGTTGGCTTTATGAAAGCGTCGGAGCGTCTCATCACCGAGAAGGAGGCCGTCGACTTAGCAGAAGCCAAGAGCTGGCGAAGGGCTGTTGTCATTATGATGGCCATGACCTTTCATGCTTTTGCAGAGGGCGTGGGCATCGGCGTTGCGTTTAGAACTCACACGCTCGGATCCGTCGTCAGTCTTTCCCTCGCACTGCACAATGTTCCAGAGGGGATTGCCGTTGCGGTGGTGCTCATTCCGCGAGGCTTCTCATCAGTTGCGACTGCGCTCATGTGCATTCTGTCAAGCATTCCGCAACCGCTCATGGCCGTGCCGGCTTTCATCTTTGTGGATTCCTTTGCATCGATTATTCCCATTGGTTTTGGTTTTGCTTCCAGCGCTATGCTCATGGTGTCGACGCTCGAGCTCATGCCCGAGGCGCTTGCTGCGATCAGCGCTTGCAGGGCCTACTCCATCATGTTTTGTTCTATGCTGGCTATGTGCGCGCTTCAGGTCGTCATTCGCACCATGTAAAATCTGCGTCGTGTCGCTCTTCATAGTTTGGAGCCCCAACTTCTTGTAGCTTGTTTTGATAGATGGTTCATTCACGTCGCCTCTCGTTTTAGTGCACTGGAGCGAAATGTTGAGTCCCCAACAAGAACAAGAATGACGCCACACGCTTCACAATGCGCATGATGGCAACTTTGAACTAACTCCCCCTCCCCCCGGACCCTGCCTGATTTTGTATTTTTTCATTTCGTAAAGACGCTTACAAACACAAGACTTTTCTCTCTCCTTGGTGTTCCTTCCTCCTCATGTTCTTGCTTGCATTGCAGTTCTGTTGTAAGACCAGAAATCCCTTTTGTCCTGCCATGATCATCCGCACTCGCTCCAACAAACCTTTGGAACGTCTTCAACACATCAATTTATTATTATTTTTTGGGGGGGGGGGGGGGGAAGGGAAAAATTCAACGCAGTCATGAGGAGGAAAGCGAAACGTCGATCATCTACGGTAAAATACGATATCGCAGCGTCAGAGTCTAGGCAGGAATTTGACCTTGCAGCAAAAGCTCAAAGGTGTCGACGAGCTCCGGTGCCTCCGCTTCTCGTAACAATACGGCTGCAGTGGCAACGACATCCTCGCGTGTCACGTGTCCGCGATTGAGCTCTTTCATGCTCGAGAGCAGCTGCGCAAACTGATCCTCGGAAAGAAGCGTGCGCGCCTTGCCAAAGAACTCGCGCCCGCGTCGCGAGAGCTCTTCAGGATCGACCGAACCATGAGGTGAGACTGGAATCGTTGGTGACTTGGACTTTGAAGCACGTCCCAATGAAGTTGCCGAGGAGTATGAAAGCGACAATGGCGAGCTAGGTGCGGTCGTAGATACACGTGGAGCAGTACGCCCTAGCGTATGCGGGTATGCAGATTGTCTTGCGCTCAGTCGCTCGTCAATCTCGGCGAGCAGCTCGGCGTGATGATTTGTTGATTCTGTTTCGAGGTGGACGAGCTCTGGCGGTCGCAGTCGTCCATTATGTGCAAGGTGTCGCCCCCGGCTTGTAGCAGGACCTTCGCGTTGACGTGGACTCCATGTATGACTATTTGTTTCCCCTATTCGGTATCGGTATGGATCCTTGAGCCCGCGCGGACTGTGCTGATCGATCGTTCCGGGCAATGGAGGAGGCCGCGACGATGCGACCGAGGTCGACGAGGATGTTGATGCCGACCGCGAGGGCCGCGCGTGAGTCATTTGTGCAAGCAACGCGTTACGCTCTTCCACGAGGCGTCTGTTTTCCTCGACAAGTCTGTCAACAACGCCTTGGTGTTCTCTGCGCACGGCCTCGACTTCTTGGGCGTGGATCTCACGCTCGTTGGCGAGCTCCTCTTCGAAAGCCTGCCGCACGTGCTCGAGCGCCGCCTCGAGTGCCATCGTTCGGAGCGAGCGCCGCAAACGCAACGCCCTCGCGCCCCGGGCCCTCGTCTCGCCTCGCCTTGGCTCACGTCACGGTTGGAGTTTTACAAATGGGCTCGGTTCACCTCTTCTCACCGCTTCTCACCCAGCCGTTGAACACAGGCAAAGCCTGAGCAGAGCCGCCTGAGGCGGTAAGACAGACCGTAGGAGACCTTTCTTAGACGTGACGCGCTCGCTCGTGTAGGACGACAACGCCGGTGTTGAAGCTTATTCCGACAACGGGCGACCTCAGGGTTGGCGCACGGGACGTTTTGCGAGCAAATTCAAAAGCATGGCCCTCACGCGCCTCGATCTTGATGAGCTGCTCCGGTTCGAGTCCCAGCGAGCCCAGGACCTGGCCACGCTGCTCTCCGGCGGCGACAAGCTTGCCGACCAGGAGCGGCAAAAGTGCATGCTTCGAGAAAGGTGGCGCAGACAACATGAAGACCTTACGTTGGAAAAATGCTCGCCAGAAGCCATGGGCCGACTCGACGCGAGTGTGTTGCAGTCGCTCAAGCAGCACGTCAAGGCTTCGACCGGGACGCGAATCGAGGAGGGCTTCGTGCCACTAGCATCGTCATCATCGTCAGCAGCAGCAGCAGCAGTAGCAGTGCGGAGATCGTCCGTCGCTGCTATATCGCCAGGACTCGATGACCTGACGTGTCTGCGATGCTGGCCGCATCTCTCTGCACAGGGCGACTCAGAGGAAGAAGGACTTTTGGTTTTGGTACGCACGGCCCGCGAGTTTATGGATAAAGTCTTGCAAGGCAATCGGGATCCAGGACCAAAACCTGGCGTTGCGTGGGAGCAACGTTGGCGCCATCGCGCTGAGCGCTTGAAGAGACAGTACAGTGCACAGGTTCTTCAAGGTAACATTCGAGGTTTTCTCGCACGTATCAAGCTCCACAAAATTGCTGCAGTGACTTGTATTGCAAGGTGGTGGCTTCGTCGCGCTCGACAAAACGCGCGAGTGCACGATCTTAAAGTCTTGATGCGCGTTCGCACATTGCAACGTTATTGGAGAAAAGTTTTATTGCGCAAACGAACGCGCTCAGACGTCAAGGTAAGCGTCACGCCAGATTCCGAGTCAGCTGTTATTCATATGCAGAGACTCGTTCGTGGTTGGCGCGCACGGCGCGTACTCTATCAGCGTCAACGTTGGGAGCGCAGGCAGCTTGCAGAAGCTCGTCTTTCGCGCGCGTGGAGGTCAACGCGGCATCGTCTTGCCGACAGGGCGAATGCAGGAGTTCTCGCAGACCTCGCGGCCTCGGAACTCTCCTTGGCAAAGGATTCCTTGGAAATGGAGGCGCTCAAGATTGCAGAACGCGACGCATGTGCTCAGCAAGTTCGCGCCTACGAAAAACGTATTGGTCATCATCTGCGGCGGGCTAAGCTTCCACCAGGCTGGGTTCTTTCCGAAGAGGAAACTGACGATTCTGCGTCAAGTGGTGATGCGCGTGTAGAGGACGGCCGTGCGAATCGCAATCGGTACTTGAACCTCAAGTCAGGCCAGCTCGTCGATAAGCACCCAAACTTGACCAAGCTCGACGAACTCAAGATGAAGGCGCGGCGCGGCGCGGATCGGGCGCTGCAAATGCGCCTTGAGGAGCTTGACGCCCTCAAGGCTGCAATTCGGATGCAGCATGTTGCACTTGTCGAGCAAACAATGAGATTGTAGTCTTGTAAAAAGTCTGAGACGGCTTGGCCAATAACAAAAAGACAGCAACGCGTGCGCGGACATGCTATCTGAATCATGGAGTCAACACAAAAGGGAAAGCTTTGATTACACTTTTTGACTTTGTAAGACGAGGTTCCATAGAAGTACCAGCCTGTCCGACACAACCTAATCAATAAGAAGAAACAAAAAGACGACAACGTGTGCGTGGACATGCTGTCTGAATCATGGAGTCAACACAAAAGGGAAAGCTTTGACTATACTTTTTGATTTTATAAGACGAGATTCCGTAGAAGTACCAGCCGACAATGAGAATGCAGTGTTGGAAAGAGTTCGACACGACTTGGCCAATAAGAAGAAACAGAAAGACGACAACGTGTGCATGGACATACTGTCTGAATCATGGAGTCAACACAAAAGGAAAAGCTTTGATTATACTTTTCAATTTTGTAAGACGAGGCTCATGGGAGTGCCAGCAAACAATGAGAATGTAATGTTGTAGAAATTCCGACACGACTTGGTCAATAAGAAGAAACAGAAAGACGACAACGTGTGCATGGACATACTGTCTGAATCATGGAGTCAACACAAAAGGGAAGCTTTGATTATACTTTTTGATTTTAAGACGAGGTTCCATGGGAATGCCGACCTTTGTTTGTGCGCTGAATTGCAACACAATATTCTGAAAAGGAGAGCTCCCCATCGCCGTCCTGAGTGCTGAGATCCTCGCCAAAGAGGAGCTTCATTTGCTGTATAAAACCGAAAGAGGAGTGTTAGCTGAGCTAGCAAAGTAATGTACAATGGGAAACTTACGCCTTCGAGTCTGTCCCGTCCGTAGCGTGTGTAGAGCATGTGCATGGTCTCGTCGACCGTGACTTTTCCGCTGCCGTCCTTGTCATAAATCATAAACTGGATGACATTGAATAACTGACAAGGCTCAAGACCTGTTGTATCTGCGAGATTTCGCTGATAGGTGAGCTTGAACTCTTCCCAATCCACGACGCCGTCGAGACTTTCGTCAACCTCCCAGATCATCTCCTCGATTTCCTTTTTGGAAATTGGTTTGCCAAGAGTTTTCAAGCATTCTGCAAGATCTGCAGGTCGAATTCGGCGCTGCGGATCACTGTCGAGAACTGCGACTTCCTTTTCCAAGGCGGCAATTTCTTGTCGTAGGGCTTCGTACTCTGCTTCAATTTCCTCGCTTGACATGGCCTCTCCCTCTTTGTTTGTGACAACAATGTTGTCGGGTGCCTTTCTGTGCGCCACAAGACGATCTCGTCGGGCACGCTGGGGCTGCAGCCGTGCGTACAGTTTGCTCTTGGGTTGATAGTTGCACATTGTATTGTACACGCGCAAGAGCTCCTTTTCCTCGTTTTGCGAGATACCCTTTGACCCTTCTGCGTCGGCCGTCATTGTGAAGGCTATCCGTGTGCTTCTTTCCTGATGATGCTCCTTTGCTGCTTCTCCTTTGTCGGCTGTGCAGGGTCGCTCCTGTTCTTACGCTCGCTTTTCTCCGCCGCTTCTGCAGCCTGTGACGTGAAAGTATGAATGACCTTTTCGTCAATCTCCTCAAGTCAAGAGGAGGAATGCATTGTCGAAGCTCTTGTCTCACGCACGTGCCGCTGCAAATGTGATGGTAGGTGGAGTGGAGTGATCTTCGCGAGCACGTGCCCCAATGCTACGATAAAAAGTGAAAGAGACCTATATAACGGACTAACGGATTCCTGGAGTCGCCGTCGAAACAGAGCGTTGCACAAATTTGCGTTGCGCACATCGCGGCAGGTCGTCGGAAACGGTGTTGTTGAAGAAAATGTTGGAGTGACGGTGCGACAAGCGAGCTGCTTAAACTCAAGCCGCCACTCGTCGCGGACGCAAGGCCGCTGCCTGCGCGAGACAAAGGACAGCGCGTCGTCGCGGCCAGGCAAACTAGTCGTTCTCGCGGCAACAGCGCTTGCTCAGGAGGCACCCGGTGTTAAGTCGACACAGAGGACGAGCCCTCGAACGTCGGTACGCGCGTACGCTCGTACGCTCGTACGCTCGTACGCTCGTACGCTCGTACGCGTCGAGCGAGCTTGAGCCGCGGAATCGAAGAATGTCGAGCAGACCGCGACGAGCGCAATATTCGCGCGTAAATGAGTCAGCGAGCGAGGATGCAGCTAGCCAGAGTAGCAAGTCAAAGTCGACGCGAGTCAAGGCCCGCTCAGCTCGTGCGGCCCGTGCCGAGCTCTACGCGATCAAGCTGCACGCGGCCCTCTGGGTGGCAGGAGCCGTTGCTGTCGTGGTGTACACTGACTTTTTCACCGTGGCGCGAACGAGCCCCGATGTGAACCGCATATGGTTTAATCTTGGGCTTTTCCTCTTTGCAGTCGCAACCTGTTTGGTCTTATACATGGCAATCTATGTGCCGCGAGTACTAAAATGCGACTTGGATCCCTCAGTGTACAGCCCAAAGATGCTTCCAGTGACGGGCACAATATCTTTGCTCAGTGGTCTCTTTCTTCTGATTGGCCTTTGGCCTGCGTTTGGGCTCTTTACGCCAGCTATTCTTGGCGTTATTTGGATTGGCGGCCTCATGAGCGCCCACTTCTTGCCCTCGGTCTAAAGGCGGATGTATTCTTTGATTCAATCTGCTTGCATGCTGTTCAGATAAAAGAAGATGGAGGTGCAATGTTGTCCTTTCTGGCCTCACCTTCATCGCTGCTGCTATAGCCGGTGCTGCTCCGTGTTGGGATTACACGATAGCGCATAGTGTTCGCTAGACGATCGCAGAGAATTAGATTGGCATACATTGATTTCTGATCAATTGGTTAAAAGAACTTGAATGGGCACTGAGCTGTTGTCTTGAGGAGTGAAGTCAAAATCGTTTGCAAAGACCAAAAAGGAGAGCATTGAATTAGAAAACGTAAATCCGTGCAACTGACTTTCTCGAGTCAATGAAAGGTTCTTACGGACATCATTTTCGCTTTTTTCTTTTGAAGAAAGACAAATTTCGGGATTTGACGCCTGTTCCAGACTATATCAACCGGTCCTGCTGTCTGCGACATTTTTTCAAAAATGAGACACGGCTTGAGAATGGATAGTTAGTTACCTCGGCGGTAGGCCTCGTCGGACAAAATTGGCTTTTAAATTACTTTGCAAATGGCGCACATAACGATTAACCATGGCTGCTACAAACCTTCTTTAAACCAAGCTCCTTTCTCGAACTTAGCAGACTCGTCAATCAACTCGATAACAAGCACCGTGTCCTTTTTCTTTAGGCCAAACAAAGGTTGATGTCAAGCAATGCAGTATGACCTTTTATTTTAGCCATAAATACAGGAAAAGCTGCCTAGCCTCTTTCGCTCGAATGCTTTCACCTTGATCCTTTCGTGGAAATAACGTTCATCTAAGTCACTGTCAAGGGAGATCTAAGTCGAATGTTTTGGCGTCTCCAACATCGCACCTCTCTTCGCTTGCAGTGCTTTCTGCCGCGTCGATGGCCATTAGGAGATCGGAGACTGGCTGCGCTGTTCTCCACGCCAGCCTTAGCCAACTAGGCACTTAGTTGTGCACTGTCCAACGAAGCGCTTGTGCACTGTCCGCGCGTGCCAACGTGTGCGCTCGTGCTGGTTCTTCGAACAAATCGCTAAACCCCCCCCCCACCGCCCCCCCCTTGTCAACCTCGAGCGCGCGCGCGTCCCTGCGCGGTAGGTTGGCGCGTCTGCGCAAGTCAGCGGCCTTCCCCTCTCCCCCCCCCCCCCCCCCCCCCCCCCCCCCCCCCCCCCCCCCCCCGCCTCT
>BGKB01000101.1:12795-256953 GCA_003116975.1 Aurantiochytrium sp. KH105
CAATATGGTCCTCATTCAAGACAGTGTGTACGGCGTCGCGCAGACCGCCGACCTCGTGCTGGCTGCCAGCGGAAATCACTTGACTCGCAATGACGGCTTCTTGCGCGCGTGGAGCAAGAAGGACGGCGCCCTCGTCTTCGAGATGAAGACGCCCAACAATCAAGAGGCCAACACAGTGGCCGTGCAGGGCAACCTCGCCGCCGTGGGGACTGACGCAGGCGGCCTCTTCCTCATTGACCTGGCCACCGCCACCGTCCTGCAGACCCTCCAGGGCCACACTGGCCATATTTTGAGCGTCATTTTCGACGGCGACAAGGTCATCTCCGGTGGCGGGGCCGCCGACAAGACCATCCGCGTCTGGGACAGGATCAGTGGCCGAGAGACCTTGAGGATTGACGCCGGGGCGAGGGTCGGGAGCCTTGCCGCCCACGAGGACCTGCTTGTGGCCGGGTTGGGCGACTATACCGTACGCATCTTCGACCGGGCCAGCGGCGGCCCACGCCACATCCTCACGGAGGCGACAGACTGGGTGCGAGCGGTCGCGATCGACGCGCAGCACATGGTGAGCGGGTCCGACGACAACAAGGTGAGGGTCTACGGCGTGCCTTCCTTCCAGCTCGTCCGCGTCCTTGAAGGGCACACCGACTGGGTGTACTCTGTCGCGCTCGAGGGAGACCGCATCGTGAGCGGGTCCAACGACCACACCGTCAGAGTCTGGGACGTGCGCAACGGAGACTCGTTGCATGTCTTGCATGGACACTCGGACACGGTGTACTCGGTCTCTTTCTTGGGGTCGGAGATCGTAAGCGGATCTGACGACAAGAACGTGCGCATCTGGGACGCGGAGACGGGCGCCTCGACGCGCGTGCTGGACGGCACGGAGGCCGTGCGGCCCATCGAGGAAGTGCTCATGGCTTCTGCCGCGACTACTGCGGCGGCAAAGGAGGCGCTCAAGGCGGCGCTGGCGAATGGGGACCCCGCGGAACTGGGCCGCTGCAAGCTCATGGTCGTCGGTCAGGGCGCCGCCGGCAAGACGTCCGTGGTGCGCTCGCTGCTGGGCATGAAGCCCGAACCAACGCACAAGTCAACGGTGGGCGTCGAGCTCACGCGCACCGATGCAGAGTCCTGGGAAGAGATCGAGGACCTTGACAGCGGATTTGAACGCCAGGCGTGTCGCGTAGCGGCGCTGCGCATGGCCGTGCAAGAGGAGCAAACGGCGAGCGAGATGCAGCAATCATTGCCGAGGCGAGTGTCCCAGGGCTCTTCAAATCCCGTCTTCACCGCGGAGGTGCAGGTGGAATTGGTGCCTGAGGCCGAGGTGGCGCGGCGCTTCGACATTGAGGAGATTGAGGACATGGCCGGCAAGACGCAATCTGGCCAGAAGATCTTCTTTACGATCTGGGACTATGCGGGTCAAGAGGTCTTTTACGCGCTGCACCACATTTTCCTCACGCGCGAGGGCGGCGTCTTCTTGATCGTCTTCGACATGCAAGAACTCCTCATCAAGCAAGACCAAGCCGTGGAGTACCTTTCCTTTTGGCTCAACTCGGTCAAGCTGCATGCGCCGACTGCACCCATCATTCTAGTGGGCACGCACTATGACGAGGCGTCAGTTGACATCAACGAGGTGGAGGAAATCCTTGTCGAAAATCTGTCTGTTGACGAAAACGAAAACATCGTCACGAGTCCCGCAGGGGAGCTGAGCTTTTTTCCGATCGACAACATGAGTCGCGCGCCGGGCCATGCCTCGGAATTGCGCGCTGCGGTCGAAGCAAGCGCGTCATCGCTTGAGGCCGTCTCGCGGAAGATCTCGCTGCGCTGGCTCAAGGTGTTGGACGACCTGCTGAAGCTCGACTGTGATCATGTGCCTTTCGGGACAGTGCAAGAGCTCGCGACCAAGTATCACGCCGGTGATCAGACCGACGAGCTCTTGAGCTTCTTCCACGAGCTCGGCATGCTCGTTCATCTCCGCGCAACAAACACCTTGCACGACAAGGTCGTTCTGAAGCCTCAGTGGCTTCTGGACAACCTTTCGCGGGTTATCGCGGACAAGATCCATGTCAAGCAAATGCGATACAATCGCGAACTGCAAAATGCTGGTCTCAAAAACGATTTTACCGTGCTTCGCAAACACGGCATCGCCACGCTCAGTCTGCTGAGGTTTCTGTGGAATGACAAAGAAGTCGACTACCTGCGGGAATTTATGCACGACAACATGCTGATGTCAGACTGGAACTTTCACGAAAAGTTGCTGCCGAGAAATCGTCGAAACGAGCCGCTTTTCTTGGTGAGCAGTCTGCTTAAGAACTCGAGGGACCGCAAACTCGAACAAGACATTGCGAAAATTCAGAGCGGGCTCACCTGCGTGTTGGACTTTTCCGAGTTCTTTCTCCCGGACGGTGTCTTTGCGCGAATGCTCTCGCTATGTGCGCAGTACAGCGGAGAAGTGAAAAAGAACAAGCGCGCACCTCAGCTTGCCGGAGATCGAGCGATTGTTCGCTTCGGCCTCTCGGTATTTGCGCTCGAGCAGGACGACAACAAAATATGGGTTCGCATGGCACAAGACGCGCACAAACCGGCAACTACACTCAAGACGCTGGTTAGCATTTTTCGCGGGGCGCGCGATGCCGTGTTTCGGGACTTGCCGTGGGAGCTTCTGTTGCAGTCCCCGTCAGACGACTCTGTGCTGGTCAGGTATGACGACATGGCCGACGCTCGTAGGACCGAGGTCGCTGAGGTCGCGTCAGTCGGCGTTGGCAATGCTCTGGTCACCGACTTTGAGCCCTTTTTTGAGGACGGTTCCTTGACCGAAGATGAGAACGACACGGGGACCGTGGGACAGGCGAGCATTCCGCTCGCTGCTGGGCTCAAGTACCACGTCTTTCTGAGTCATCGTCAATATGACGCAGGCGATGCTTGCAATCTTATGGCGGAAAAGCTTCGCAATCGTGGACTTCATGTCTGGGTTGATCAGGAGACCGAGGGCAACCTCGCAGAGGATGCAATGAAGCGAGGTATTCGTGAGTCCAAGTGCTATTTGCTTTTTCTTTCCAAGACGGTGTTCTCCGACGCCGTGAAAATGGAGCTGGAAGCGGCACTACGAGAGGAGAAACCGATCTTGGTCGTGCACGAGAGTGATCCAAATCGTCCGGGCTTCGCTCCTTTCTCCGCTTACATTGCCGCTGCTCCGGCATCGTCCAAGCACCTTTTCAAAGAGAATGAGTCCATGCCTTTTCAGCGTCGCCTGTACCTTGCAGAAGCTTTTTACAAGGAGCTCATTTCGCGCATTAAGAAATCGCCGTACCGGTGGGGGGGAAGGGAATGGGATTCGCGTGTGCAGACAGACGAGTTTGCGCAACCGGGGACCATGCACAGAATGCACATGCTTCAAAAGAGATTGCGTTACCTCGGCTTTTGGGTTGCTCTTTTTGCCACTGTCTTTGCTCGTAGCAAGCTCGATGGCCGTACCTCATCGCACATTGCCGCCGCTTGAGGAGGCGGCTCTGCCCGCTGCCGATTCCAAGATGGCCGATCACCTCGAGTCCGACTCGCCCCAGGCAATTTGCGCACGTCGTTAGATTCGTATAACAAGTTGTTGCCGACTCGGAAATAAAGGGTCCAAAAGTTAATTTGTTCCTTGCCAGTCGCTTGCCAGACAGACAAATGCAGTAGGCCGATTGTGTGCACCATCCGCGCGTGCCAGCATGTGCACACGCTCGGCCTTCGCCCGAACACCTAATCCCCCTTTCGCCCCTGCGCGCGCGCACGTCTGCGCGGCAGGCAGGCAGGCAGGCAGACCCGCAAGGCGCAAGCCAGCAACCCCCTCCCTCTCTCTTTCTCCGCGCGGGCGCCGCCGCGACACGCTCCGTCCGCGCGCGCGCCCCGCGGAGAACGCGCCAAGGCCGCATCGCATCAGCAGCCAGCCCAGCCAGGCTCTCCCCTCGAGCCCTTCATTCCTTACCCTCGCCCGAGTCTCTCTCTCTCTCTGCTATCTCGTCCCTTCTCTCGCCGCAGCTGCTCGCTCGCGCCGCTTCTTCACGTCGCCCCCCCGCCCGCACGCACGCACGCCCTCGCTCCCCTCGCCGCCGCCGCCATGGGCCGCATAGGCGCCGTAAACGGCGTCGCGCAGACCGCCGACGTCGTGCTGGCCGCCAGCGAAGACGGCTACTTGCGCGCATGGAGCAAGAAGGATGGCGCCCTCGTGTTGGAGATGAAGACGCCCGACAATAGTGCGGCCGTCTCACTGGCCGTTCAGGGCAACCTGGCCGTCGTGGGGACTAGCTGTTATCGCAAGGGCCTCTCCAGGACTGAAGTACCCGGCGGCCTCTTTCTGATTGACCTGGCCACCGCCTCCGTCCTGCACGCCCTGGAAGGCCACACCAAAAGTGTCTTAAGCGTCATCTTCGACGGCATCGAGATCATCTCGGGGTCCGACGACCAGACCGTCCGCGTCTGGGACAAGATCAGCGGCCGAGAGACCTTGAGGATCGACGCCGGGGCGGAGGTCTTCAGCGTTGCCGCCCACGAGAACCTGCTCGTGGCCGGGTTGGGCAACTGCACCGTGCGCATCTGCGATCGGGCCAGCGGCGACCCACGCCACGTCCTTAGGGAGGCGAGAGGCGCGGTCTTCGCGGTCGCGATCGACGCGCAACGCATGGTGAGCGGGTCCAAAGACCAGAAGGTGAGGGTCTACGCCGTGCCTTCGTTCAAGCTCCTCCACGTGCTCAGAGGACACACCAATTGGGTGTACTCTGTTGCACTCGAGGGAGAACGCATCGTGAGCGGGTCGAAAAACGAACCAAGAACTAGGCCTATACCTAGACGTGTAGCTGCAACTGCGAACGGTCGTACTGGCCGTGGCTACGTTTATAATGGATACGGCGAACGCGTCGACGGCCTGATCATGCCTACCAGTACGGTCAGAGTCTGGGACTCGCGCGACGGAATGGAGCTGCGCGTTTTGCGAGGACACGATGACACGGTGCGGTCGCTCTCTCTCTTGGGTTCGGAGATCGTGAGCGGATCTCACGACAGGAGCGTACGCATCTGGGACGCGGAGACGGGCGCCTCGACGCGCACGTTTTCAGGCACAGAGGCCGTGCGGCCCATCGAGGAAGTGCTTGGCGCGACGGAAGCTGCGACGGAAGGCCTCAAAGCTGCTCTGGCGAATGGGGACCCCGCGGAACTGGGCCGCTGCAAGCTCATGGTCATCGGCCAGGGCGCCGCCGGCAAGACGTCCGTGGTACGCTCGCTGCTGGGCATACCGCCCGTGGTGGAGCACATCTCGACGGTGGGCGTCAAGCTCACGCGCACCGATGCAAAGTCCTGGGATGAGATCAAGGATTCCGACAGCGGATTTGAACGCCAGGCGTATCGCGTGGCGGCGCTTCGCATTGCCGCGCAAAAGAAGCAGCCTACGAGCAATAAGCGGCCAGAGGAGCGATCTGCGAGGAAGAATCGACAATCGCTGCCCAAGCGCGTGTCCCAAGGCCTTTCAAATGTTGTCTTTGGGCGCCGACGTTCTTCTGCGGCTCAGACTTTCGTTGCAGAGGTGCAGGTGGAGCTGGTACCCGAGGCCGAGGTGGCGCAGCGGTTCGACATAGCCGAAATCGCGGATATGGCCGGCAAGACGCAGTCGGGCCAGAAGATCTACTTTACGATCTGGGACTATGCGGGTCAGGACGTCTTTTACGCGCTGCACCACATTTTCCTCACGCGCGAGGGCGGCATCTTCATGCTCGTCTTTGACATGCAAGAACTCCTCATCAAGCAAGAGAAAGCCGTGAACTACCTTTTCTTTTGGCTCAACTCGGTCAAGCTGCATGCACCGACTGCACCCATCATTCTAGTGGGCACGCACTATGACGAGGCGTCAATTGACATCAACGAGGTGGAGGAAATCCTTGTCGAAAATCTGTCTGTTGACGAAAACGAAAACATCGTCACGAATCCCGCAGGGGAGCTGAGCTTCTTTCCCATTGACAACATGAGCCGCGAGCCAGGCCACGCGTCAGAACTGAGAAGTGCGGTCGAAGCAAGCGCGTCGTCGCTCGAGGCAGTCTCGCGAAAGATCTCGCTGCGCTGGCTCAAGGTGTTGGACGACTTGCTGAAGCTCGACTGCGATCATGTACCTTTTGAGACAGTGCAAGAGCTCGCGACCAATTACCACGCCGGTGATCAGACCGACGAGCTCTTGAGCTTTTTCCACGAGCTCGGCGTCCTTGTCCATCTCCGCGCAACAGACATTTTACACGATAAGGTTGTCCTAAACCCGCAGTGGCTTCTGGACAAGCTTTCGCGTGTGATTGCGGACAAGATCCATGTCAAGCAGATGCGTTACAATCGCGAACTGCGAAATGCTGGTCTCAAAAAAGACTTTGCAGCGCTGCGCAAGCGCGGCATTGCCACGCTCAGTCTACTGAGGTTTCTGTGGAATGACGAAGAAGTCGACTATCTGCGGGGGTTTATGCACGAGACAATGCTGATGTCAGACTGGGCGTTTCCAGAAGAAGCGCTGACAAGCGGTCGCGAAGATGAGACGTTCTTCTTGGTGAGCAGTCTGCTCAAGAACGTGACGGACCGCGAACTCGAACAAGACATTCACAGCGTTCGGCAAGGATTAACATGTATACTGGACTTTTCCCAGCTCTACCTTCCCGACGGCGTCTTTGCGCGTCTACTTTCGCTTTGTTCCAAGCACAGTGGCGACGTGACCACGAAATGGGGTGCCCCACGCCTCGCCGGACACCAGGCCATTATTCGTTTTGGTTTGTCGGAGTTCGCGTTGGAAGAACGAAACAATCAGATTAGGCTCATCATGGTTCCTGGAACAAGAGACCCGGCCAGCACGCTCAAGACGCTCATCAGCATGTTTCGCGGCGCTCGTGACGCCGTTTTTAAGGATTTACCCTGGCAACTGCACCTGCAGTCACCACGCAACTCTTCCATTCGGGTCGAGTACGGTTACTTGGTCGATGCTCGCAGGGCCGAGGTCGCTGAGGTCGCGTCAGTCGGCGTTGGCAATGCTCTGGTCACCGACTTTGAGCCCTTTTTTGAGGACGGTTCATTGATCGAAGATGAAAAGGACACGGGCGCCGTAGGACAGGCGAATATTCCGCTCGCTGCTGGGCTCAAGTACCACGTCTTTTTGAGTCATCGTCAATATGACGCAGGCGATGCTTGCAATCTCATGGCCGAAAAGCTTCGCAATCGTGGCCTTCGTGTCTGGATCGACCAGGAGACCGAGGGCAACCTTGCAGAGGATGCAATGAAGCGAGGGATCCGCGAATCCAAATTCTACTTGCTCTTTCTTTCCAAGACTGTGTTCGAGGGCACCGTGGTTATGGAGCTGGAAGCGGCACTACAAGAGGAGAAACCGATCTTGGTCGTGCACGAGAGTGATCCAAATCGTCCGGGCTTCGCTCCTTTCTCCGCTTACATTGCCGCTGCTCCGGCATCGGCCAAGCATCTTTTCAAAGAGAAAGAGTCCATGCCTTTTCAGCGTCGCCTATACCTTGCAGAAGCTTTTTACAAGGAGCTCATTGAGCGCATCAGCGCCACCAGATGACCCCCACGAGAAATTTGTTTGAAAATTGATCATTTTTTGTTTCAATCGAATTCGATGCCTACCTTTTTCACCTCTTTACGCTTGCAAGTACGCGCAATTTTTTGTTGTTTGTTGATCTGTCTGTTCACGATATAGAAACTCCTCTGCTTGCATATTTTCGCAGCCAAAGCCTCGGACAATGATAAAGATAACCGATGCATGCCACTTCAGTTCAGGTCGGTGTGTCGATCCCCGTTGATGACAGACTCGGAGAACGTTGAGCATTGTTAAAATTCGGAAAATCGCGCCCGCGACGTTCGAGCAAAAATGGTGCACCAGTGAACGAGCACGTATTCGACAAACTTTGAATCAATGCTTGCGTCTGGTACGCGATGCAACCAACAGTGGTTTTGTCTCACAACCAAGCCTCATCCTGCAAATCATGAATGTGTCGATATTTGCTTGCACAAAATGTCGATCGAAGTCGGCGAATTTGACATTGCGAGGACTCGGGAAACATGTATCTCAACCGCTCGGCCTCGTCTTGAGGATTTCCAAGCCACTGCTGAGTTTTCCTGAATCATACAGTGAAGCCGTCTTGAGCCAATGTACTCGACTCCTTTTTTTTTTTCAGTTCTTCTCAGGTGAATCTGGTGAAAATGACAAGTGTATGCTCACTTGCTCATGATGATCGTTGTCTGTGTCTGTTTTTCTAATCTCAACACACAGATGGATGGAAACGGAATAACTGTCTGAGAATTTATAGCGAAAGCACATGGAAAAAGAGCAAGAATGCAGAGGATGATCAATCATTCTTTCCCTTTCTAAGTATGCGGCGTTCAAGGCGAGATGGTCGGATTTGCGCAGCGTATGCTTGATTGTGCTCATGTACACAGACCATACGCATATGCATATGTATGGTATGTCATGGTATGTTCGCTTCCGCTCATCTACACAGACATTTCCATCTTGATGGTCTTGTGTGGCTTGTAGCCCACGAGCTCAAGATCCTCGTACTTGAAGCCATCAATGTCAGTGTTGTCAGTGTTGATCTTGAGCGTGGGAAAGGGGCGGGGGTCACGCAACAACTGCTCTTTGAGCGGCTCGACGTGATTTTTGTAAATGTGACAGTCGCCAATCACGTGAATGAATTCGCCCGCGCGCAAGCCCGTGCACTTTGCAAGGAGGTGCGTGAGCAAGGCGTAGGAGGCAATGTTGAACGGCACGCCAAGACCAATGTCACCAGAACGCTGGTACATTTGGCACGAAAGCTCGCCCTTGGAAACGTAGAACTGAGCAAACATGTGGCAGGGCGGAAGCGCCATAAGGTGAAAGGCAGCCGGGTTCCACGCCGAAAGGATCATACGACGATCGTTGGGGTTGGTTTTGATCGTGTGCACAAGCTGCGCAAGCTGGTCGACACCCTTACCCGAGTAGTCATCGTGCATCGTGGTGTAGTCCGCGCCAAAGTGCCGCCACTGAAAACCATAGACGGGGCCGAGGTCACCTTCCTCTCGGTCTGTGAGGCCGATCTTGTCGAGATATTCACGAGACCCGTTGCCATCCCAAATGTGAATGTTCTTTTCTTGCAGTGTCTTGGCGCTCGTGTCGCCTGACATGAACCAAAGAAGCTCCTCGGCGACGCCGCGCCAAAAGACGCGCTTCGTCGTGAGAAGCGGGATGGTGTCGTTGCGAAGGCTGAAGCGCATCGTTGTGCCAAAGGTGGACAAGGTGCCAGTGCCAGTGCGATCGCCGCGGTCATCACCGTGCTCAAGAACATAGCGCACCATGTCCAAGTATTGAAGTTCCTCGTGACACGAGGAGCGTTTGGTGACAGGGTGTGCGATGGGCGGGCGCGCGTTCTCCGTAAAAGGTGCCTCGGTTTCGGCTTCGGGAGAATCGGTAGTGGCAGCCGCCGGTTCTGGGCTTGTCGAGCGACGACGATCGGAGGCCTCGGCGGCAGGGTCCACATCTGCCTCGCTCGTCTTGCGTACAAAGTGCAGAAACTCGTACTGGACGCCATCTTCTTCCTGCCGACCCTCGGGAGCGAGATCCGGATGTCCAGCGCATCGAAAGACCGCCTCGTCAATTTCAGGAAAGAACGTGTCGCACTTGAAGTCACCGTAGACACGCGTGAGAAATACGGAATCGCAAGCTTCGTGCGCAAGTGCCTCAGCGTACACGCTGGCGCCACCAATGACGATGGCGCGCTCGACATCAGGGCGCGCGCTGAGCTCCTTGAGTGCGGCATCAAGACTGGCGAAAATATCGACCTCCTTGGGAATGTCGAGCTCCTTCCGCACAGCCTCGGCGCCTGACTTGTCGGCGGCCCGAGTCGAAAGCACGACGTTAACGCGTCCTTCGAGCGGACGCATCTTGGCGGGAATGCTTGTCCACGTTTTTCTGCCCATAATGACGGCGTTCTTCTTGCCCTCTTCGCGCGCCGTGCTCGTCAACAGCTTAAAGACGCGCAGCTCGTTGCGCAGGCGCCAGGGGAGTCTGCCTTCGATCCCAATGCCGCTGCCGCTCTCTGCCACGGCTACCGCCAGGCTCACCGGCAGGCATGCCGCCTTGCCGACGTTCCCGCTCATGCTGTCACGCGCTTCCGCTCTCTCCCGCACCGCACCGCGTCGCGCGCCTGTCGTCGCGAGTCCACCTTCGTTCGCCGACTCGTGCTTGATGTTGGTTTGCTACCCGCTGTCGGTTTTGGTCACCTAACGACCATCCTAACCACCATGACCAGCCTTTTCCCTCAAAAAACAAAAGGGGGGACGCAAGACAACTTTTGGTGGGCCATTGTAGCAAAGGCAAGAAGATTACGCAAAAGAGTTGCTGGTTGATGCACATGATGTTGACCGCCAACGTAACGTAAATCACCAGAGCAGAACCAAGGGCAATTTGTTTGTTTACATGGCAAAGGAGATATTGAGGCTGGGGGGACAGCTTGCCGTGATCTCGGCGTGCGCGACCTTCATGAGAGTAAAGGGGGACACCGAAGGGGCGGGGAGGGAGGAAGATGCCACCACTTTTTGACCTGGCGGATCAAAATACGGAATGGCAGCATAGTCGTACAATGCGGGCGGCTGCATGGCCGGGTCCGCGCTGTTATAGGCGTCGTGCACAAACTGCATGCGAAAGATGGAGTGTTGCTTGAGAGCAAAGTCCTTCCCAAACAAGGTCTTGCGGAAATAAGGGGAATCGCGAGATATCCACCGTCGAGGCGGCGCGCGGTTGAAAGCAAGAACTGCAATTTCGTCGCCCGTATCCACGCGTATAGAGTCCAGACAGCGAAGAGCGACACGCTTGTCATACGCCAAACATTCGCCCGTCTCCTCGTAGCCATCGCAATCGAAGATGACGCTTGGCTTGGTCATTTCACAAACAAGCTCTACATTTTCTGCTTCCATAACAGCTGTCAGAACTTTCTTCTTTGCAGCGTCCATGGACCCGCCGAGTTGACTGTTGCACTCAATCAAGCTTGGCAGGGCCAGCTGATTGCGGAAAGGCTCCAGCGTAAGAAATGCATTTTTGCCACGAAAGACAAAAACCGAGTCTGCCATGGTCTGGTGCGTATGAACGTGAAACTCACGCGCCGTGCCTGCAAAAGGAAAACGAAAGCGATGCCACATGACTGAGTGACTTGGGTCGGCCGGAAGATCATATGTGCAAGGTCCCGTGCCAAGGCAGCCGTTGCCCGAGTGCAGATAGGTTACGGGGCGGGCAGGGATGGCGTCCTTGTGCAAAATGACAGCATCAAGGTAAACCCCTGACAACGTTTCGTTTAAAACATTGTTCAGGTCGAAATCCCCGGAGAACCCTGTTTGCTGGTCGTATATGAGGTGGCCCTCGTCGTCGGCAAGCTCATCCAGCAGACACGCGAGACCGCCTTCAGAAGCCTGGCATTCACTGTCGCCATGTGCTTGCACAAGTACATGGTGCAAGTCGCTGTTTGATTGGTATCCGTGAAGCGTTTTCTTCGCAAGCTCGCTCCGCGCAGTGTAAGCGAAAAGGTGAGCGTGATGAATATGCAGGGGCGGATAACCGATGGCAGTCCCATTCGCAAATGTTGGAAGAAACATGCCACCCATGACAGAAAAGGTTTTGCCCATGTGACTTCGACGAAGACCACCCACATCTTGCCAGGATCCCGAAGCCCAATCATAGCCACCGGGCATGTAAAAAGGACCGACCCGATCAATCGTGACGGTGACACCCTCTCGAGAGGGATCAGGAAAATGACAGACCTGGTGCAAGAGCAATAGCTTCGTGGAACATTTTCGGTGCGGCTCCTTGCAGAGGACGAACTTTCTTCCAGAGGTTGAGCCTTTGATGAGCTGCCAGCCGGTCTCGTCCGGTTCCTCTTGACTCTCGACATTCTTGGTCAGCTCCAAGTGCCGGTCGAATTGTCCGCAGAATTTTGCTCGTGCTTCCATGAGTTCATCGAATCGTTTCCGTTTCCGCTTGATGCGTTCTTGGTCATGAATGAGAACCTTGTACTTGGGATCCGTTCCGAGCAGCGTTGTCGACCGGTCCTGCAGGTACAGATCCCATTCTTCGCGCGGAACAGCGCCGTTTGGGCTGTCGATAAGCTGTTTGGAAGACGAAGTAAGACCGTCATCGTTCCATGTCGTTGCGGCTGCAAAGAAGATTATGAGCGCAAAGACGAGGCTGCCCGCCCCGAGGGCCATTCTCGTGACTTTGGCGTGCCTCGCCGCGTCGGATGTCGCCTGCTCATCCTTTGCGTCAGAGATGAAGGGATCTTTGGTGGGCACAAATGCCTCTGTTTCCTCTTGTCCTTTCTCCTCGAGCTGCTCATTTTCTTCGGGGGCTGTGCGAGTGGCTGCGGCTTTTTCACGACCTGAGGCCAGCGGCACGCGGACGTCCTCGCCGTCCTCCTCGGCCTTCATTTCTTGATCAAGAGGAATATGACTTCTTTCTACGCACAAGAGCAGCGCGAGGAAAGTGGCGGCGGTGGCAGCAGGAGCAGCACCGGCAACGGCGGCCACGGGCGCGCGCGGCCAGGGTATCGCGAGCCGGCCGCGGCGACGCGCCACAGTATGAAAGGTTCTGCCCGGCGAAAAAAACGTGATGTGCGCGATGTGCGTATACACATTTTTTTTAAGGTCTCGGGTGGTCGGTCGGAGGCACCTAATCGGGGTCCTCGGTTCTTCGTCGAAAGAATGTGGAGAAGGCGAGAGCACGCGAGCACCCGGGGCCCGACGCGAGACGGATTTGAGGTGATAAATAATGGAGAGAGACACGTCTCTTGAGGCAGATACCAAATCTGCGTGTAGGCATTAAAGTCTTTCGTTTTCTGGTGTGGCTATAGTTGCTGGCAAAGTTGTTCGTTCCAGCATGCTGTGCATGCGCTCAATCAAGATTTTGGAGAAGTGCAGCAAGAAAACAGTATGACTGGAAGGAGAGAATGGCAACGTTGCGACCATTGCGCAGCACAAGAAC
Source organism: Aurantiochytrium sp. KH105 (assembly GCA_003116975.1). NCBI lineage: Eukaryota > Bigyra > Thraustochytrida > Thraustochytriidae > Aurantiochytrium > Aurantiochytrium sp. KH105. The sequence continues at coordinate 25,802 of BGKB01000101.1, forward strand.
ATCGATAAGTTTGACGCGATGCAGCTGAAGACCGTCCGCGGAACTGCCATCGGCGCGAAGACCGACCTCGAAAGGTCTGACTTGCGATACGCTGGTTTGACTCTCGTCGCCTCCGTGTTACAGAGCAGCAGATGCAAAAGCGTTTCGAGCACAGAACGTGGAGCTCGCGCGCTTGCAGTGCTGGCGCGCGAGGATGGCGGACCCGGAGGAGGCGGCGCGCGCGGCGTCGCAGGCCGAGTCGGTCTTCTCGTACGGCAACCTATCGTTCTCGAGCTCGCAGCCGCAGGCCGAGCGCAGCCGCAAGAGAGCGGCACGGCGGGAAAGCAACCACCGCGAGCACAACGGGGACCACGCACGGCGGAACCGGCGCGAGCGCGACGGCGGCCAAGCGCCTCGGGACGCAGAGGATGCCGTACCAGGATCAGGAGCAGGCGATGGCCGCGAATGTCAGACCAGCGAGGCGAAAGCTGCCGAAGGCGAGGAAGAGCCGCGCAAAGGTCGCAAGGTCCGCAAGTCACATGTTTTTTGGGCGGCGCGCGCCAACGCGGCCATCAGCAGCGACTTTTGCCTGAAGCTTTCTTCGCAAGAGGTGCAAAGTATGGGCCAGACGGCAAAGCTAGGTCTGCGGCAAGACTTTCGACCGCCGCGACAAGCGCCCGTCGCCGCATCCCGATTTGACGTTCGGGCTGATGATGCGGCGCAACTTCAAGGAACCATCTTTGAACAACCTGCGCCACGAGCAGCAAAGAGACCTGATTATGCCAATGACGATGCATTCGGAGAAACGTCCCGTCTTGTCCAATCCACTTTGTCCTTCGCCACGGCTCCTAAGCGCTCGCGCACGAGCAAGTGCTTTGACGTTGCGCCGGTCGACGAGGACGAGGCCGCACTAAGCGGGGCCGAGCCGGAACGCTCGGCAGACGGGCTCGCCGCAGAGGCTGAGGCACGGCAGCGGCGCAATCCCTTTGAATCCGCGCCCTGGCGCATGGTACAAAGACGATTTCCTTCAGCCTTGGAGGAGTATTCTGTGCGAGCCATTTTGGAGAACCGTCTTGGGAATGCGAGAAAGGTTCCCTCTCTGGCCGTGATCGTGCTCAAGACGCACTACCTCGAAGAAGGTGCCACCTGCGTTCTCGCGGATCCAACGGGTGAAATTGAGTCAGAGGTTCACCCACAAGTTCTTAGTTCAGACCAGTACGATTTCGTCGAAGGCTGCGCCGTCGTGCTCAAGGACTTTACTGTCTTTCGTGCGCACTTGAATCGTGAAGGCTATGCAAGTCACTCCGTTATCATTACACCGCGCAACATCGAGCGACTTTTTGGCGCAAACGAGATGACGGATACGCAAGATCAAGCGCATGTTAACACCGAAGACAAGCAGCCTGTCGACGCGGAAGACGACAGCGATCTTGTGGGCTGGCTATCGGGTAACGCGGCAGAGGACGAGGCAACAAAACAGTCCGATGAAGTCCACCATCAAGAGGACACAGAGTCGTCTCTGCGCTTGAAGCAATTCGAAGCCTTGCTCACTTCCCAAGCATCATCGTCATCGCGAGAGCAAGAGCAAAAGCAAAAGCAAAAGCAAGATCAAAAACAAAAGCAAAAGCAAAAGGAGAAACAGACGCGACATCAGGGGGAGAAGACGCCCGCAACGCCGGACGTGGGTAAAGAAACAAAAGCGATGGACCGGCGAACGACGTTGATGTCCGCAAAAATAGACCCTGCAACCACAGAGGACGCAAGTCCGCGCATGGAGCAAATGGAAACCATCCACGATTCACAAATGTCGGTGTCGGTTGAAGAACGCAAGACGCAGGACCGAGAGCTCGAGAAGCCCCCAAAGCCGACTGTGGAGGGCAACACTACAACAGTGACAGTTCACCAGCAAGACACTTTAGTCTCCTGCTCCTCAAGGAACGACACCATTTCCGCAGAAACTGCAAGCTCGCGGATGAAGCAATTGGAGGTCATGCTGACGTCTCAGGGCGAAGGCGCCCAGCAAAATGCATCGCAATCATCTGATCCAGACTGCGCTTTTGCCTTCGCCTCGCAGGCTGCCACCGTCGCCGTCGCGGACCCAGCCACAAGCACTACTGCCGCGACGCCCGCCGTCGCTTCATCGCAAGCTTCCTCGTTTAACGACGATCGCTGGCTCGACGACGACGCCGACGCCGACGAGGATCTTTTCGCCTAACTTTTGGCAAGCCAAAATGCAAAGCAAAGTCCGCCCCCCCCCCCCCAGGAAACCTGACCGCCCTCGGCCAGCTTGACTTGCCATTCTCCCTCGCCGTCCGGGACGCTGCCGCTCCTGCGGGCTGGCTCTGCCTCGAACTTGGCTCCAAGCCGCCTCCACACCTGGCTGGAGCCCGGCCCTCCAGCCTATACCAGCAGTGCAGAGCAGTGCAGTGCAGTGCAGTGCAGTGCAGTACCGTGCGGGTTTGACGCGCAAAATTCGCGACAATACTTGTCATTTTTATTTTTATTTTTTTTCTCGTTGGAAGGTTTTCCACGCGGCTCCGAGGGTGTCCAAATTTAATAGACCCAGTGCGCTTGCCGGGGGGGNATCCAGTGCGGGTTGAGGAGGTTGTTCGAGATTCTTCGAGAGTGTTCCAGAGTGTTCCAGAAGCTGGTTCTGGTTCTGGCTGGAAGGATCGCGAAGGAAGCTCGGGCCGCCGCGTCCCGGACGAAGGAAAAAAGCGAAAGGGCCGCGGCGGGACGCAGACGAAGGGGAGGGGAGGGAGAGCAAACCCGGAACTCGGAAAGCACGAAGACACGCATCGAGCGAGGAGGAAGGAAGAAGCACTGCAGCAGCAGCAGCAGCAGCAGCAGCAAGAGCAGGAGCGACTGCGACTGTGACGTGCGCCACCATGGACCCGTCCAAGTGGAGCGATGAGACGACCAAGGTGGTGAACGCCGCGCACGAACTGGCCGTGAGCAAGGGCCATGCGCAGCTAACGCCAGCAGTGGTGGCCGCGGCGATGCTGGAGCAGTCAGCCTCGCTGGGGGCGAGACTCGTGGACAGGGCTGGCGGCGACCGTGCGGGTCTGCTGCATGAGATTAATATGGCCGTGAGCAAGATGCCGACCCAGGATCCGCCCCCGGCGCAGCTTGCGCCCTCGAGCGGACTCCTCGGCGTCTTGCGTGCGGCAAGCAACTTTCAAAAGAAGCAAGGCGACTCGTTTTTGACCCTAGACAGTCTCCTCAAGGCGCTGGCGGGCGACGCCTCCCTCAAGTCAGCCTTCAAAAGCGCGGGCCTCACGCCAAGCAAAATCGAAGAGGCCGCCAAGGCAGCTCGCGGCTCAAGTAACAAGCAGGTTCACAGCCGCAGCGGCGAGCAGAATTTTGAGGCACTCGCCAAATACGGTCGGGATCTTACCCAAGCCGCCATGGACGGCAAGCTCGACCCCGTCATTGGCCGCGACCGCGAGGTCGCGCGTGTCGTACAAATCCTTTCGCGCAAGACCAAATCCAACGCCATTCTCGTAGGGCCACCCGGCGTCGGCAAGACCGCCATTTGTACCATGTTTGCCACGCGCATCGTCCAGGGTGATGTGCCCGAGTCAATTGTAAACTGCAAGCTCTGGGAGCTCGACGTGGCCGCGCTCCTGGCAGGGGCCTCTCATCGCGGCGAATTCGAGGAGCGCCTCAAGTCTGTGCTCAAGGAAATCGAGGAATCAGATGGCCAAATCATTCTCTTTGTGGACGAAGTCCATCTTCTCATGGGTGCGGGTGGCGGCCAGGGCGCAGCGGACGCGGCCAACATTCTCAAGCCCGCCCTTGCGCGCGGACTCAAGTGCATTGGCGCCACCACGCTCGACGAATACCAAAAGCACATCGAAAAGGACAAGGCCTTTTCGCGCCGCTTCCAAAAGGTGGACGTGCAGGAACCCAGCATCGAAGACACCGTTTCGATCCTGCGCGGTATCAAGGACAGCTACCAGTCCCACCACGGTGTGACGATCCAGGACGCAGCCGTGGTTCTGGCAGCCAAGCTTGCCAAGCGCTACGTTACGCAGCGGCGTCTTCCAGACTCGGCCATTGACCTTCTCGACGAGGCTGCTGCGCACGTTCGCGTCCAGCTCGACTCGCAGCCCGAGGAAATTGACCGTCTCGAGCGCCGCAAGCTGCAGCTCGAGGTCGAGGAGACAGCGCTCAAGCAAGAAAAGGACAAGGCCAGCAAGGAGCGTCTCAAGGCATGCCAGCGCGAGCTCAGTGCCATTGAAGATGAACTGCGACCTCTTCGTCTCAAACACGCTGACGAGAAGAAGCGCGTCGACGAGCTGCGCCGCCTTCGCAACAAGATCAAGGAAGTTCATCTCAAGATCGCCCAGGCGGAGCGCGACCGCGACCTCACCAAGGTCGCTGACCTGCGCTATGGCGCTATCCCGGAACTCGAAGGCCAGCTCGAGCGGCTCACTGTCGAGGATGCCAAGCGCAAACTCGAACAGGCGGACGACCGTCTCTTGACCGAAATCATTGGCCCCCAGGATATCGCCATGGTAGTCAGTCGCTGGACCGGCATTCCCGTGGACCGTCTGCAGAGCTCCGAGTCTGACAAGCTGCTCAAGCTCGCGGCTCGTCTCAAGACGCGCGTTATTGGCCAGGACACGGCCATTGACGCCGTTGCGGACAGCATCATTCGCGCACGCGCCGGTCTCGCGCCCGAAACGCGGCCCATTGCCAGTTTTCTCTTTCTCGGCCCTACGGGTGTCGGCAAGACCGAGTCGGTCAAGGCGCTTGCACAGGAGCTCTTTGACGATCCCAACAGCATGGTGCGCATCGACATGTCCGAGTACATGGAGAAGCACGCTGTATCGCGTCTCATTGGCGCGGCGCCCGGCTATGTTGGCTATGAGGAGGGCGGCCAGCTTACCGAGGCGGTCAAGCGTCGCCCCTACACGGTGATCTTGCTGGACGAGGTCGAAAAGGCGCATCGCGACGTCTTCAACGTCCTCTTGCAGGTATTGGACGACGGCCGACTCACCGATGGCCAGGGCACGCTCGTTGATTTCCGCAACACGATCATCATCATGACTTCCAACATTGGCAGCCAGTATCTGATTGAGGCCGCGGCTGCAGCGCAATCGAGCAAGCGTCGTCGCATCTCCCAGAACCGCCCGGAGAGCGACGGCGTTGTCGATGACGATGCCGACGATGTCGTCTCTGACGAGGGATCCATGGACCTGGACAATGCCAAGGCCTCGGTTATGCGCGAAGTGCGGGCACACTTCCGTCCGGAGCTGCTCAACCGTCTCGATGACATTATCGTCTTTGAGCCTCTCGCGCAATCCCAGTTGCATTCGATTGCGGAGCAGCAACTCGACGTGCTCACGCGTCAGCTCAAGGTAGACCGCAATGTGACCGTCAAGGCGACGCGCGACACTCTCGACTACATTGTCAGCGTTGCCTATGATCCGGCATATGGTGCCCGCCCGCTGCGTCGCTGGCTTGAGCGCCATGTGGGTACCGACATTGGTCGTCTCATTCTTTCTGGCGCAGTTGCGGACTCGGCGTACATTTCGATCGCAATGCAATCTGAGGCTGTGCCCAAGGGTATTACCAAGTCCATGCCTTCTCCGGGCTCGAGCGACCTGCGCTATGACATTACCATGTCGGCCCGCAGTAGTGACGAGTACGACACGGACACCCCGATGGCGGCCAGCAAATACTAAAGTTTGAAGTGTAGAGAACGAACACAAAATGCATGTACTATCTTTCTATTTGCCTCAGCTGCAGATTCTTATCTCTCGAATTTTCTCGTTGCTGTGTGTGTGTGGCTGCCCTGACAGGTGGTGTAATGATTAAAAAATAAAATCTTGATGTCCTGCATTGCATTCTGAATGACGGTCTCAGGAAAATTCATTTCAGTTCGTTTGTGAGGTCTGCGCTCCCACAAGACTTGCTAGTTCGTCAAGACTTGACGACATTTCTTGTGTGAATGCAACAAATTCCGTACGCAAACGACATAGATCCAGCTCGGCTTGCTTCACCCGAGTCTCAAGAGACCGCACCGTACCAGCCAATTGAGACCCGAGAGGTGCAGGCTTTTCGACACGTGATTTTCCAATACCGCGCTTGGTAGTCGGTGGAGCTTTGCTCTGTCTGTGAGGCGGTGCCTTGTCACTCTTATGTCCGTCTTTTTCTTTGCGCGCTTGCCCAGATATTGGTTTGGGGTGTCGTTGCTGTTGTTGCGAATGCACGTTTTCCTTTGTCGAGAGCGACGCAGTACAGTTTTCCTCCGTGACACACTCGTCTCTGTCTACAAAGACAAAGGAGATGCCGACCTCTGTAAGCACCAAAACAGCAAATTCTGCTTCGGTAGAGGCACCGCTTTCTATTGCCCATGACGGCACCTTGTTTTCTTCAAAACGACAACTCGTCGCGCCGAGAATCGAACCACCTGCAATTGAATGCATCCCCCTACGCAAGATATCCACAACGGCACTCGCCGGTCTGTCAAAACGTCGAAAACCATACAACTTGGTCTCCTGCTGCTCGTCGCGAGACCCTTGCACGCCCGGCGGCGTGAACCCGCCCATGATCCAGAAGCCTGCATTCGCGGTCTCAAGACGAAGCGGTAAAAGCCACTGTGCTTCGGCATTTGCACACAATGCTTGGTACGAGACTCGTTCTGCGCCAGATGGCACAGAAACAAGCTTGCGCATGCCGTCTCGACGCACAAGAAGGGCCGTCTCTCCAGGCTTGATCCATTGTGCAGCCAGCCAGTGCACACCGAGACCGACTCGTTGCGCTCGTGGTTCCGAGTCTTCTTCACGCTGCTCTTCGCCGAGATTGACGTACGCTGCACAGCCCTCTTCAAGAGTGAGAACGAGTACGTGTCGACCTTGTGGACAAAATGTGCATGACGCAAGGGGCATGTTTATTGAAGCGAGCTGGATTTGGGATTTGTGCGAGGCCAGCTCTCTCGCGGAGAGGTTGTGGTCATATTCGAAACGGGCAATCTCGCCCGATGAGAACGCGGTCGCAACCCAGAATTTGCCCTCGCCCGAGACGGCCTCTCGTCCGGTTGCAAGTGCCACGAGTTGAGGTTTGTCCACAAGCTTACCCAGCTCTACCCGCGTCCGAAGTTGCCAGAGCACAGGACTTTGAGCTAGCGGTGAGGCTACATGGCCAGAAATCGCTCCAAACCAGGCGCGAAAGCCCAGCTGAAAGACCTTGAGCTCGTCGTCCACGACGACGGCGAGGACTTCTGCGCCGGGGTCAAGAAATTGCAGCGCCTGCACGTCTCCCGTGCCTACGCGTTTACTCATAAGAAACGCCATGCGGACGTCGCCCGCGCGGCCTCCTTCGCTGCTCTCCAAAGGCTCGACGCGGCGCGTGTGCTCCAGGTGGAAGAGGTCGACGCGCGCGGTCCCGCGGCGCGCCGCCGCGACGATGCCCATGCCCGACGACATGGACACCGCCGCCTGCGCGCCGCGGGCGCCGGCGTCAGCGCCGTCCGCGCGGGCGCCGGGGTACGCGTGCACGCGCGCGCGCGACGCCATGGCGGCCGCCCCGCGCCGGCCGCTCCCGACGGTTATGCTCTTGCCGCACGCTCCGAAGCGTTGAAAAAAGATAGAGACAGAGACGAGGTCGAGACAAAGTTCGCAGTGGCGGTTAGAGGTGGTTATAAGCTGGTTAAAAGTTACAGTTAGTTCGTTAGGCAACTTCGCTTCGAGAGCGCGACCCGAAGCGGCGCGGCGCAGACCCGCAAGGCAAAAACCGCGCGAGCCCGCGCGACCCGCGCGACCCGCGCGAGCTCGGCCGGCCGCTGCGCGAGGGCGCGGAGGCGGCCGGCGGAGAGCATGGCGGACCCCGAGGCGGAGCTGTCGGCGGCCATGGCGGAGCTGACGGCGCAGCTGGACGCGAGGTCGACGACGAGCGCGAGGACGACGACGACGAGGACGACGACGGCGACGGCGGCGGCGAGCAGGGGCCCGGCGGGGCGGGGGACGAGGGCCGGCGGAGGGAAGATCGGCGGCGGGGGAGAGGCCGAGGAGGAAAGCCAGGCGACAGCCGTGGCGGTGAGGAGACTGTCGAGGTCCAGGAGGAGGGGGAGCGCGACAGGAAGCTGGGAGGGCGGCGTGAATGCCGACGACAACGACATGCTGGCGGCCGCGCGTCAAGACCCAGAAGAGGCCAGAGATATGGCGTTTGGACGAAACGCGTGGCAAAATGTCCCGGCAATCGTGCGCGATAAAATGCTCGTTCTCTCCCAAACCGTGGACACGCAGGCGACGGAGATTGCAGACCTCCGTAGCATCGTGACCGCTCTCCAGGAAAGCTCCCGCGACACGGCCTCACACACCTGGGTCGAAACGAATGTGAAAAAGCTTTCTTCGACACAGGACGCCCGCATTGAAGGACTTGCAAGGCGCGTTGACCAAATGCGGCAGACGGTCGACCTCAAGGCAGATGCCGCATATCTCACGAGCTGCCTGCTGACCAAAGCGAACAAGTCCGAAGTAAACTCGATGCAAGCCAAGGTTGACCGGGCAGCGGAGCGCGTCGAGACAAATCTTCGTCAACAGCATGATGATCGATGGGAGAGACTCCAGCGCGCCAGCGAAGCCTACCGCGAAGGCGTTGCGATGCAGTTGCAAGAAGCGCTCCGATCCATGTCTACGCAGCGCACCAAGATCGATGAGCGTATTGCAAGGGTGCAAGCGTCAATGCGGGACCGTCTGGACCGTCCAGAGACGACAGAGAGCGGTGGCAGCTCGAGTGGCAGCGATAACTTTGGTTACGACGAGCCTCGTCCTGCCTACGAAGCAAATGGGAAATTGATTCGCGGAAAAAGTCGCCGTTGCCCTCATAGCCCGGTCCATGGCGGGAAAACAGGTTCCAACGCGGATCCGACTGTATCTCGCGAATTCAACAGTCTCGTACGCCAGGTAGAGACGCTGGCAGCAGTGCAGTCGAAAATGCAACAGGTCATGCAACAACTCGAGTCGAGGGTTGACTCGAGCGCGAGCAAGACCGATCTGCAATCCATCGCTGCCGAAAAGGCAAACAAGCTTTCTGTTGCCAACGCGATCCACCGCAAGGCGAATAAAGATGATCTGGAGAACATAATTGCCGCTCTCACGGCACGTCTACAGGCAGTCGAGGATGGTCTTTCGGGAGGCAGCGCGCGCCCGAGCACGGGGAAGACGGGACGTCTGCGCACCGATCTCGATCGCGCCCTCAAAGCATTAGAAAACGTGCCCTCGCTCGAACAGGTTGGAACTGCGCTCGATAAACTCGCCGAAGAGCTTAAGCCTCAGATTGATAATGCGCTTCTCGGAGTAGATCAGCTACGCCGAAACGCGGGCAAGAACCATGTTGGAACAGGCGTCAATGAGGGTGCAAGTGGTATTGCAAACCTCTCTGCAATCGAAGGCCGCGTCAGAGCCGCGCACGAACGCTGCGCATCGCTTCAATCTGATCTTGAAGAAAGATTCGGAGATTTAAGTGCCAGACTTCGTTCAGTAGAAGATCAAATCGTAGCGCAAGATCTCGTCGCTAAACGCATGGAGCTGTCCGGTGTGACGCATCACAACGACAACATCGATGACGAGATTGAGGACGTTGCTCTTGAGATTGTCTTTAGTGATAGTGACGAGGACAATAAAGAGTTCGTCGCAGAGGACGTCAAACAGGCCTTCGAGGCTCGCTCGATGCTTGACAAACAAGCCGCGCACGTGCAATTATCGGAATTACACGAGCTGGCGCCCGCGCGACGACCCTCACCGCGAAAAGGGACGCGCGCATCTCGTCTAGGGAGCGGTGTGGCTGGCACCCTTAAATCCAAGTCCAAAACTGGCGCATCATCTAAACCAAAGATTGCGAAGGGAACGCGCAAAAAGGTATCGAGCGAAAAGGGGAGCCGGGCGACCAAGAAGAAACATGAATGTGCTGTAGGTGCTGCTGCACGCGAGGTGGTACGCGATCGACTTCAGCGGCAAGTTTCGGGGTCGCGGAGGGGACGCCCTTGGACAGCGCCCAAAGTAAGGTGAGCGTGCAGCGATTACGAGAAACAAAAGATGGCATTGTCTCGTGGAAAGCGCGGGTACACTGGGGCAGTAACGTGATCGCTCGCGCGCGTGCGTCGATTAATCGATCGATTAGTCAACGGACGCGGGACAAGCAAACTGTAAGACAAACAAGAAGAAAAGATAAATGTTTACCACCCTTGTCGTATGCGTGTACTCGTGGTAATGTTTGCTTGTAGAATTGTAAGCCAAATCAAGTCTTGCGGGAAGTGAGCGCTTCATGAAAGGTCGTAAGCAGACGAACACCGCGCGCCTTGTGCTGCTGCGAGTCGAGGCCGTTGACACAATACGCCATGACGGCCTTGAGCTCTGGGTTAAAGACCTGCAAGTGAATAAAGTACGAGTTAGCATCCAGAATACTTTGTGGGGCATTTCACGCGATAAATTCGTCAAACTTACCAGAACGCTCCCACCCGCACCGCCCCATCCGACCCAGCCTGGCGCGCCAAAGATCTCGAAGCGATCAAGTCCCCAGCCACAGTTTGAAAGCTTCATCTTGCGGCACATGAACTCGTCCTTGAGCACAGTGTGACGCTCGGCATCAAAACCAAGAGCAGACTTGAGTCCCTCGGGCGAAAGATAGTCGCCCTCAAGGAGATTACGAAGAATGCGTCCGACGGATTGGGCATTGGAAACGCCCGCCGCGGAAGAAAGCGGAAGCGCGCGCACTTCAGGGTTGTTGCAGATCTCGTAGAGGCTTGCAGGAACGTCGCTGAAGAGAGCGAGAACCCGCGATGCAGGCGAGCCCTTGGTGGTCATGCCCTTGATCACCTCGCGATCAAAAGGCTGCAACGCGTCCATGGGACCGAAAAAGAGACTGAGGAGGGAGCGCGGGAGGTACGAGTACAAGAGGTAGCGCAGCACGACAAATCTGCGTGACTGCGTCGGGTAGTGCGTCGACACGCGAGATTGCCACTCAGAAGGGCAGCCGATGGAAAAGTCGATCTTGTCGTCCTTGTTGACGATTTCCTCGGCGACGAATTCATCAATGCTACGTCCATCAACGCGGCGAACGAGCTCATTCGCGTACATGCCGCGCGTAACAGCATGGTAGATTTGACGCTTGGGAGGCTGCTCGGTGACATACTCTGGCTTGTTGGCCTCGAGGAACTCGCGTGCCTTGTCATGATCGGAAAAAATCTTGAGGCCCTCGGCTTTGGTCGGTGCGGGATTGAGCGTGCTCACGCCGGCCTGATGGCGCATGAGGTCCGCCACGGTAGCTTTATTGTCGAGACTGGGCCAGTACTTTGTGATGGGCGCGTCGTAGTCGAGCTTGCCTCGATCCGCCAGCATGGCCATAGCAAGCGACTCGATCACTTTGGTGCAGCTGAAAATTACCGTGAACGAGTCAGCCTCGAGTTTGTGTTCCTTGTCGCAGCCGCCATTCAAGTCGACCACCAGCTCACCATTGACATAGCACGCCAGCTGAGAGCCCACCTCTCGGCCCTCGCGGTAGTTGGCCTCGAAGGCCCTCTTGACGGCTTCCAGACCGGGCTGGAGCTTGTTGGTGTCAATCTCCATCTTGCGCTCTCGCTGCTGCTTCTTGAACGCCACGCCGCCCATCACGGCGGCGCAAAGCAGCGCCGCGCCGGCAACGAGCTTGTTGCCGGCGACCCACTCGATCACCTCGCTCATCCTCGCGTGCTCGAATGCTCGCGTGCTCGACTCTTCGCCTCCTCGTTCCGGACTTGCCCGGCCGGGGCTCGAGATCCCGCGACAGCGGATACTCGCAGCTACCCGGTCGGTCGGACACAGAAATTTTCGGCGGGTGGAAAAGTCGAATAAAAGCGCGGCAAAAGCAAAAGCGTATAGGCACCCGCCACGAAAAAGGGGGAGGGGGCGACAGAAGGCATAAGAATCTTGCGGCCTGACTGTGAGGAAGAAGACGATGAAGTTGAGCGATTGTAGCTAGGTCAAGGCATAGACCTTGCAGCGAGTTGAGCCTTGTATGTTCAGCGAAGAGATGCGGACTGGCGTGGCGGCCGCAAGAATCAGCCTTTTGTTGTCAAAATATGAACTCGGAGGACGGTCTTGAGAAAATCATCGTCCTCTGCAATCTTGACCCTTTAATTTTAAAGTGAAACTGAAACTGTTGAGGCAAGCGAAGAGATGATCAAATCTTCACATCGCCGACGTAAGAGGTCAAAACTCGTTCTCTCTTTCTCTCGATCTCTCTCAATGCCTCTCTACACAAGTTGAACAATGGATCATCATATTACTGTTTTTGCTGTTTCTGTTTGGTAGCCTGGCCGAGCTGCGTACGACGGCAGCGATTCGCAAAGGTGAGCGAGCACAGAGTCTCTGGGGCGTTCCACTCGACAGGCGAGACGTTGACGAACATGAGCACCTTGGATGAACCGCTGAGCGAGTCTTGAAGCAAAAAGGTTAATTTCGAGTCGCGAAACGGCACATGGTCCTGCTTCTCGTTGCCAAGCGCTTGAATGACATTGCCAAGCGCCGAGAGCGACTTGTTAATGTTCTTGGCCTCGGTGAGCATGCCGCCCGTCGCATTTGTTTTGTCGAGGCGCTCAGAACCGGCAAGATCAATGAGATTGAGCTTGGAGCGTGTCGTAAACTTTTCGTGCTTCGCCACGAGCGTAATGGTAACGACCAAGTGGGAGCGGGACGAGTGCTGATTCACATTGTGGCGGCCCACGGTGCGGTTCAAGATGCCCTTCTTCATGAGTTCCTCAACGCGTTCCATAGACTCGATTGGAACCTGTTCCAGACCGGGCACATGGAGACCGTGCGGCCCGCGACGAACCTCTAGCTTCTTGCGCACCTGGTGCTGTGGGAGCTGTTTGGGGTCCACAGGCGCCGCAAAGAGATCTCGAATAGACTCATTGTAAATCTCCAGCATGGACATCTCCACAGAGTACTCGACGAGGCCCTTGCGCTCCTCCACGGTATCAAAGAGCGTCTGAAAAGTGCGGTGGATCACGCCGCGGTCGGTGGCCGTTCCATCCATTGTATACGTCTTGCCCGAACCCGTCTGCCCGTAAGCAAAGATGCAGACATTGTATCCATCAAGAGCAGACTGCACGAGCGGTTCGACCTGAGCATAGACCTGGGCTTGCTGGGATGCGGGATTAAAAACCTCGTCAAACTCAAAGAGGTCATTCTGGTCGCGACAGGCTAGCGACTGAACGAGCTGGATTTCTCCCTCGTTTGGAAAGCTCACCACCACGTCAGCCTTGCCGGACTTTGTCTCATGGCCCAGCACGGGCCGGACACGGCAGTACACGCGAATGTTACCCTGGAGATCGACGAGCTTGTTGTGAATGGTGCGCCGCTTGCGAATTTCGTCGGCAAGACGGTCTTCAACTGCAGCCACCGTCTGCTTCATGGCCTCAAACTCCATTGGATCGATTGACTCAGCATTACGCAGCGTCTCGAGATCCTGCTCGAGTTGCGCAACGCGACGTGCCTTTGCCGCAAGTTCTTGGGTTTGACTCTGAAGGCGCTCTTCCTGCTCTTGGAGCTTTTGCTCGTTGGCAGCGCCCGTGCGGGCGTCATGAGCACGTATTGCGGTCTCCATTTCGTCCTTGCAACGCGCGAGATTTTGTTCGAGACTGCGAGACTTTTCTTTGGCGCGCCGCAACTTCATCTCGAGGTCGGCGACCTGCTGCTCGTGCGCTTCGTTGCGCGAGGAGAGCGCGGCAAGTTCCTCGATTTTGGCTTGCGCGGCGGCAAGCTCACGACGTAGCTGGGCGCACTGCGCGGCCTCGCGCGCAAGTTCCTCGCGCGCTGTCTTAGCACTCGATTCGAGAACCTCGCGCTCGGAGGCTTCGCGCTCGTGCGTGCGGGCCAAGCCCTGTGCATTTTCGCGCGCAGCAATGAGCTCGGCATGCGTCGCGTCGAGTTCTGCGTCCTTTTCATGCAACTGCTCGCGCAGACGATGCAGAGAGGAGGCGAGCTCTTCGATTTTGCGCGTCGCGCCATCATCGGCCTGAGAGCGTTTTTTGCCAGCTTCCTGCATGTCGACGAGGGCCTCTTGCGCAGCCGCGAGATCCCGCTTGGCACTTTCCGACGCATCCGCGGCTCGTTGCGCCTCGTGCCGAAGGGCTGCGGACGTGGCGAACTCTTGCTGAAGTTCAGCCTTGACCTGAGTGAGAGCTTTTTGCAAGACATCGCGCTCATTACCGGCTCGCGTGGCGCGACGCTCAGCAGCGTGAAGCTTTTCCTCTGTATCAATGAGTTCAGACTTTTGCTGGGAGAGCTTGTCGTGAAGATTTGACACTTCGTCGCGCAATTCCTTGAGCTCTGCGCTTTCTCCGCCTCGCGCGCCGCTCTTGCTACTCGCAGAGGAAGGAGAGCCTGCGGATGCCGACGCTTTCTGAGGCGAGGCGCGCGACGCAGCAGCGAGTTCATGACGGACTGTTTGCACCTCGCGCTCAAGAGCGTCGGCGCGATCTTGAGCCTGTTGCGCATCTTGTCGCAGGCGCGCTGTGGTCTTGAACTCGAGATCGAGCTCAACCTTGACCTTGTCGAGTGCAGACTGCACCACGTCACGCTCGTTGGCGGCTCGGTTGAGCTGACGCTTTGACGCTTCGAGAGCCTCCGTGGTTGCGAGAAGTTTGTTCGCCGATGTCGAAATCTCGGTGCGCAGACGCTGGAGCTCTTGCTCCTGCGCATGGATCTCCTGATCTTGCCCGTTACTCCCGTTAGTTCCGCTGTTTGCAGCAGCTAAATCTCTTGAGCGAAGTCTACGTTCGGCCTCGGAAGCTCGCTGCTTAGCCTTGGTCCTGTCCTCTTCAGCTTGTTGGCATTGGCGGCGCACCTGATCAAGTTCGGCCTCAAGACCCACGACTTGCTTGCGGGACGCGAGACTGGCCTCCATTTCTTCGTTGAGCTCCTCCTTGACTTGGCCGAGAGCGTGCTCCAAGCTCCGCTTTGCCGCGGCCAAATCTTCGAGTTGTTGTGCAAGAGCCTCGCGCTCTTTCGACTCGGTCGCATTTGCGGGCTTTGGCGAAGCTGCATGACTCGCTTCATCGAGAGCCCGTTGGCGTTCATCGTCAAGCTCTGCCTGGAGTGCATCAAGCTCTTTTTCGGATCGAGCTCTTTCCTCCTTGAGCGAGCGCTTGAGTGCCGCGACGCGCGCGCGCTCCTCCTCCAGCTGGACCTCGAGTGATTTTGTCGCCTGCGCGCGTGTGGAGAGGATGCTGTTGTTGTACTCGTGAATAAGATCTGGCACATCCGTGTAAAGCACGCTGGCGGAAAACCAGCACGAAGTACCATCACTATGAACTGCCTTGTATTGCATGTCAACCTCGCCATCGGGCAGTGCTGACGCGCGATGATCCGTGATGCTCTCAATGAGATTCTGATCTTCGGTTTTGTCTTCGTCATCGTCGTCTTGATGTTGATTGTCATGCGCTTTGGGAGCTCGCGGAGGATCTTCGTCCGTGTCGAATGGGCTCAGACCGAGCTCTTCGGTCATTTTCCGCTCGCGCTCGGCAACGTCAATCTCTCGCCCTGGAGTCGATGCGACGGTGTGGCGATATTGTTTGGGTTGCTCTGTGTGGACATGATGACTCTGACTTGCTTGCGCTCGAGCGACGTTTGCAGTTGCGGCGCCGAGCTCACGAGACCAATTGACCGAGCTGGCCCTGCGTTGGCGCACCTCGTTGGCGTTGGAAGGGTCGTCGCGAAGCTTGAGAAAGAGTCGTCTGTACGGCTCGTCGAGCGGATTTTCCCACGTGCTTTGGCCCGTACGATGGTTGTAGTAGTACGGATTACCATTGGCGTCCTCAGCGGGCTCCCACTCGCTGGGCAGATCGGCGGTGAGCGCCTCTTCGGCGAGCCAGAGGAAGCCCGCGTCGCGCTGGGGGTCCATGCCCAAAAGCATAGCATGGTCTACGACTGCCTTACGGAAGACATCGTCTTCGTTGCCGCCGAGCTCCATGGCGTCGCGCCAAGGGGATCGCGCGCCGTCCTCAGCGCCCGGCCCCTCTCGATCCTGCTTTGGCCGTGGCAGCGTGCGAGCTGCTGCAAGCGACTTGCAGCGTCGCGTTATGGACAGCGCTGGCCTCACCATTTTTTTCATTCCACCGTCGCGAGACGGTTACACTTGTTGTTATAATCAACGCGTACGGTGACCGGTGACCCGAACGAAAGGGCTGGCCCGCACCGCACCTTTTCTCTCCTACCTCACGTCTCGAGAAATTGACGAAGCGAATAAGCAGAGTTGTCGCTAGATCTGGGAGCAAGCGGATGATGAAGTGATCGTCCAAACCAAAAACGGTTTGGGGAAAAAAGTGGAAATGAAGATGACAAGATGCAAGCGCAACAAAGGCCAAGACGTTCAATGCATATGCTATAGCCACTCTGCTCGATGATCGCGCCAGGTTTTGAATGAAGACTTGAGCGGGCTCTCCATGCGTTTAGTCGTTGGACACATACGAGTTCAAGAAGGTATGACGCCGTTGTCACTGGAATGAAAAACAGGAAACAAGACGAGAGAAACAAAAAAAAATCCGTCTGATTTCTTGCTACAGCAACGTTCCTACGATGATGCAGAAGAAGTGGCCGAGTCCACAAAGTTTTCCCCTTCAATATAAACAGAAATAGGTGAAGGTCACCATCATACGGCAGCCAAACCAGAAAACCACTGTCTGATGTCATGCCTGCAATCTTCCCAAGATGATGCTCAAGAAGAAATCCTCGTGTCACGCTGTGAGCCAAGGTAAAGGAAAAGGAAAATGTCTGATTTCATGCTGGCAACATCCCTACGATGATGCAGAAGCGGCCTCGTCGACGGCCTCGGTAAAGATTTCCACAGCACGGTCAATCTCGTCGGCGGAGACTGTGAGAGGAGGAATGAAACGAACCGTTTCGAAGGCAGAGCAACCAAGAAGAATCATGTCGCGATCAAGGCAAGCCTTGGATACTGCGCCCTTGATGCCCGACAACTTGGTGTTGAATTCTACGCCAACCATGCATCCAAGTCCGCGCACATCGGAAACAATGTCAGGTCGATCCTTTTGAATGCCGCGCAAGGCGTCCATGAGTTGTGCGCCTCGATCGTGGCTGTTCTGGACAAGATTTTCGTCCTTGATAACTTGCTGCGTGGCGATGGCCGCAGCGCAGGCGACCGCATTTGCGGTGTAGGTTCCGCCCATGGTGCCCGGATCCTGCTTGTCTGTGATATCCTGCCGCGACCAGACAGCAGCGAGGGGGAACCCAGACGCGATACCCTTGGCCGTGACGAGGATGTCGGGTACGACGTCAAAGTGTTCGGTGGCAAAAAGCTTGCCGGTGCGCCCAAATCCTGTCTGCACCTCGTCCATGACGAGGAGAATGTCATTGGCCTTGCAAAAAGCTTGCACGTGCTCAACGTACTCGCGCGTCGCCGGGACATAGCCGCCCTCTCCAAGCACGGGCTCCATGACCACGGCCGCGATGTCGTCCGGGTGAACTTGCTGCTTGAAGAGGAGATCGAACTCGGCGATGGCCTTGGCCGTGGAGGTGCCTTGATGCTCGTAGGGAAAGGGGGTGACATAGACGGAGGGCATGAAGGGCCCAAACTTTTGTCTGTAGCCGCGGCCCGAGGTCGTCATGGCGGCCGTGCCGAGGGTGCGGCCGTGGTAGGACCCTTGCATGACGATGACGCCGCCCTTGCCGGTGGCGTTGCGGGCAATCTTGACGGCATTCTCGACGGCCTCGGCGCCCGAGTTCGTGTAAAAGACGCTGTCCAGGCCCTTGGGCATAAGCGGCTGCAGTACGTCGGTGAGTTCGAGCATCTTGTCATGGTAGGCAATATTGACCTGCGCGTGAATGACCCTGCCGACTTGCTCCTGGGCAGCTGCTACGACGCGGGGATGGCAGTGGCCCGTGGACACGACGCCAATTCCGCTCGCCATGTCCAGCAGCTTGCGGCCCTCCTCCGTGGCGACCCAGCATCCCTTCGCCTCGGTCACGACCAGGTCCGCGAGCCGTCCCACGCCCCTGTTGATGGCCCGCTTCGCCGAGACATGCGCCATCCCCTCGACCGGGCCTCCGCGCTGCTCCCTCTGCCCTGCGCTGCTCTGCTCTGCTCTGCTCTGCTCTGCTCTGCTCTGCTCTGCGTCGCCGCTGCCGCGCCTCTTCTCCGCGCAGAACCTGCTCTGCTCCTGCGCAAAGCTCGGCGCTCTGGTCGAGGCTCTGCTCCGCGCTCTGCCGCTGCGGCTCGAGCAGAGCGAGCAGAGCAAGCAAAGCAAGCAGAGCAAGCAGAGCAAGCACGGCGCGCTTCCCGCGTCCCTGCTCAGCGCCGAGCCACGCCGAGCCACGCCGAGCCACGCCGAGAAAAGAAGCGTCCCGCCCGCCCGCCCGCCCGCCCGCGTCCTCGGCGCCCGGAAGCCTCGCGGCGAGGCGGGCGCGGCGGGCGCGGCGGGCGCGGCGGAGATGGGACGGGACGATCGATGATGGGCGGGGCCGCTGGCGCGGAGTATCTTTCTGCAGGTTAATTAACGGCGCGCGCGGCAGGTCGCGGCAGACCGTCAACGCGCGCGACCGGCGGGCGCGGCAGAGCTCTCGCGCGGCAGCTCTTGTGCTGCACGCGCGCGCAGGGACGATGGCGGAGTGGTCGACGCCGCAGCTGGCCGCGGCGGCGGCGGCGGCGGCGACCGTGGGCGTGGCGGCGAC
Source organism: Aurantiochytrium sp. KH105 (assembly GCA_003116975.1). NCBI lineage: Eukaryota > Bigyra > Thraustochytrida > Thraustochytriidae > Aurantiochytrium > Aurantiochytrium sp. KH105. The sequence continues at coordinate 44,458 of BGKB01000101.1, forward strand.
GCTCTGGGCGACGAGCGCGACGGGCGGCGGCGACGCGGCGCGCGCGCTCTGGGGCGGCGGCAGCGCGGGGCGCAGGGGAGGCCGCCGCGTGGTGCTGGTGGGCGCGGGGCCCGGAAGCGCGGACCTCATCACCGTGCGGGGCGCGCGGGCCATTGCCGAGGCGGATTTTCTCGTGCACGACCGACTGGTGTCGCCGGAGCTGGTGGCCTTGGCCAAGCCGGGCGTCACCCTTGTCAACGTGGGCAAGGCGCCGACCAAGAAACGGTTTCCGCAGTCTGAAATCAACCAAATCCTGGTGGACCTTGCAACAAATGCGCACGCGCACTACAAAGTGCCCGAGAACGCTTCCATTGTGCGACTCAAGGGCGGCGATCCGTTCATCTATGGCCTGGGCGGCGACGAGGTCATGGCGCTGCGCGAGGCTGGCCTTGCGTGTGAGGTCGTTCCCGGCCTTTCGAGCGCGACAGCAGTGCCAGCCTGCGCAGGAATCCCCGTGACGCAAAAGGGAGTGGCCACCTCGTTCACGGTTCTCACGGGTCACGTGGCGCCGGGCGAGCCGGGCGCCGCTGACTGGGCGCACGTGCCGCGACAGGATGCTACGCTTGTCGTGCTCATGGGTGTCAAGAACATGCGCAAAATTTGCTCGTACCTTGTGTCTTCCGTGGGCTGGGCGGCCAGTACGCCGGCTGCCGCAATTCAAAGTGGAACGACAACGGGCGAGGTGGTTGTGCGCGGCACGCTCACTACACTTGCCGATAAGGCCGAGCAGGCCTCGTTGGCGTCACCCACAATTCTCGTTATTGGCCAAGTGTGCGACGTGTTGGAGCCTGGAGCTGTCATTCCTTATGCTCAGCTGGAGAATCTTGCCAAGGCCTCAGATGGGACTTCGCAAGCTTCCTCATGGCTGCCGGCGCCGCCCCGCAACATTTGGGGCCTGGCGCGGCCTCCGCCCTCGGAAGAAGCAGAAAAGTAGAGCTCTTGACGGAGATTGTGCTCGGTATGACGCGATCGTCGTGCGATGAGCTCAGCCAGCTGAATCTGTACGTATCGGTGTGCAGTGGACTCAAGAAGAACAAGAACACACGAATAAGAAGCGCTTTGCAAAAGCTGCACTCACGCAAATCCTTGTACGCTCGGACAGACATTCCTTGTATGAAAAAACAAATAGAGAGAAAAAAAAAAAAGAGACAAATGGAAAGCAACGAAAGGGCGCGGCAAGGCAGAGAAAGAGAGAAAAGAGGCAATTCTACATGTAATTATGCGCAGCTGCGGCCACAAGAGCGACAACGACTACGACAGCTGATACTGTGACAATGAATGAAGTCGTGGACTGACTTTTGGGATCTTCTTGTTCATCTTCTTTTTCATTTTGAGGTGCGAGACCCTTCTTGCCGCCACTACCGTTGAGTGCAGACGAGGAATCCTTTTCCTGTGCAGCAGCAGCAGCAGCAGCTGAAGCAGCGGACTTATCCTTTTGGTCCTTTGGTGCAAGCTTGCGCAGGTTGACGAGATTCTCGGCAATCATGCCCGTAGTGTAGTCCTCAACCTTGGAGCGGTACGAGTCTGGGACACTGACGCGCGCGTCAAGATCATTGGCAATAAGTACGAAGCAGCCACCCTTGGCAGGTCGAAGTACCATTCCGCCAAAGCTTTGCGTCGCGCGCTTGCGATCGCCAGAGTCTGAGGGCGCAGGAACCTCGGGGTGCTCGTTGAGACCGAGATGCACAATCACCTCTGTCCCATCCGATTCGCGCGAATGCTTGATGGCCATGACAACGTCCCGTGGGCGCATAAACATCATAGCTTTCATGACAAGATACTTGACATCGAGTCCGCCGACAGGCGAGACCTCGTCGATCGTGTCGATGTTAGTTTCGACCTCCTTCATGCGCGAGAGAAGAATCTGAGCGAGGGAGGCGGGCGAAGCGTTAGGCACGAGTCCGGAGACGCATCGTCTGCCAAGATCCGGATTGTTGCAGCTGGTGAGGCCGTTCTTGGAGCTGCAGAGCTTCCAGTCTGGAGGGCAGTGCCGCGCATCGGCCTGAACGGCGTCTGCGAGATCAAGTAATTCGCGACGGACCTTGGTCGCGCTGGCAAGAAGTCCGGTCTCGTCCTCGGGGATGCGTAGAAAGCGAAAGAGGGCTGGGCTGGTCCCGGCCTTCTTTACGACCGCGAGCAGGAGTGCATTGAGGCCGTGTTGCCGCTTCCGTGGGGACTTGCTGCCGAAAACCTTGCCGGGCAGCTCGTCCTCTCCCGCGCGGACCTCTTTGGAGAGGGCGTCGAACTCGCGAAAGCGCCTCCAGGCCGTCCCGCTCGCGCCGTCCTCCGTCTCCCAGGCCACCTCGTACTCTACGTGGCCCTTTTCCGCCGTGCGCCAGTCTTTGACGCGCGCGCTGCGCACGGTGCGGGAGTCGTCGTTGTTGTCGTCCTCGTTCACCATGTTTTCTTCCTCTGCGAGCCTCGCGTACACGCAGAGAATGAGGGGCGGAGGGAGGGCGGAGGGGAGAAAAGAGAAGCGCTGTTGCCCGCGCTGCTCGCAAGCGCTACCTGCCCTGCCCTGCACTGCCCTACCCTGCCCTGCCCTGCGCAAAAGCGCGATAGTTCTGGGTTTGTTTGCTTCACGTGGCCAGCGGCTTCGGCCGGACCTTGACAGTGAGTGAAGGTGTGAGGTCCGCTTCATTTTTATCGTTCGAGCCAGCCAGCCAGCCAGGCAACCAGTCCAGTCACCCAAGCCCAGCCATGTGCTCGTCGTGGTAGGTTCTAGAGAGAGGGAGGGACGGAACGCCCGACTTTGGTGTGGATGATCGTGCGATCGATGAGCAGCAGAACGATGTCGACGCATGCGTCGAAGTGGGCATCTATCTGCCAAAGGGGCTTTTTGTAAGCCTAGCCACAGCAAGTGCTCCGGAAGACTGAGTTGCATTGTGAGTAGTAAAGAGATAAAGAGGACGCCTGTTTGCTATGCTTGAGGCCGACCTGACTGTCAGTCAGACCGTCAAGCCTGAAAAATGGAGAGTGCGATGGTTTTCCATATCCCAAACACAATTCAATGATACAAATGATGTTAAAGCATATAAGACTTTCTGGTGCTGGCGTTCGCGAGCGAGGTTTGACGTTCGAGTCCACGATCGTGAGTTGCATTGTGAGTAGTAAAGAGATAAAGAGGACGCCTGTTTGCTATGCTTGAGGCCGACCTGACTGTCAGTCAGACCGTCAAGCCGGAAAAATGGAGAGTGCAAAACCATTCAATATCCCAAACACAATTCAATGATACAAATGATGTTAAAGCATATAAGACTTTCTGGTGCTGGCGTTCGCGAGCGAGGTTTGACGTTCGAGTCCACGATCTCGTTGCCAAGGCCAGCAGCCAGCAAAGCAGCCAAGAGGAGGAGGAGAAGGAGACGGTGGTGCGTCTGCTGCCTCAAGAGCGAGCGCCAGCGCACCCCACGTTCGCGCAGATGGCGAAGCCTCGGTGCCGTCAAAAGCGCGCTTCACGGCGCCCGTCTCCACGTCCCAGATCTTGACAGAGCAGTCCCACGATCCACTGACAATATCAGACCCCAGCAAAGAAACGGATTGCACTGCGTTCGAGTGGCCGTGAAGCGTGCGAAGTTCTTGACCATTCGTAGCATCCCAGACTTTGATGGTCCTGTCCCAAGAACTGCTGACAATGGTATCTCCGTCAAGAGAAACGGAATTGACCCAGCTTGTGTGTCCCTCGAGGGTGTGAAGGAGCTCAAAGGAAGGCACGTCGTAGACCCGAATTCGTCGATCGTCAGATCCGGTGACCAAGTGTTTGTCGTTCATGGCAATAGATTTGGCCCACACGGTCGGCACGCTGAAAATATGCACACGTTCGCCACTAGACTTTGAAAATACCTGAACTGTGCTGTCTTTACAACCTACGACAATGAAATCGTCTTGGGTGGCAAGACCGCCAACTTTTGAGCCAACTGAAATTGTTGAGGTGCATACCCCGGTGGATGCGTCCCACATCCGAATGGAGCCATCCCAAGATCCAGAGAACACGACGTCGCCATCTAAAACGACGTCCCAAACGGCGTCCGTGTGTCCTTGCAGCACGTAAACAACTGCCCCCGAGAGGACGTCAACAAGATAGACGGCACCTGTGTACGTCCCGACGACAGCGAGATTGCCGTGAACATCGACGGCTAGGGCTCCTGCGTTATTAGGCGTCTTGACCTCCAAGACCAAGGCGCCCTCTTTGCTCCACGCGCGGAGAGCGGGGTCGAAGCCGCCGCTTCCGGCCACGATGAGCTCGTTCGACTGCGCGACAGCCCAGACGCTCCCTCCGATACGACCCATGGCGCTTTTGCTTCCTGTCTGCCGAGCCGAGATCCTGCTGCCCTGCTATACTACTATACCCTCCCAAAGCACCAAGCCAAGTCGCACCCACGATGGCGCGAGCGAACTACGTTTGCCACGCACGAACTGCAGCACCCGGGCACGGCGAGAGCGTGGGCGGCCGCCGAGGCCGAGGCGCCTCGATCGATCGATTGCGCGAGCCAGTCCGAGTCGAGTCGCGTGTGAGTTGAGCTGGTCCTGTCAGCCAGGCAGGCAGCAGCACCTGGGCGTGTGCCGCCGCTACTGCAACTGCACGTGCTAGGCAAGTTGAAGGTAAAGTAAAACCTCTGACTGTGAAGGCGGCACGAGGTGACGCTCCGCGGAACGTGCTGGAACCAAGGCGAGAGGGGGCTGCCAGCGAGGGGTAGATCGGCCCTCGCAGCGGCAAGACGCAAGCCCAAGTCTTCGGATAACGGTGGTAGAGGCTCGCGGTACGTCTCGCATCGACAAGAACGCCAGCGGGCGTACTTACGTGTGATTTGGCTCTGGATTTTGCCTGGACCACTCGTTCGCTGATCATCTGCATCATCACACTTTGCCGTGCATGTCCCGTTTTCGGGCCGTCCAGGGCATGTAGCAGCTGCTGCTGCAGAAAGCCCACTACAGTGAAGTATCGTCATGGCACGAGGACCATGCATGCCACTTGATCTATCAACATTCTATCGTTCGTTTCGCTCATGAGACTAATAACAAACAAACTACACACACACATAAATTTGTTTTAGCTTTGATTACGCTGGCTTCCCCGGACACGAAAGTCGGGCGTCGGGGCTTCGTTTTACAAATTACAAGTCCTCGGCGAGGGACGCACCTGATGATGATGGGTTGCGTCGGGTTCGATACCATTGAGAAAAGAGCATGCGCGGCAAAAGATCGCCCTTGATATCTTCATGAATAGTTCTTCGCAATCGCTCGAGCTGTTGTTGTGGATGCTCCTCCTGCTTCGCCAACTTTTGCTGCTGTTTTCGCTGTTTCCTCTTCTTTTGCCATTGCGTCTTCCGATCTAACAGAGAAGACGACAACGAGCAAACTGGGACTTCCTTGCGGTTCATCGCTCGGTTCAGGGCTGCCAGTTCCCGAGTGGACGGCAGCGGTTCTGTTCCGTCATACGTATGCTTCAAGGCCCCCGTACGAAGGTCCCAGGTTTTTACGGAAAAGTCCCAAGCCCCACTCACAATGTCGGAGCCAAAGATTGAAACCGAAAGGATGGCGTTGTCATGTCCGTGGAGCATCAAGAGCGGGTCACTCGTATAGCAGTCCCAAATGATGATTGTTGTGTCCCACGAGCAGCTTACAACATGGCTTCCGGCCACAGCGACAGAGTGCACCCAGCTTGTATGTCCTTCGAGGACGTTGAGCAGCTCAAACGAGGGTATTGCGTAGACCCTCACTTTTTTGTCATTCGAGGCGGAGACCAGGTGACGCGCGTCCATCGCGACCGAGTGCACATCGTCGCCAGCGTCTCGAATCACCGCAAGAGTTTCTTCGGTCGTCCTGTCAAAGATGCGCACCGAATTGTCCACCAGGAAGCCTGCGGCGATCAGGTTGCCGTGCGTGGCAATGCCGCCGATCTTGGGTCCAACGAAGATCGACTGCACGCACTCGCCGGTCTCCTCATCCCAGATCCGAATGGACCCATCCCAGGAGCCCGTGACGATCGCGTCATCGAGGACGACGCTCCAGACCGCTGCCGTGTGGCCTTGGAGCTCGTGCACGACTTCTGCGGCGAGCACGTCGACGATGAAGACGGCGCCCGGAAATGTTCCTGCGGCGGCACGGTTACCCCGCACGGCGACGGCCAGCACTCCAGCCTGGTTGGGCGTGGCCATCTCGAGCACCAGCGCGCCCCCGCGCCTGGTCCACGCCCTCAGCACCGGGTCGAAGGCGCCGCTGCCGGCCACGACCAGCTGCTCCGACTGCGCCACGGCCCACACGCTCCCGTTGATGAGCACCATCCCGCCCGCCCGGCCTCCCGCGCGCCCGCGCCTCCGCCTCCTCGCCCGCGCCCGCCCGCGAAAGCCCGCGCCCGCCCGCGCAGGAGCGAACGGGTTCTGTCGCCTGCCTCGCGCCGCTGGCTTTGGCGGCTCCGTCGCCGCGGCGTGCGCGCATCCCGGCACGCCTCTTCGCATCGCCCGCCCGCTCGCGATGCCATCCACGCGCTGCGGCCGCAGCCGCTGCGCCGGGCCGAGAGGAGAGCAGGAGAGGGAGGGGAGGACGGGCTCGCCGCGCGCGAGCTCGGCGACGGGGAGCGGGCACCCGCGGCACGGCCTGGCCTGGCGCGGCCTGGCAGGGCAGGGCCTGGCAGGGCGTTCACGCAGAGCACCCACGGTCGATGGCTCCTCTACCGCCACGTGCACCAAAACACGCGTCGACGCAGTGCAGTTCGTGCTTCTCGAGCGCCCCTGCGCGCTGCGCTGGCTCGACTCGGCCCGACCCGGCTTGACGCGGCCCGACTCGACTCGCAGCGGCAAGGCGAGACGCGGGAGGAGAGCAGGCCAGCCAGGCCAGGCCAGGCACGCGCGCACGCCCAGTCCTGCTGCTGCTGCTGCTGCTGCTGTGCGCGGCGCCGAAGGAGCTGGGGCAAAAGCGGCGCGAGGTCGAGACTGCGTGCAGGGCAGAGCAGGGAAGCGGGAAGGAAGGGTGGACCGAGTTGAAGGTATCGAAGCCAAGAAGGAAGAGGAGGAGGAGAAGAAGAGCAAAAGTATGATTCACAGAGAGGTTGGTTGGGAGGGAGGTATTGCGAAGGGGGAGGGGAGCGACCTTGACGAGCGAGACATCACGGCTGTTCGTGTGTCTGCGTTGTTATGTTCTACGCACCACTGCAGGCTAGGCTCGGCTCAGCTTAGCTCAACTCAGCTCAGCTCCGCTCCGCTCAGCAAGGCCTTGGGCTTTTTCAGGCTTGGCCTAGTAGGGCCTAGTTATCCGCTACCATAGACAAAGACACGATGAGGAGGACGAAGAAGACTCGAGCAGCGGCTCCATTCCATTGAGCACATACTTGGCAGAGCCGGACTCGAGATCCCATGCCCGGACAGTTCCGTCCCAGGACCCAGAAACAATCTCTTGCCCCACAAGAGAGACGGATTGCACGTCTCCTTCATGATCCTGGAGCATGTGAATTTGCTCGCCAGAATCGGAGTCCCAGACTCTCACCGTATTGTCTGCCGATCCGCTGACAATATATGCGCCCTCGAGCGCAATGGACCACACGCGATGACTATGTCCCGATAGAACGTGGACGAGGTCGTATGAAGGCAAAGCGTAAATTCGTATCATGCAGTCATGAGACCCCGTCACAATACGCTCAGTGTCCATTGCGACGGCCCCAAACACATCGGTTCCTTCGCGAATGACACGTAAGCGTTTGCCGCTATCATGTTCAAAGACGCGAATGGTGCCATCCTGCAAGGCTGTGGCAATCAATTCTCCATTCGATGCAAGGTCTCCCACCTTGGACCCTGTTGCGATTGTCTTGATGCAATCCCCGCCCATCTTGTCCCATACGCGTATGGTTCCATCCCAAGACCCAGAAACGACCTCATCGTTGAGGATGATGCCTCCGATGGCGTCTTCGTGACCTCTTAAAGTCTGCACGAGCTCACCAGATTCAACATTGACAATGAAAATGTTGCCTTCGTACGTGCCGAGTGCAGCCAGGTTGCCTTCTAGCGCCAGGGTTGTCGCTGCGGCCGCATCTGGCGTCTTCATTTCGAAAATCAAGGCGCCCGCTTTGGTCCACGCATACAAGGCCGGGTACTCGCCTGCCGTCGCCGCGACGATGAGCGTCTCGGATTGTGCGACCGCATAGACCTCGCTAAGGCGGCCCATCGTCCGAGCGTCCGAGCGCGTGCGTGCGTGCGTGCGTGCGTGCGTGCGTGCGTGCGTGCGTGCGTGCGTGCGTGAGCGGAATCAAGCGAGCAAGCAAGAGTGCAAGGGAGAAGACTGGTGTGTCTTCTCGCGCGGCGTCGTGTCGAGGAGGGGCGGCAGCGCGCGCAGATGCGCCTCCTCTTTCAGGTCTGACCCTGTTTTGGTTGCAGTGCAGCGGTTTGGGCAGCGCGTGCCGCACTTTTTCTTTTAGCCTGCTTTCGAGCGAGGGATTTTTTTTTCTCTCTCTCGTGGCCGGCCAATCCTTCCACACAACGGAACGTGGCGGACACTGCCAGTGCGAGTCGTCGTGCGTGTCTGCTTGATTCGCAACGTTGGTCAGAAAAGAATTGGAGTGTTGGATGAGACGCAACAGAGGAAACAAAAGCAATTGATGCTAGCAATGACATCAATTTGCAGAAAGAAAGAAAAGAAGATGTATGCACGGCGTCGTTGGGCAAAAGCAGCTTCACTTCTACAGCAACGCGCGCAAACAAGCGCAAAAGATATTTTCGGCAGCAAAAGGCAAAATGCGGCGATGTCTGCACGAAATTCGGTGACTTGCAGTTTTTTAATCGACGATGCCCGTCACGATGAGCCTGCCATCACTTTAATACCATTTGCGTCAACTACAGTTCGTGTGCACAAAAACTTTCGAACAAAGCCCTATCCGATTTTTCGATACGGCAAAAAGTGATCCTCTTGGAATCCAAAAGCGAGAGACATAACAGTAAAAGAGAGAGATGCGGGACATTGGAGCAATGGAGACATGATCAATACGATACATACAGTGTGTGATGTTTGAGTAGTAGGTTGACGCGTCGGTAGTCCCTGTCCGAAAGACGTAAGATGATTCCGCGTAGTACGCGTGTGCGTAGCACGTGGGGAGAAAAGAGACATGCAAAGACGTCATGCTATACACGGAAAACCCGTCTTTTGGCTCTGGAGTTTGGACATGCCGTGAAAGTACCTAGAGTCTCACGTGGTCGCGGCTTGCATGACAAGCCCAAGAGGTAGTATGTCCAGCACGAACAAGAGCTTGACGAACTAAAAACTACGTTTCGAAGTCTCCAACTCGTCGCCTCGGCTTCTCCGTCGCCTTTAGCTCTTTAAGCACTTTTGTAACTTTCGAACCTTCTATAACTTTACTTTACAGTTCCCTGCGTTCCCGTACCTCCGGTTCTTCTAGAAAACATCCTATAGTCAACATTTGTCTACAATATTTCGGCGTCCGGTGCGCTCCGCACGGCCCGAACCTTCTCGAAGGATCGTCGTTAGTAGGCCCTCTTAGGGATTTTCTAAAGACTCCAACGACCGGTGGCGGGGTGCACGCCTCAGTAAACTCGTATGAGCGCCCGTTTGCAGCGTGTGCAAGGCGGAGATCGAAAGAGAGATTGGCGGCGCAGCACCAGACCCGAAACCTGCACAGCGAGCCTGCCCTGCCCCGACAGAGGTACGTGACACACGACGAAACGACCGCGCTGCGCGCAAGTCCTTGGACATCACTCTTTCTTTCGCGTGGCCCTCGTTCCCGCTCCTTTGTTTCCTTCGCAATCCACGCACCGCCTTGCTCGTGTGCCGCGGACGTTGCCCCTGAGGGGAGTGCATGCATTGCGTCCCTTGGTGAGCTGGCAACCGCCCGTTTGCGGAGAACAAGGCGCCCAAGGAGAGAAAGGAGAAAGAAACCGGAGGGCGCAAGAAGAAGAGTGGGAGAGAGTGAGAGTGAGAGTGAGAGAAGGACTCGGGACGAGAGAGACTAACTGAAGGCGAACGCGATCAACCAACAGCCAGACAACAAAACACTAGGAACCATGAGCGACGATTCGGAGACGTTCTCGTTCGCGGCGGACATCAGCCAGCTGCTGTCCCTGATTATCAACACCTTCTACTCGTCCAAGGAGGTCTTCCTTCGCGAGCTCATCTCGAACTCGAGCGATGCCCTCGATAAGATTCGCTTCTCGTCCATCGCGGACCCCTCGGTCCTCGAGGCCAACGAGAAGATGGAGATCAAGCTCATCCCCGACAAGGCCAACAAGACCCTGACCATCTGCGATACCGGCCTCGGTATGTCCAAGAAGGACCTCGTCACCAACCTCGGTACCATCGCCAAGTCCGGCACCAAGGCCTTCATGGAGGCCCTTCAGGCCGGCGCTGATATCTCGATGATTGGTCAGTTCGGTGTGGGCTTTTACTCCGCCTACCTCGTCGCCGAGCGCGTCGAGGTGCACTCCAAGAGCAACGATGACGACAAGCAGTGGGTTTGGTCCTCGAGCGCTGGTGGCTCGTTCACCGTGGCCGAGGACACCGACTACGAGAAGATCCCCCGCGGTACCCACATTGTCCTCCACCTCAAGGACGACCAGGAGGAGTACCTCGAGGAGCGCCGCATCAAGGACCTCGTCAAGAAGCACTCCGAGTTCATCAGCTTCCCCATCTACCTTCTCGTTGAGAAGGAGACCGAGAAGGAGGTCACCGACGACGAAGAGGAGGAGGAAGAGGAGGAGGGCGACGCCCCCAAGGTCGAGGACGTGACCGACAAGGAGGAGGAAGGCGAGAAGAAGAAGAAGACCAAGAAGGTCAAGGAAGTCACCTCGGAGTGGGAGCTCCTCAACAACCAGAAGCCCATCTGGATGCGCAAGCCCGACGAGGTCACCACCGAGGAGTACGATGCCTTCTACAAGAGCATCAGCAACGACTGGGAGGCTCCCCTCGCCACCAAGCACTTTTCGGTCGAGGGTAACCTCGAGTTCCGCGCTCTCCTCTTTGTGCCCAAGCGCGCTCCCTTTGACATGTTCGAGGGCGGCAACACCAAGAAGAAGAACCAGATCAAGCTCTACGTGCGCCGTGTCTTCATCATGGACAACTGCGAGGACCTCATGCCCGAGTGGCTCGGCTTTGTCCGCGGCATTGTCGACTCCGAGGATCTCCCCCTCAACATTTCCCGCGAGACCCTCCAGCAGAACCGCGTGCTCAAGGTCATCCGCAAGAACCTTGTCAAGAAGACCCTCGAGCTCTTTGCCGAGCTCGCCGAGGACGACTCGGCCGACGGCAAGTACGCCAAGTTCTACGAGGCCTTCTCCAAGAACCTCAAGCTTGGTGTGCACGAGGACTCGCAGAACCGCAACAAGATTGCCGAGCTCCTCCGCTACCCGAGCACCAAGTCTGGCGACGAGATGACCTCGCTCAAGGACTACATCTCGCGCATGCCCGAGAAGCAGCAGGGTATCTTTTACATCACCGGCGAGTCCCGCAAGGCTGTTGAGAACTCGCCCTTCCTCGAGCGTCTTCGCAAGAAGGGCNCACTTTTCGGTCGAGGGTAACCTCGAGTTCCGCGCTCTCCTCTTTGTGCCCAAGCGCGCTCCCTTTGACATGTTCGAGGGCGGCAACACCAAGAAGAAGAACCAGATCAAGCTCTACGTGCGCCGTGTCTTCATCATGGACAACTGCGAGGACCTCATGCCCGAGTGGCTCGGCTTTGTCCGCGGCATTGTCGACTCCGAGGATCTCCCCCTCAACATTTCCCGCGAGACCCTCCAGCAGAACCGCGTGCTCAAGGTCATCCGCAAGAACCTTGTCAAGAAGACCCTCGAGCTCTTTGCCGAGCTCGCCGAGGACGACTCGGCCGACGGCAAGTACGCCAAGTTCTACGAGGCCTTCTCCAAGAACCTCAAGCTTGGTGTGCACGAGGACTCGCAGAACCGCAACAAGATTGCCGAGCTCCTCCGCTACCCGAGCACCAAGTCTGGCGACGAGATGACCTCGCTCAAGGACTACATCTCGCGCATGCCCGAGAAGCAGCAGGGTATCTTTTACATCACCGGCGAGTCCCGCAAGGCTGTTGAGAACTCGCCCTTCCTCGAGCGTCTTCGCAAGAAGGGCTACGAGTGCCTCTTCATGGTCGACCCCATTGACGAGTACGCCGTCCAGCAGCTCAAGGAGTTCGAGGGCAAGAAGCTCATCTCCGTCACCAAGGAGGGTCTTGACCTCAGCCTTGATGAGGATGAGAAGAAGAACTTCGAGGAGGAGAAGGCCAAGACCGAGAAGCTCACTGAGCTCATCAAGTCTGTGCTCGACGACAAGGTCGAGAAGGTCATCGTCTCTGACCGCATGGTCGACTCGCCCTGCACGCTCTCCACCGGCGAGTACGGCTGGTCCGCCAACATGGAGCGTGTCATGAAGGCCCAGGCCCTTCGCGACTCGTCCACCATGGGCTACATGGCTTCCAAGAAGACCATGGAGGTCAACCCCTACAGCAGCATCATCCAGGCCCTCCGCACCAAGGCCGATGCCGATGCCTCGGACAAGACCGTCAAGGATCTTATCTGGCTTCTCTACGAGACTGCCCTCCTCACTTCGGGCTTCAGCCTCGACGACCCCGTCCAGTTTGCCGGCCGCCTTCACAAGCTCGTCAAGCTCGGCCTTTCCATCGATGACGCCACTGACGGCGATGATGGCCTCGATGATCTTGACGACCTTCCGGCCCTCGACGAGTCCGGTGGTGATGATGAGGACTTCTCCGCCATGGAGTCCGTCGACTAATTGTCCAGCGTTCGCGCTATCCTGTGAGTCTGGCCGCGTCTCCTTTGCCATTGCCTAACAACTTTGACGAGAGTTAGACTCTCTTTTATCTAAAAGAAGGAAATCTAATTTCGTCTTTTCGTGACAAATTTTACCTCTTTTATTCTAGTCGCTTGACTTCTTGTTGTCTGGCCTCCTTGTTGATTTTACAGTATACGTATGTGAAAACTTGGATCTCTGAGCGAGCATGTTGAAGTCGAACATGAAGCAAAAGGTGGAATAGTCCTGCATGCTCGCTCGGTTCCCGAAGCATGTTCAACTCGAGCATGAAGAAAAAGATGTGTAGTAGCGGTAGTGTGTTCGTTCAGTTTGCGTCTTTATCAATCTTTCTCAAGAAAAGGTGATCAGAGCCCAAGCGCCTCTTGCACTTGTGAAGAAGGCTATGAAAGAAACTGGGAATCCATCGATTCGTTCACAACACGATTCCTGAGATCTAGAAATTCGTTTATACTTCAAGAGTGGTAGAATACCCCCCTCCCAAAAATGAAAAAAGACATCGCCTCTCATCACCTCTGGCCATCGCCTGATATCCGCATGCATTCGCCTTTCGCCTCGCCTCGCATCCGCTTTTCGCCTCGCACCCTATTGCTCAAAGAAGCCATCACCGCCCACCAAAACTAGCAGCAGAAGCAGCAGGTTTTTCGCAAAGGCAAAGAGGCAGGCCGATAGTGGCAGGGAAAAACAAAGAGCAAAAGCGGACAAGGCTCTGCTCGTGCGCGGCGTGCGGCCGGTCAGCCGATTGATCGGCCAAGCGAGCGAGCGAGCAAGCCAGCGAACGAGCAAGCCAGCGAGAGAGGTCTCTCGCTTGCGCGCAAAAGCAACCGAAGGTGCGAGGTGCGCGGGATATATCATGACGACCATCCGTATCAAGGTGCCGCGCGGCGGCGCGGCGGCGGCGTCGAACGTGGACATCGACATTAGCAGCAGCAGCGAGGACGAAGACGAGGTAGAGTCGAACGCCGACAAGTCGTTGACGGGCGACGCCGAAAATACAGACCAACGCAAGCCGCAGGACCGAGACTACGAGCCAGAGCGCCTCGAGACCGCACCGGGGCTGGCCGGCAGGGGCAGCGCCGCCAGCGCGGGCGCCGGGCCTGGCAGGCATGGCGAAGATGACGACGACGATGACGATAACGACTCAATCGACAAGTACATGCCCGCCTCCGCGCAGTCTAAACCGGCAGCCGGGCACGACGACACCATTTCCAACCTTTCTGTCCCAGAGCGCTATCAACCGATTATTCACGAGCTCACGGAGCAAGAGCGTCGACTCTTGGACAAATTCGTGCGCTCCAAGAAACTTGTGCTAAAAATGCCGGTCCGCATGGAGCAGGTCGCAGCCGCTCGACGCGCGCAAGAGAACGAGCGCAAGCGACGCGGGAACGCCTTTACGGATTCTGACCGTGTCGCGGGTCTCGTCAAGCGTCCTCGCATCAACGTCGGAGGACCGCTCGCAGACGGCGCGCACCCACAATCTCCGCCACAACAGCCCATGCTCTCGCAGAGAGGGGCTCAGCCGCGGACTCCCACGCAGCTTGACCGTGGCAAGTCGATTGCCGCTCTTAGTACCCATTATGACGATGCAGGCGTGCTCATGCTTTCGGACTGGCGTTCTACCGAGAGCAAAGAGCCCCTGGTCATCGAACTTCCAAACCTCCAACACGAACCCAACGCCGCCGAAGGCTCGGGCAATCCGCAAAGTGTTCAGTCTGGAAATACCGTTGTTGTCTGGGGGACCTTCCCGGATGCTTCCGAGCGCTTTTGCATTAATTTGGCGCCGTCCACCTCGTACAAGGAAAGTGACCCAAATACCGTCTTTCTGTACCACTTTAATCCTCGCGACGGCTGGGGCAAGAAGCAGATCCAACAGAACGCCTTTGTACACGGCAAATGGGGCCGTGCTGATCGGGCTGTGCAGAGCATGCCGATTGTGAAAAACAAGCGCTTCGAATTACGGATCACCGCTACGCCCAAGGAATTTCTTATTTTTCTTGACGGAAGGCACTTTGACACATTTGCAAACCGTGCAGACCCTCGCTACCTTCAACCGGGCCGCTCGCTATACCTCATTGTGCCTCTCGTCGAGGATCACTACGGCGACAAGGAAGATGTCAAGATTCATGGTGTCTGGTGGGGCCATCGCCCTGCGCGGATGCGCAGCCCCTCACATAGTGGACCAGCCTATTCTCCTAACAGAAGGTTTCCTTCTGGCCCTGGCGGCATGTCGGGTCCGCGGCCCGGCCCCGGCGGCGGGCCTGGCGGCGGGTACGGTGGAGGCCCGGGTTTTCATTCACGGGGCCCCCCACATCCTGGCGGTCATCGCCGTCCAAGGTCCACGCCACAGCTCGAGGAAAAGGTCCTCTTTGTTTCGGGGCTTCCCAAAGACACTGGGTCGGCATTCAACGAGCTCTTGCGACTTTTTGAGCATTACGGCGTCGAAAAGGATCACAATGGTCAGCCACGCATACGCGTCATCGAAGGCAAGGATTTTGCCTTTGTTACGCTTCGCGAAGAGTCAAGTGTTGCCGAGGCCATTCGCTTTCTCGACGGCAAGCCCGGACAGGCTGGTCTCACACTATCGGTCACTCGTGCCCGTAAACGACCAGGCTACCACGGCTGATCATGAATCGCGTTTTGCTGAAAAACAACAAACAAACGACGAACAGTACAATTTTTCTCTTTCTTTTTCTGTTTACCTTTCTTTGCCAATCTCTTGCGGCGCTGTCTGCCAGGCATCCATCCAGCCAGCCAATCGGCCGGCCAGCTGGTCAGATGACCAAACAGCTAAAATGAGACTAGAACTTTGCTTGCGCATCATCACTTTTTCTTGCCCTTTTTCTTGGCGTTCAGCTCCGTCTCGACAAAGATTGCGTGTCGTTCATGCGCACGCTCGCGAGCTTCCTCGAGCTCCTTCTCGCGCTGCTCGCGCTCCTGCAAAAACTTGCGCATGCGCTCCTTGTGCCGTTCCTGCGCGCGTGCCTCAGCAGCGAGCTCTTCCTCGACAACTTTTTGCTCTCGCGCATTTTCAAGATCGATTATGGCTTGCTGCTGTCGCTGCACACGTAGTTCGGCATGAAGCTCCACCTGTCGGTCGAGGTAAAGCGCCTTGTTGTCATCCAGAGTTTGCAAGATCACGTCCACGTCACTTTGCAAGGGCATGCCATTGAATTCAATGTCGAGTGATCGAATCGTCTCGTTCTTGCACACTGTGCGCGCGAGGGCCGCAACACCGCGCTGGCCGAGGTTTGTGCGCGCCAAGTTCAAGCAGGTTAATGCCCTGTTTGCTAGCAGCGCCTCGCTCAGAGCATCCACGCCACCAAAATCGTGACCGTCGTCTGTAAGATTATTGTCCTCGAGGCCAAGCGTCACGAGGTGGCTGTTGTCCATGAGTCCCATGCCAAGCGCAGCAAGACCTTCAGGCCCCACACAGGTGCGTGCAAGCTCAAGTCGTTGCAAAAGAGTGTCACCCCTGGCCAAGGCGGCCCCAAGAGCCCGTGTGCCTTCATTTCCGATCGATCCATTCGAAAGGTCGAGCGCCACGAGTGAGGTGCATCCTGGGAGCGCCGCTGCAAGGACACGACCCATGGGCGCTCCACCGATGAAAGTCGCCTCGGAGGCAGAGCGATTTTCCTTGGCGAGCTTGAGAAAAAGTCTTAACTTGCCGTCTTTGGCTACAAGTTGCTGATCCTCGCGCTCGTTGGCGAGCTTTCGCTGCTCTTCACGCAGTCTTTCCTGCTCTTCGACGATGCGCTGTGCACGCTCACGTTGCGCAGCATTGTAGCGCTCCAAATCTTGGACGAACTCGCGGTCAAAGGCCTCTTGAAGCGCGTTTTCATCTTCTGCTAGAATCCCGAGCGGCTGAATGTCGCGGGACTGCAGCTCGCGTCGAGTGTCGTCGCGCGAGAGGCCCTTGGCCGTTCGCTGTTTCGGCGGCTCCAGCGCCAGCGGCTCGTCGATGTCCATGGCGCATGCAAGTGCAAGCGCAGCAGTTCTGTCTGCGCTTGCATGCACGTGCTCTCTCTCTGTCTCTCTGTGTGTGTGGCTCCTTTGGCTGCTTGACCAACTTGGTTGTGATGCCCTGCACTGTGGCGGCACTGCACTTTTTCCCTGCAACGGATAGGCGTCATAGCCGTCGGCACCTATTCAAGAGAGAAAGAGACAGAGAGTCACAGTCAAGTCAATGTGAGTCAGCCAGTTTGGGCAAAGTCTGGTGGCGGGTCTGAAGACGGATCAGCGCCGCGCGCAGGTCAGGCAAAGTCATCGTCTGCGCGTTTCGTAGCAAGACCTCGAGGCCAGCTCTCTTGGCCTCGAGCGAAACGCGGTGCTCCAGTAAACGCTCTCGTACGATGCGAGCATCGGCAATGGTGACTTGAGGAAAGCCGCAAGCTTCTGCAAGGCGAATGCCGTAGTCGCAAGGGATCTCAGGCGTAGAAGCAAAAGCATGGGATGCCGAGGAAGCACGCGGATGGGAGGCATCTTGACTAGTATGCACGAGATGGCTGAGCACGAGGGCTTGGGTGACCTCGTCAATGCCAACGGAGAAACGAAGAACTTGAACTCCAGGAAGCACTTCAAGCTGGCGGAAATGGGTCGCAAAAATCGTAAGCGTTCGAGGACGCTGCGACAGAAACTCGGACGCAGCCCACGCTAGAGCAAGGCCCTCTCGAGAACTCGTTCCGCGACCGAGCTCGTCAATGAGCACGAGCTGACAGGTCCCGTTTTCCGCTTTGTCGGACATGGTCCTGGGAGAAGTCCGTAAGATGTGCGCCAGCTCGGTCATTTCGAGGCTAAATGTAGACGCGTTGGCCTCGAGATTATCCTCCGTCCCAATGCGCGTGAGGATCCGCTCCACAAGCGGAATCCGTGCCGCTCGAGCTGGAACCCACGCACCTGCTTGGGCCATAATGACAATGAGTGCCGTTTGCTTGAGCAAGGTCGACTTTCCGGCAGAATTGGGCCCCGTTACAAGTGCCATCTTTTGCAGACTGAGATCGTTTGGCACGAAAACGTCGACCTCCGCTGCCGCTGCTGCTGCCGCAGCAGCAGCCGCAGCCGTTGCCGCGGCATTAGCAGCATCTGCTGGAGAAGCTGGAGAAGCTGCATTCGACGTGGGCACAATTTCAGACTCCAAAGGCTCGGACGCTCGAGCTTTGCGTGCTTCGCGCTGACGTTCGAGCGTCGCTTCCACGAGCAGGTGACGCCCTTGGTCAATCGCCAGGTGTGGATCTGGATCTTGCGCGTTGAGTGCATAAATCACGGGGCGAACGACTTCCGTTTCCGCAGCCATGTTGGCAAAGCCTTGGAGAACGTCGAGAAGCGCAACGGCTTCGGCAATGGCGTAGAGCGCCGGAAGAGCGGTCTTGACGTTGGAGCGCAAATCTTCGAGGTGAAGCTCCGTGCGGCGGAGCGCTTCGCGCGTGGCCTGTTCCTGTTTGAGATTCAAACTGGCAAGCTCCTTGGTTGTGCAGTCGACAGTCTTCTTGTGAAACGCGGGACGAATGAGAAGCGATCCAAGTCTTGCTGGCGTGGCGTGTTCGCGTGGGACGCGCAAGTGATAGCCACGCTTGACAGAGAACCAAAGACAGGCCTCGAGATCTTCATGCTGCGTGTTGAGCTGCGTCACGTACTGTTTCATTTGTGCGATTTTCTCCGCATATGTTTGCCGCGCGACGTCGAGAACACCATCGAGACCCGTGACGACGCAGTAGACAACCTCGATGCGCTGCTCTTCGGGGCTTCGCTGGAAACTAACTCCAGCTTGTAGCCGCTTGGTCAATGCTTGCTCGAGATCCATGAGCAGCGGACGCGTGTTTGTGATGGAGGCAATGAGCGTCTTGCCGAGACGCGAGGCGAGTCGATCGGCTAAGTCAGCCTCGAGAGCAAGAAGACCGCGAAGGTTTTCCAATAAGCGAATGGTGTTATCCGCTTCGCGCTTGAGCGTGACGAGAGTGAATTGCTTGGGCCGAGCCGCATAGTGCGAAGTAAGCTGATCCATGTCGTGGAGTCCCGCAAGATGATGTGTCACGAGGTCGCGGAGCGAAGAAGCATCGAGCAGCTCTTGAACTAGGTCTTGGCGCCCCGTAACGACGGCATGTTTACATGGAGGTGCGACGAGCTCGGCACGCAATCTTCTGGCGCCTGGCGCAGTGACGGTAAAATCGAGAAAATCCACGACAGCCTTGCGTGAGGCTGCGGGCTGGCGATGTTGACTAAGCACGGCGCGCCGATCCTCGAGGAGCTCGAGGATACTAACCGTGACATTATCGAGGGTCATGCGAGAACGGTCGTCGTCATCGATTCGGACGCGAAGCGATCCCTCTGCAAATCGTGCGTCCTGCGTGAGCTCGACAAAGCCCAGCAGAGCAGCTGCGGCACCCCTGCAGAGGTAGCGGCGGTCTAGCTCGCGGAGGTCGAGGTCCACGGAGCTGAGCGCTCGAATTTTGTCGAGTCCATGGTCTTCAGAGAAGACTCGACGAGGTCTCGTCTCCACGTGCCAAGGACTTGCATTGTCGCGCACAAGTGCCTCATAGAGCGCACTTTGCACGTGTGTGGCAGGAAAGATGACCTCGCAAGCCTTGCAGCCTACGAGCGTGGCGCGAGTGGCCTCGTACAGCTTTCCATCTCGAACTTGGCAAAGGTGCAAGGTAGGGTTGCCGAGGTCGATCCAAGCGAGGCCCACCTCGCCGCTCTTGTTGCCGATGGCCGCTGCGATCACGTGTGTCATGCTCGCTTCTCTTCTTGTCCTTTTGTCCTTGTGCAATGGTTCTTTCGCTGTGCGATGATGCTCCGGCTCAATGCAATGATGCTTTCGGGTTTGAATTTGAATTTTTGAACCGAGGTTCGGTTTGGAAACAACATGAAGACAAGTCGGCGCATCTTCTTACTTGGGATGCGACACGTCCAAAACCCAAGTTTGGGGCTCAAAAGTTTCCGACGAAAGGGATCGAAGCATCACACATTGAAGAGACAGAAGTTCATCCATCCATCCAAGTGCGCTACGCGCCGACAACTATTAGGCTTCGGATGTGTCATAAAATAAGAAAGAAAGAAAAAAGAAAAGAGGAGAAGATCCTTTGTCACAATCGAAAGCCACAGAGTCTTCTGCGTAGCCTCGTGCGGCATTCGGTGATCTTACACTCGCTCGTTACGTTTCCTCTCGCACACATGCATCCATCACATGCCGACAATCATCTACCTCATCACATGCCTCGCAATCAACATGACGACAACGAGCGAGCCCTACAGCGTCGCTCGCGGGCGGGTCGGACGAATCCTCAGCATCATCTTGAGACGACGCAGAACTTGAGAAGCACGGAGCGAGCAGAGCAATCTGACAATCCTGCAGTCCAGACGCCGTCGCGCTTGCCTGGGAGAGCAACGTGAACATTCAAGGTTGACGAGGTCTCGACGGACGAGCGCGACCGCTCTAGGCGAAGAAAGAGCCTGAACGCGAGGAGTTCGCGTCGCGCCTGACGGTGAGTCGAGCCGAGCAAGACCAAGATCAAGATGGCAGGAAAACAAAGCACGAGCAAGAGCCATCCCGGCGCAGAGTTCCTGAGTAAAAAGTTTGATGTGACGAACAAGGCGATTCTCATCACCGGCGCGTCGAGCGGCTTTGGCGAGCACTTCGCGAAAATGTACGCCGAGGCCGGATGTCGCGTCTTCGCGCTTTTGGCGCGGCGTACTGATCGCCTCGAAGACCTGGCCGCCGATCTCAGGCAGTCCTATCCTGATATTAATATCGCTTCCGTCCAGTGCGACGTGTCCAAGACGGAAGACATTCCTCGCGCCTTTGACGAGGCGGAGAAGAAAACTGGAAGGTGCTTTGATGTGATTGTCAACAACGCCGGCATTGGGCCCGTTGTGCGCGTGCTCAACGAAACGGAAGAATCTTACAACATGACCATGGACGTCAACACGCGTGCGTGCTTCTTTGTGGCCCAGGAAGCCGTGAAGCGGCTCAAGGCGGCAGAGCAGCGTAATGGTAGCATCATCAACATCTCGTCCATTTATGGAAAGCGCGTGGGCCATGGCCATGCGGTATACTCGATCAGCAAAGCAGCCTTAACGCAAATGACCAAGGCCATGGCTATCGAGGTTCTCGGCGAAGGCGTTCGCGTGAACTCTGTGCACCCTGGTTTCTTCCGCACCGAGCTCACGCAAGATTACTACGACTCGCCCAAGGGCGACGCTTTTTTGAAGAAGCATGTTCCCATGGAACGACTTGGTCTTCTCGAGGAGCTTGATGGCGTCATGCTTTTGCTGGCCAGCGATGCCTCCTCTTTTATGACTGGCGCCGAGCTCCTTGTCGACGGCGCGCACGCCACTTCGAGTCTCTAAGCAACAATTTTTTCGATCAGTTGGTCTACTCACGTGCATTTCTTTCGATTTACTGTTTCTTTTCTGTCCCCTTCTTTTCATTGCAAATGTCAAAGGCTCATCCTTGGTTTGAGATCTTTCTGGACTTTCGAAAGGTTTACAGATCAACAAACTTCCGTCCATGACAAGGAAAGAAAGCGTCACTTGTGTGGTCTTTCGGAATCTTCGAATCAAGTCACTCACATATTTTCTGTCCTCACGAACGCACCGCCACATATCGAGACGAGGAGATGAGGAAAGAACATCACCCCTTTCCCTTTCCCTCCAGCCCCCACTCGGAACTTGCAGTTTGTGGTTTCCATGTTCCCATGATTCCCCCTTCCCTTTTGCGCAACCCCTTTCCCAGCCTATTTTTCCGGCGCCTCTCCGCGCCGTACATCCATAACCCTAGCCCTACCTCGCTGGCCCTCCTCGCCGCCGTGTGCGGCTGCGCGCAAGCGCTCTATCGCGCCGATTCTGCACTTGGGCGCGCGCCATAGCGGACTTTGCGCGGTCTGGGCAAGTGCGGCAAAGGGGCGGCCACGCCGGCGCGGCGGCGCGCAAGTGCGCGGGCTGGGGCCGCAAGTGGCGAAAGCGGCGGCGCAAGTGGCGCAAGCGGCGGCGCAAGTGCGCAATCGGCGCGGCCTGCCAAAGGCGGCGCGCAAGCAGGCAGCGGCCGAGCGGCGCCGCATAAACAGCCAACCAGGAGCCAACCAGGTACGTGCGCGCGAGGCGGGGGCGCGCGACGGCGCTCGCGCGGGCGCAGGCGGCTCGCGCGCGGCGCGGCGAGGCCCGGGGGGACGCGGGGGAGACCGCGCTTGCGCGTACGAGCGCGCGCGCCGCGGCGAGAGACGCAGGCCGGAGATGCGCATGGAGACGGGCGGCATGCAGGCGGAGCACGACGGCAGTGGCGGCGAGAGAAAGCCCGCCGACGTGGACGACGGGGCTGCCGAGGAAGGAGAGCGACGCGGAGTCCATGCGGCGATGCGCGATACCGTAGACATGGGCGCGGATCCGCTGTTGGACGAGGTCGTTCATGAGAGGAAAACAGGAGAATGGGAGGGGAGGGGGGGCTGGCCGGCTGGCTGCCTAGGCACAGCGAACCGAAGCAAACCAAACCGAGTGAACTCTGATTTGACTGACGTATTGACGCTTGACTTTGACGATGACCTGATCACAGACGTCCTCGTACGCCTCTCACACACAACCATGGGCCGCGTTCGCACCAAGACGGTGAAGAAGTCCGCCAAGGCGGTGGTGGAGCTCCACTATGCGCGATTGACGCTTGACTTTCAGACCAACAAGCGCCTCTGTGAGGAGGTCGCCATCCTGCCGTCCAAGCGGATGCGCAACAAGGTTGCCGGCTTTGTGACCCGCCTTATGAAGCGCATTGACCGTGGCCCCGTGCGCGGCATCTCGCTCAAGCTCCAGGAGGAGGAGCGCGAGCGCCGCATGGACTACGTCCCTGAGGTTTCCGCTATTGACCTTGACACCATCGAGGTTGACGCTGACACCATGGACATGCTCAAGGAGATGAAGGTCAACATCCCCAACGTCCAGGTCGCCCGGACTCGCTACTAAACCATACGTACAACATCCCCTTTTTACATATCCCCTTTCCTCCCCGCTGTTCCCTCTTCTCTTATCCCATCTCTCAGCTGCTCTTGTGTCTTGCTCGAAGCTTTCCCTTCTTGCACTCTTCACCTTCCTCCCCGAAAGAAAGCTGTCTCGAGCGTGCGCGCGAGACCTCGGAACTCGGTTCTTGCTCAGCTTCTTGGTTGGTGGACATGAATTCCTCCTTTCAACCAACGCGACATCTCCGAGTGATCAATTGATCGAAAGAAACAAAGCAAGAGCGAGTGATTGGACAAGCAATCCTCGGAAGAGGCCAGGGAACGGGTGTTGTGGCGCTTCCGCTCGACGCGCTTGCCAGAGCTTGCTCGAGTCGCTGTGAGGGGCGAGCAGACGTAGACATACAGGAAAACCAAGGACACGAATCATGAGCGGCGCAGCTCCTCTGATGGCCGAGGGCCAGGCCGCGCTGGCGCAGCTCAAGGCGCACGGCGGCGGCGGCGGCGTCGACGAGTCGGAGCGCGATGTTGTGGCCGTGATTGTCCCTGCGGATGTCTCAGAACCTGTGCGCGAGGTGACTGTTCACCAGGCCAAGGGCAAGGCGCTTGGATGCTTTGTGGATTTTTGCAAGGACCACTTTAGCAGACAGGTACTCTCGGGAAACCAACTCGACACGTACCGCAAGCAGGTTCAGGAGCAGGCCAAGAACCAGGAAGTCTCGGAAGAAATGATCAAGAACTTGGCTGCACGCACAATGGTGGATATGGTCGTCCTGCACCCCAACCGCCCCGATACCGGTTTTGTCTCAATCAACATGTATGTGGACGACAAGGGCATTGCCAAGGAGCTCCCCATGAATCCCCGTGCAAGCGCCATTGTGGCCGCGTGTGGACAATCGACGCAGGTTCTGGGTGACGCCTTTATTGGCAAGCAATTCGACGACGAGGATGGCTTTTACCGCCTGGACTTCTTCGCCAAGGACCTCGATACCTCGCTGCCGTGGATGAAGTTCGCCGGCGCGTACAACCAGCGGAACGCTGGCCAGCAGCATCAGCCGTCTGCGGCCCAGCTCAAGCAGCTCGCCCAGAAAATGTCAGCCAAGCCACCTCCGACGGCAGCGGAAAAGGCCGCCAAGCACAAGGAGCACGTGACGTCGCGCAACGCCATTGTCCTCAAGGAAAAGGGCAACCGTCTTTTTGCGGCTGGCAAGGTTCCCGAGGCCCTCGAGGCGTATGGCGAATCGCTCAAGTTGGCGGGCGTCACGGATATCTCTGCTTCTGCTGATCTTGCAGGATTTGCGGAAAGCCCAATCGTGCATGCGTTATTGAGCAACCGTTCTGCGTGTCTGCACAAGCAAGGCAAGTATGAGGAGGCCCTCGAAAACGCGCAAGCCTGCGCTCGCGTGCGGCCCAAGTGGCCCAAGGCCTACGGCCGGGAGGCCGAGGCGCTCACGTCTTTGGGGCGCTTTGAAGAGGCGCGCGGGGCCCTGACGAAAGCGCTTGATCTCATCAAGCCTGAGGATCCTGCTCGTGCCGAGTTCCAAGCGCGTCTTGACAAGCTTCCGGCATCCCAGGACTGACTGACAGTGAGGACGAACTGACTGTTGTCACAAGGGATTAGAGAAGAAAGAGAGAGAGAGAGAGAGAGAGATCATCAAGGGATGGAATGGAGCAATAGGGTCGAGTTTGCTTGTTGTCATTTTCATCCAATCCATGCCGGCCCTTTCCTCTTTCGCTCATTGACAAATGACTTCTTCAAGCAAGACAGGAACACCAAATGTCACGTCTAATGCTCACCGTCAGTCAGACAGCTAGCCAGCTAGCCAGCCAGCCAGCCCCATGGCCACTCTGCGCGACTTGTCGTCGTCGCCTCTTCTCTCCGCCTCGTCCTCCTCCTTACTAGCCCAGCGAGACGAGGCTTTTGCTATCTAGAGGGACGGGCCCCAAAGGTCCCCGAGACCTTTTACTGGTGTGGCGCTGGCCGTGGCCATCCACCCACCACGGCCGCTCCCGGCCTTCGGGGCCTGTCATTGGCGCCACTTGGGACCACGCCGCGCGACAGCCAGCCAACGATAACGGTGGGCGCGACGGGTCGACGGTGCGGGGCCCCGTGCCGGCGGTGTGTCTCGTCGCGAAAGGACGACGGCGCCGGCGATGAGACGACGATGTTGTTGATGATGCTCGCTCACGCCGCTGGTGCGATGCGAAGCGTGGCGGCTGCGAATGACAGGCTTCCAAGGCAAGGCTTAAAGTTATAAACTGTAAAAAGGTTTCGCTCAAGTGCAGTATCTGCTGCGGCCAAGAGAGAATTCGATTGGCCCCGCGCTCGACCCCTGTTCTTACTCCACCACACACACACACACCGGCAAACGCGGCGCCGCCGCCTGCCACCGCTGGTTCTCGCCCTCGCTCGCCCGCCTCGATCGCTCGTCGATCGCCCCCCCACCACCAGCCAGGCGTGCCGCAGGTCGCAGGCCGGGCAGGCAGAGCGCCAGTGGTTGGTTGGCCCCCGAGCGAGCGCGTCTTCCCGGCCAGGCAGAGACAGGCCGGCAGAGAGAGTCTCGCGCGCGGCCAGAGCGAGACGAAGGCGCAGCGGAGGGAGCAGCAGAGCGCGGAGCAGCAGCGCAGAGCAGCGCAGCGCAGGGCAGCGCAGGGCAGGGCGCCGCTTCCGCACCGAGGGCGAGGCGGGTCATTCCGCGTTCGCCAGGAGCCGCGGCGGCCCGAGCGGAGAAGGCGCAGAGCGGCGAGGCGAGGCGAGGCGAGGCGAGGCGCACGCAAGCAAGGGGCAAGGGCAAGCGGCAAGCGGGAAGGCGAGAGAGCGGCGAGCAAAGCCGGCAGGCTCGAGGCCGAGCGGCGCGAGACGGCGGAGGCAGCTGCGCAGGCGCGGCGGCGCGAGGAGCGGCGGCGCGAGGCGTGCGTGCCACGCGCAGAACGGGAAAGCCCGTACCGCGAGCGGGCGAAGGAAGGGCCAGGGTGCCAGCAGGCGCCAGCAGTCAGGGAGGGCAGCCAGCCAACCAAGGCAAGGCCAAATCAAGGCAAGGTAGCAGCAACCAACCAGAAAAGCAAGCAAGCAAGCAAGCAAGCCTTCGTGCGCGCAGCCAGCGAGCGAGCGAGCGAGCAGGCAGGCAGGGAAGCATGTCGTCGGGCGCCAACATCTTCGCGGCGCTCAACAGCGGGTCGAGCAAGAAGAGCAAACGCAAGGAGAAGAAGTCCGAGGCCGCCAAGGGCGAGGAGGAGCCCGCGGCCGCCAACAGCGAGGCGCAGCAGACCTCGGCCACAACCGACCCCGAGCCCCTCGCGGGGTCCCAGACGCTCGAGCAGCTCGCGAGTCTGGAACTGAATCAGAACTGGGGCGACCTTAGCGATGACGAGGACGACGACATGATGATGCTCGGCGGGGGCATGGGCTCTGCGCCCAATGGCACGGCCCCAGGTGAAGCAAACAAGGCCGAGAGCGCTGCTGCCGATGAGCTCGAGGACGACGGCGACGAGGGCTTCATCTCCCCGACGAAAACCGCTGCCCCGGCAATGATCAAGCAGTTGCACTCTGCTGGCAACGGGATCGTGGTGAACCAGTACAGCGACAGCGAGGACTCGGACGAAGAAGACTCGGACGAAGACTCGGACCAGGACGACGACACTGTCGCCAACGACGACAAAGACGAAGAGGAGGAGGAAAACGAAGACGACCAGTCATCCATGGCCACCAGCAGCGCCCCGCCTTCGCGGTCCGGGTCGCGGGCCAAGAACCGGCAGCCGAGCACGCCGCAACTCTCAAAGGAGGAAATCAAGAAGCGCGAGCTGGCCGAACTCGACGCCTTATTGTCCGAGGTCGCAAACGAGGACAAGAACGAGGACGCGGCGGGAGCGCTCCCTGCTGTTGCCGAGAATGGGGACGCGGCCGCCGCCGCCGACTTGGCGGCGATCGACGATGCCCAAGCCGCCGCTGCCGCCGCTTTCCTGGCGCAGCAGACGGGCCTTAGTGTGCAGACCAACGGGTCTTCGAGCGCAAAGAAGAAGAAGAAGAAGAAGAAGAACCGCAGCGCCACGTCTTCGCCGGCATCTGCAATGCCCGCGAGCGACGCAGCGCAGCCACCTGCCTCTGAGGCTGCAGCTGCCGCCGCCGCTGCCGAGGGTAGCATCAACGACACCGCCTCGACAGAGACTGGATCCACCGAGGGCAGTGTGGACATCAGAAAGGTCATGGCTGCTCGCGCCAAGTCGGCCAAGAAGAAGGCTGGATCCTCGATTGCGGCGCAGCGTGCTGCTGCCGCTGCCGCCGAGGCCAAGTCCAAAAGCTCGGCTGTGAACAAAAAGAAGAAGAAGAAGGACAAGCCTGTGTACGCTCCATCGTCCGGCCCATAAGTGGCTTCAGAGGGCGGAGAGGAGATGGTGAGCCATTCACCTTTTGTTCATTTCACCTTGGCCGTCGCGTCAATTTCACATCTCTGCAGCCCACGACTTGTTTTCAGAAGACTGGGCTGCCGTGGGGTTCGTTGCAGTGTGAACGGAAAAGGGGTGGAGGTAGAGAAGGAGAAACGGGGCGGAAAGGGGGGCAATCGAGGGGCGAAGCGTTTCTTGACTGGTTTGGGTAGCCAGTCGGAGCGATTGTCCGTGGCCCAAGCGCAGGCCGGCACGTTGCCGCGCAACCATGAATCTGTTATCAATTACGAGATCATCCGTGCCATGTCTTGCGCGCGCCTTGCCATGTCATCTTTACCGTCATTCGCGTACTTTTTGCGCTCTTTTCATCTTCTTTCTTTTCTCCACACCTTTTGGCAAGTTCGTCCCCTTTGAAGTCGTGGTCGACCGCTCACAGATGTGCATTTTATCATTGGTTTTCAATCACAACACCAGAAAAAGCGAACAATGGCTCTAGTGCCGCACGCCAGAGCACGCGAACAGAGATGCCGACCACTGGCGGGCGCTCTCTGCACGCAAGCAAAGGCATTATTTTAGCTAGCATGCGTCTGCTCAAATATTACTTTATCCCGATTTTCCACCCACCCGCTGCGAAACGTTCTCTATTTCTTTTCCCTTTTCTCTTTTTCTTTCATCGATCAGGTAGTAGTAGGCCTAGCCTAGGCCTAGTAAGAGAAACACCACCATGATGGCCGGCCTCTGGTCGCCAAACTTGAAGAGACACGGCATCCACCTTTTCTTTTTGATCTTTTTGGAGGAGATTATGGTGACTCTCTTGCCAAGGATCACGCACTGACTGACTGATTGACTGTGACACAAAGCAGACAAACAATGACACGATGTCTATGAATGGAGCTTGAAAGTTGAAAAAAAGGAAAGAAAAAGAAATATAGATACACACACATATACGCTTGCGCGTGCGCGTTCATGCGAGGAGGCTTGTGCGCGCAAAGAAAAGGTAACCTCGTGACAAACACATTTGGTCAGTTGAGTCAGTCGGTCGATCAATTTAGTGGGTCGGTCGGTCGGTCGGTCGATCGATCGATCGGTCGGTCGATCCGTCCGTCAGGTCGAAACGACCGAGATATACGCTGGTAGCGCATGAACCTGTGCCAAGCTAACTTGTGGGCACCAGCGCACACAGAGGCGACGCATGGCAGGGAGCTTGGCAAAGGCGCTCACACTTTTGAGACTGCTACAGCGGGTGAGATTTACATACTCGAGGGACGAGCACGCCTCGAGGGCCGCGACGGATTGCAAACTGGCGCAAAAGCCAAGGTCAAGGTGCGTGAGCGACTTGCAATGGGCGAGACCGGACAAATCCGCAAGATTTGCACAGCCCGTGAGACTAAGATATTGCAGGGAGGTTCGCTCGGCCAGTGCAACGGATTGAAGCCCAATGCAGCCCCCAAGAAAGAGATGTTCCAAAGCAGAGCACTTTGCGACCAGACCCACATCGACTACGCTATAGCAGTGACTCAAATCGAGCACACGCAATGCCTTGCACGAGACCAGGACATCAAGGTTCGCGAGGGAGTCACAACCCGAGAGCAAAACCTCTTTGAGAGACTTGGCGCAGGCTTTCAGCGCAGAAATGTCGACGAGCTGATCGCAAGAGCCGAGATCGATCTTTTCGAGCAGAGGTGGGAGACTCGGGCAGCTGACTAGCTGCGAGCAGCCCTGAAGAGCAAGACTGCGAAGACTGGCGAGGTCGGCGAGCCCTGCAACTGCGGTCGCGTGGTCCGAGAATAGAGAGAAGCACAAGCTAAGGTCGAGCTCCTGGAGGTTTGTACAGAACTCGAGCCCTCGCAACGAGGAGAGGCCGCGGCAGCCCGAAAGGTGGAGCGCGCGGAGCTCCTCGCAGGACGCGAGGGGCTCGACAGAGGTGAGCGTCTCGCATCCCTCGAGACGAAGGTCCCGGAGATCGCGAAGCGCGGTGAGCGGTGAGAGATCGTCAAGCGGGTTGAGGCTGAGATCGAGGGTGGTGAGCCAGCGGCAGGCGCTGAGGCCGAGCAGGCCGCGTTGTCCGGCACCCCGAATGGCGAGGGAGCGCAATACGAGCGGCTCGAGCGCAACATCCAAGACCTCGCGCACATTGGCGTCGCGGCAGTCGAGCGCGATGCCTTGGACATACCAGCGGCGGCGGACGCTGCGAGACACGAAGCAGCGCGCAAGGGCAGTGCGTCCGAACCACCGGATGGGTTCCATTTGCAGCAGGTCGAGCTGGCGGCCCCATAGCTGCGCGCTGACGTCGTGACATGTGAGCGAGAGCATGCCGATGGCCTCGGGCCGCAAGTAGCTGAGGACCGTTTCCCAGAGGCCGTATTCATGGTAGACGAGGTCAACGAGCCCTGGGCGTTTGCGTGAAATTGTTGGTCGCGGTGAAACAACTCCCTTGCGGGTCATGTCGACGAGGTGGGGGGGGTCGAGGTTGGCGTCATCATCGTCGCTACAACTTGCTTTTTCCTCTTCCACTTCGATTTGCCGTCGGCGGAGTTTGATGCTCGCGGGGCTGCAGGGGTGGGGTTTGATGCTGGTGACGGCACGCACGGAGCCGCTGGCGCCGCAATGGAAGCACGAGGCGTGGTCTTCGTAGATGGCGCGGAACTCATCGGCCGGCTCGACGGGGGCGGGCGCGGGGCTGGCGTGGGGGCCTCTCGCGACGAGCAGGCTTTCTCTACATTCTCCGCAGACGCCGATGCTCCAGTCTGAGAGCATCAAGGTCTCCATGGTCTCGGATCGTATCGTATCGTATCGTATCGTATCGCCTTTTGTCTTGGCTTGGCTTGTCTTGGCTTGGCTTGACTAGTTGAGTCGTTGGTAGACGAGACGGGCTTGTTGTTTTTTCGGCCGATCAGGCCACCCCCGTCTCGTCTCGCGGTACTGCGTCGAAGGCTAGCGCGCGCGCGCGCGCGGTGCCGAGCGAGCCGGCGATGTAGCGCGCGCGCTGGCGCTGCTCCTCGCGCGTCGGGCTCTCGCGCTCCGGGGCTTTCTTCGCCCGCGTCTGCACCCGTGCGTGCGGGTTCTTGGCTGCCCTTGCGCTGGAGCCGAGAGCTCCACAACGGGTGCGATTGCGCCACCCTGGTCCCTCCCTCCCTCCCTCGCTCTTCCGGGGCGCGGCCTGGCTGCCCAGCTGGCTGCGAGCGAGCGCGGAGGGGGCTCGGCCTCGCGCGGGCCTGCCTGCCTGCCTGCCTCGAGCCTGCAAGGCTAGCAGCGAGCGAGAGGGGACGAGGCGCAGCCTGCCGCGACGAGCTCTGCCGCGCCGGTGCTCCTTGCTATTCGCAATTTGCTTCTTCCCCTGTTGCTGTGTCTCCTTTCTTCCCTGCTCGTTGAGAGCAGAGCAGCGCAGAGCAGAGCAGAGCAGAGGCGGGCAAAAAGTTCTGCGGCACTACGAGCCTCGCGACCGCGCGCCTGCGAGTCTGCGAGTCTGCGCGTCTGCGCGCGCGCGAGCGAGCAGCGCAAGCCGAGGCGCAGAGGCCCGAGCTGCTGCGCGGCACGTCGCGCGCTGCCTCCCTCGCCCTCTCTCTCCCCAGCGGTCTCGCGGCTCGGGTCGAGACTCGACGCCGAGGCGCAGGAGCGTAATGCAGTGCAATTCAAATCAACCAATCCCGCGCTGCGCCTGGGCGAGCGAGGCCGGTCCTCGCGCGCGGCGTCTCCGGTCTGCCTGCCTGCCTGCCTGCCCTCCGCCGCCGCGCTGCTGCTGCGCTGCCGCGCGCGCCGTGCACACAGACAGACGCACACGGGCGGGCTCGCACACGCGCGCCGGGGTCGCAGAAGAGCTCGTTGTGGTTCTGCTGCCCGTCTGCTCCGCTCCGCTCCGCTCTGCTCTGCTCCGCTCCGCTCTCTCTGCGCTGCCTGCCTGCCTGCCTGCCTGCCTGGGCGAGGCGGAGAGAGCGGCAGCGAGGTCCTGGCCGGCCTCGCAGCTGGCGGAGAGGTCGCGGCCGGGTGCAGCCGCGCTGGGCTCGCCCCTCTCGGCGGGGCCCTCCCTCGCTCGCGGTGCACCGCGCCTGGCTCTGCTGGCCGCTGCTTGTGCTGGCTGGCGCACTCGCTGCGGGCGGCGCCAGCCAGGCGCGCGGCGAGTTTCAACGTTCCCTCGCCGCGCATTTCACCTCGGCCGCCCCGCCGGGAGCGAGGCCCCTCTCTCTGCCGCGAGGGGAGAGGAGGGAAGAAACTTCTCCGCGCTTTCTGCGGAGGAGGGGGAGAGAGCGGAGGCGGGAGAGAGAGAGCGGGCGAGGCCGAGGCCGCGGTGGGCGCAGAGCTCGCTTGCATCCACCAAGGCCTCTGCGCGGCGTTGCACTGCATTGCACTGCGCTGCAATGCGATGCGATGCGATGCGATGCGATGCGATGCTCGCGAGGCATCCGGGCTGCGCCTCGAGGGCGGCGGAGCGGCGGACGGTCGCAGGTGACGCCGCGGGGAGACGCCGGGAGGGAGGGAGGGAGGGAGGGAGGGAGGGAGGGAAGGCGGTTGGAGGGCGAGAACGAGACCCGCCCCGGCAACGTTCGGGCTGGCAGCAGTCGCAGGCAGCCAGCTGCTGCTGCACGATGCCGCGCGCGAGAGAGAGAGAAGGGGACGCGCAGCGAACGAGCGGCCAGGCGGGGGAGCGAGCGGAGCAACGGCGGCGCTCGCTCTGCGCTGGCTCGAGGGATCTCTCTTTCTTCCTTGACAGCTAGCTTCCTTCCTTGACAGCTTCCTTGCTTGCTTGCCATGGTTGCTTGCTTGCTTGCTTGCTTGCTTGCTTGCTGGCTTGCTTGCTGGCTTGCGGAAAGTGGTCGCTTGAGCTTCGGGTCTTTCCAACTCCCTGACTTGGCGCATCGGTCGAGGAAGACAGGCAAACAATTGCCACCACTGGGACCAAACAGCATCTTGGATGGAGAGGAGGCGCCGGAGGGATCCGGACTGGGCCGACGCGAAGACCGCGCGACCAGCGACCAGAGCGCGCGACCGGTGCACATCGTGGCGAGCCGGCCGGCCACTGGCCACCGCCGGTCGCCTTCTGGCGCGCACTTCTGGCGCGCAAGGCCAGGCGGGCCGGGAGACGAGCGCGAGCTTGGAGCCTGCGTACGCCACGCGTACGTCACGTGGCTCTGCTTTCGTTGCGCGAGAATTCGATCGTCGGGGACACGTCATGACCGACGGGAAGTGACAAGGCCGCTTCTTTGGGGCGGGCTCTAATTCTTTGGTATTGTACTATACTGTCCGCCGCCCGCGGGGGCGAGGGGCGTGGGACCGGGCTCTGGCGTATCCTTTTCGACACTGACGCCCTCAGCGGCCACTGCGAAGGCCGGCCGACCGACCGACCTTCTCGCGCTCGCTCCATTGCTGCCAGCAACGAGTTGCTGGCTGAAGCGAGATCTTGGAGAAGATTTTGTGCGTTGCACGCCGGGCGCAACAAGCATATTTGGCGCAGTGGGGAGGAGGCAAGAATCCCCGCCCGAAAGACCCGTCGAGTTCGATTGGTCGGTAGACCTGCCAGCCTGGTCAGGGTCGGGAAGAGAGGCAATGTTGCGGCTCTAGACAGTCAGCGCAGCGACGAAGACCACCGCCGCTGTCAAGCACTTTCTCACGGTCGGCACAGTGATAAACGTGGTGCGGCGTCGCGGCATAAGCCATGGGGAATCGGAGGAAAATCCGTGCAAGCGTGTCAAGTTCAAGAGTAAGAAGAAGAAGATGATGATGAGGTTTCCGCCTCCGAAACGGAGATGATAATCTTTCGGGCTTTGTCAAGCATTTCGACCGAAGTCTAGTGGAATCGCATAAACAAGTCTCAACTTCACGACGGTGTACCAACCTGTAGAAGCACATATCCACAGCATTTCTATTCACATACCCGCCGTCGAGAAGCAAGAATGATGACGCCGTCTGGGACCAGGGCCATCGACATGGTGACATACACCTCTCGCCCTTTGGAGAAAGGAAGTCCTGGCAAGCGAACGTAAACTCAAGGCTGTCAATGTTTCTTATCCACTTACGTAAAGCGTTATTCATCTAGGAGGAGTCGTCAGCACCGCCCGTGTCGGAGCCGGCCCCGACGTCAAAGCCGGCCTCGGTGTCGGCCGTGTAGGTGCCGGTCTGGCCGTCGCCGGCATTGAAGCAATGGCAGGCCGGACTCTGGCAGCACTTTTCAGCGCAAGTGGCCGCGTCTGTTCTGGTGTCCTGGCAGGTGCCATCAATGGTCAGCGAGCCCTTGCAACCAATGCACTCGTCGTTCTCCGGCTCGGGGAGCTGCGTGTTGACGTTAGCCTGGACGTTCCAACACTGCGCTGCAGAGCCCATTTTGGCGTTGTGGCAGCCAAGCAAGGTGTCCGGGTACCTGTTGCACCAAACACAGTCGTAAATAGGGTCCTTGTTCGATGCCGAGCGGCAATCGCTCTTGGTAAAACGGTTGTTGCAGGGCGAAAAATAGCACCCAGGAAAGTCCTTCCCGCGATAAGCCTTGTTCTGAGCTTTGGTGTACCAAAGGCATCGCCCTCCCGTGTGCTGAATGGTGCACTGTCCGTTGTTGAGACGCATGCACGCATCGGGCATGCACCGGCCACGATTGCTCGACGTCGAGGCGCCAGCCTTGTGCCCGTTCTGCAAGTCATTGAACCACATGCACCCGTCTGTCTCGACGCATTCCTCGGCACCGTAGTTGCCGCAGTACTGGTAGCGCAAGTGGCAGCGCTTCGACGTTTCCCCAGTTGCCTTGTACCACACGCACGCATTTGTAGCCTCTTGGTTGCAGGTCGCTCTGGTTGTGTACCCGTCGCAATGCTCATTCGTGACGATACCAAAGCACTCTCCGTTGTTGTAGGCACACCCCGGGGTCATGCGGCACATGACTTCGTTCAGATCATAGCACACGTCATTCATGACAGAAAAGCTTTCATCGTCGGAAGCCACTGGCTCGAGGTGACCCGCCAGAGAGAGCTCGTTTGAGCACTTTGTAAGGAGGCTCGCCCCCTCGCTGGCCTCCTCGTAGATCTTGCGGCAGTATGCTTTGGGGTTGTTGAAGATCAGATCACCAAGACTATCGGTTGGTGCCATGTAAAAGCCATACTTGTCGGTCGGCACACTGCTCGCCGCGAGCTCCAGTGCGCCCGAAGCTGCGGCCTTGGCTTCTTGTCGGGCGAGCTTCCTCGCCTCTCGTTTGCACTTTTTCCTGGCCGCTTTGGTCTTCATGAGATTGCAATTGCTGCTGTACTTTTCAAACAGCTTCTTGCGCCATTCAATAATCTCAGCGCGCGTTGGCTTGGCTGCAAGATCGCGGCCCTCGAAATTGTATTCGTCGTCATCGAGATCTTCTTCGATTTCAGCATAATCGTCCTCCGACTCCTCCATCATGGCGGTCATGTTGAGCTTTGTCGGTGCATGCGAATCGGTCTGCGAGGCTTGCGCTTGCCACCACGCGAGGCCTGCGATCAGGCCTGCAGCCACATACTTGAGGCGTACCATGTTTTCCTTTTCTTGACGTTCGAGCTCCTTGGTTGCGTTGCGACTTTGCTTGCGGCTCTGCTCAGGTCAGTGCGACCGCACGTGGCTAGTCCTGGGTTCTCCTTTGTTTTGGCCTGATCATCTTGGGACGATTGGCTTGCAAAGCCCAAGCACGTTCGGCGCGGAGGCTTCGCGCCCATGTCCAATTTCCTCCACCCACAGTGCATGGCAAAGAACGGAGAGACCCAAGCAGAAAAATGGATAAAAAGGGAAAAAAAATTATAGGGTCTTTTGAGACATTTGCTGCTTTTTTCTTCCGTTTGCCGTCGACTGGCAGTGGTAGAGGAGGTCCGCGGTGTGCTGGTCCACGCGAGACGCACTGCGCCAGCCTCGGCCCGCGCGCGCCGCTCGATGACTTGTGACGCTTTCCTCTTTCGTTTGCGGTGAAATCTTTCGAATAAAAATGTAAAAAGGGGGTGTGGGTGTGTGCTGTTCGGAAATGCGTCCGCGGCGTGCCCGAAGTCCTTTGCTGTTCGTTCTCCAAGAAGCTCTAGCTTTTGTGCCGAGACCTAAAGCGGTTCGCGCAAGAGCCTGGAAGTGGCCTCTGGGCCACGACGTGAGACGCAAGTGCTTGTTTGCAGCTCCGCGCCGGGGCCTCTGTTTTCGCCTCGGCGGCGCGATTTCTCAGCTTGGGTCCGTTACCCGGTAGGAGTCGGACGGTCACCGGACTTGTAGTGTAGTATACAAGTACGAGTCCCGAAGACTGCAGGCACAAGTTCCAAAACCTGGAGATCAAGTCCAAGAGTCCAGAGTCCAGTCCATATCTCCGTTCCAAAGGGAAAACGACGAAAATCAGTCATGTACGTCGAGAAGAAAAGAACCGCTTGCGCACACGTGAAGCAAACTTTGTCAGAGGCCTCTCTTTGTAATTTGGCAATTTCGATAGCCCAGCACACAAATACAAAAATTAGTCATGAGATAACAGAAACAAACAGAGAACGTAGAGGAGAAGAAGAAATACGAGGAGCGGATGGGTGCTGTCGATGCCTTTCAGCCCTTGGTCACAGTCAAACACACGCTCAGGGCCTTGAGGACGAAAAGGGGGTCTCAGACCCAGCGCTCCGGGTTCGAGTCCGTGTCAGAATGAACGCTTCGCGTGGCAAGAGTGCCGAGCACTCCCGGATGCACAGCAGAATTCGGCTCGGTGGCCTTGGTATACACCTTGTGCATGATGTCATGATAGTCATGATGGTCCTCGACGCACTTGATGAACATGACGACGAGGTCTGACCACTGCGTAACAGTAGGATACTTTGCAGAAGTTTCGAGCAGAGTGAAGAAGTGATCCGTGCTAATGACGGTTCGGAAGGAATCGTCGAGGTCGAGAAGGGTCGCAAAGTTGTACAGGTTAGGCTGCTCGCAAAGAACAATGGCATCGACAATGCTCTTTACGTCTTCGAGCTCAAACTGGAGTTTCGAGCGCGTCATGGTGAAGACGAGGAACTCGGCCGCGTCCTCCGAATAGGACGGATCCGTGCAAGCCTGAAGCATGACCTTGACGAAAATATCGACGTCCGGGGCAGCGCCGCAATCCATGATGACATCGCCGGTCTCAATGGCTTCAGCAGCCATTGCAATAGCAAAAGCCTCATTCAGAGTCTCGCAAACGGTTTCGTCCGGTAAGTCACTGGGGATAAAATCAACAAGCATGGCAAAGGTGTCGGCACGGTTGTTTCGGGCCGCCATGGTGAGCAGGCTCGGGACAAGAACGCGCAAATCGCTGCGTGCGGAAGAGAGTAGATGCTTGGCAATGAGCGTGTGGCCGCCCTTGGCAGCAAGACCGAGCGCCATGGCTTGCTCGTCGCCCGAGGCGCGGCGAGCGGTCTTGTTGCTGTGCGATCGGGCGGAACCACTCCTCTTTATCCGCGTCAGCCCGTTGCGCACCCGCGTCCAGGGCCAGCGACGACGCTGCGAAGACGAGGAGGATGAAGAGGAAGAGGAAGAAGATGCGGTTCCAGATTTGGCAGGACTTGCGTCACCATCCTCGTTGGAGTCCGCGGCAAGGGACTCAAAGTCGGCCAAATTGCCGAGCGAGCGCGATGAACCCGCGCTACCCCGAACAGGGCTCTCGAGAGGCATATCAAGTCCCAGGAACTGCTCGACGCCGACCTCGAGAAGCGCCAGCGCACTATCGCGAGCGCTTTGCGGGTCAGCTTCTTCGAGAGTGTTGAGAAAGATCTTGTAGAGGTCCTGTACGCGTTGCTCGAGGGTCATGGCCGAGCCGCGACGCTCCTTTTCAATTTGTGCAAGGGCCTCAACGCCCCGCACAAAGGCCTCGCGATGCACGTAGCCTGGCGCAAGGGCCTCGTCAATGAGAATGTTGATGGCACGCGAGACGGTGTTCGTAGCCAGGTCCTCTGACGCAGCGTCCTCGATTGACGCCGCACTTGGAGCCCAGCGCGGTGCAACGTGCGGTGGAGGTGGGGGCACGCGAGATGAATGTTCGACCTCGTCGTATTCCACGTCCATGTGATGGCGAACGAGAGAGCGACGACGCGCGCCATATTCGCGCATGCTCGATGCGTTAAGACAGGAGGTTTCGATCTCGGTGGCGTCGCTCATGTGCCTTCGCTTGTCGGTCACCGAACGGTCATGCGACGCGGTTCGGGAAAGACTCTTTGGAAATGCAGCAGAGGAGGATGACGAGGAAGAAGCGGAAGAAGAAGAAGAGGAAGACTCGTGTGTGATGAGCTGACGACGGGCGGCGCGTTGCACGTGAAGTTGGACAGCAGACCTTGCCGTATTTTGTGAGAGTGCGTGCGAGGATGCGGAGGCAAGGACGTTGCGGCGCCTTCGCAATCGTTTCGTGGCTGTAGCATCGAGCGCGCCCCAGTCCTCGCGAAGTTCGAGCTGCTCAAAGATCCATGCCACGGTTTCTTTGCGACCTCGCGAAGCAGCGCCCTTGAGTGCGACCGCGCATGCGGTGCGAAAGTCAGGCGAGTTGTCCTTGAGCTGGTGCAAAAAGTGGCTGAGGACCTGGTGCAAAGGATCGTTGACCTGCGCCGCCTGCGCGACTGCGGCCCAGTTGTGGAGACTCATGTCCGCCCCGTGATCGAGGAGCAGACGAACCATGCGAAGGTCGTTGTTCATCACGGCGGCAATAAGGGGGGTGCTCTTGGCAAAGGTGACGCGCAAGACGGGGCTCTTTACGAGCTTGGCGCCGCGAAAGGTCATGGCCACGCCCCACCACATGTACTGCGCCTCGCCGTCGCAGACGCTAGTGTTGGGATCGAGGCCACTTTTCAGCGCGAGGTCGACTAGTTCATGCGCGCTTTGGCGCGTGAGAGTGACTAATAAGATGCCTGGATGTTGGCCGCATTGGCAACTAGACATGTCGCCCTTGGACTCGTCGAAAATGGTGTCTGCGCCCTTGATGGATGCGCCGGCGGAGTCGAGAAGGAGACGCGTCATGTCAGCGTTGCCGCTGAGCAGGGAAAATAAGAGACTTTCGTCGATGAGACGCTGGTTGATCTTTTGTCGCAAAAGATCGGCATTGGGGTCACTGGCGAGCTGACTCAGGACTTCGGCCATGAGTCCGAGGTCGTTGGACTTGCGTGAGAGTATGAATTGCGTCTTGAGCCTCTCTGCGAGCGTTTCGAGAGACTGCTGCGCGGGGCTTCCTCGTCTTCGCGGGCGTCTCTCCTTGAGCTTGAAGGCTGGTCTGTGGCCGCTGGATTTCATGGACGAGAGTTCGCTCAGACGGGCCAAG
The DNA here is from genome assembly GCA_003116975.1 of Aurantiochytrium sp. KH105. Taxonomy (NCBI): domain Eukaryota; class Bigyra; order Thraustochytrida; family Thraustochytriidae; genus Aurantiochytrium; species Aurantiochytrium sp. KH105. The sequence continues at coordinate 82,801 of BGKB01000101.1, forward strand.
TGGCCGGTCGTGTCGGAGAAGGCTGCGGCGCTGTGGGCTGCGGCGTCTGGGTCCCTTTCGTCGGGGCCTTCTGCCAAACAGATTTCGGAGACAGCATCGACGGCGTCGGCCATTTCGTTATCGCGAGCAAGGTCATCAAAGACGTCCTCGAGACCGTATTTCCCGTAGACGGCTGCGAAGCTTTTCTCTGGAAAGTGCACGTGGCGGCGTCGTCTCCTTCCTCCCGCTCCGCCATGTGCGCCTGTATATCTTCGGGTTGTGCTCGCCATGCTGAGCGCGCGAGGAGCTCTCAGCGTGTCAGATTCCAAGTCGAGCAAGAGAAGCAGCTAGAAGAAAGAGGCAGAGCGAGCACGCGTGCGTGCGTGCGTGCGTGCGTGCGTGCGTGCGTGTGCAAACGGGCTGTCGCGCGTGTCCTCGGCCCTAAACCCTTTCCTCGACTTTGTTCTCCGCTCCGGGCTGGGAGAAAGTCTGCGTCCGTCCACGCGGCTCCTACCGCGCGCAGAGACGCTGCGCTGCGCTGCGCCGCGCCGCGCTACAAGGTCTGGTCTCTGTCTACCCTCCTCCGTTTCCACCACGGAATCGATGTGGCGCCCTGGGGCTCGTGCACGTGCCGCAGATCCTCGACCTTCCAGCCAGATCCTCGATCTGCGCGCGGCGCCTCCCAGAATCCCAGGATATCCTCGCCGCGGCCGGGCGCGTGCGCGGCCCTGCTTGGCGACGGGGCCGGCCTGGCCGGGCCCCTCCCTCCCTCTCGCTCCCGCCTCCTCCTCGCCTCCTCCTCCGCCGCCGGCCGCGCCCCGAGCCGCGGGCCTCGCCTCCGCAGACGCGCGGCGCAGCGCGGCGCAGCGGAGCGGAAGGCGCCGCACTGCCCTGCCCTGCGCTGCACTGCACTGCGATGGAAAGGACTGGAATGGAACGAGATGGAATGAGATGCAATGGACTTCTGGGCGCCTTCGAACAGCGCTCCCTCGCTCCCGAGGCCGAGACGCCCTGCGGCGGCGGGCGCGGCCTGCGGCAGCGGCGGCGCGCTCTGGGCGCGCGGCGCGCGGCGCGCGCGAGGGCAGCGAGGCAGGCGGCGCGGTGGGCGCGCGAGCGGGCGGGCGCGCGGGCGAGCGAGCGAGCGGACCGGACGCGGGCCCGTTTCCTTTTTGGCGGCCCGTCGCGGCCCGCCTGGATGGGGGATAAGCGCACTCCTCTGCAGAGGACGCACGCACGCACGCACCGCGCTCTTTGTTTCTTGCTTTCTTTGTTGCCCCGGCCGCTGCGCTGCGTATGGACTGAGAGTGAGACGATCGCCCGTCCGAGTCGTGCCGCTGCGCTCACGGCGCTGCTGCCGCCTCACCGAGCGTCAGGCAGTTCGGGCTGCGCGAGGAGCGCTGGAATCGAGGAGGATTGGATGTTCGGAGCAGAGGCTGAATGAAGATAGATGCAGATGCGAGCACAAAGCGGGCATTACGAGAGCAAGCAACTTGACAGTAAAAGCAAGCAAGCAAGCAAGCAAGCAAGCAAGCAGCAGCGTGAAGGAGCCAAGGATACACCCCTTCAGTGGCCATGGACGACGGACGGACGATCGCCTGGTCGATGGATCGATGGTTGCCATGGAGCCAGGAGCGATGGACAAAGAGCGATCAGCGATCGAGAAAAAGACGAACAAGTGGAGGAGATGAATGGTGGATGTGCGCGGCCTGCCAGCCAGCCGGCCAGCCTGGGCAGCCATGTGCAAATGCGCTCTGTGAAACGTAGTAGCCTGGCTGGCGGCAGCTGAAAAGAGGTATAGAAACATACGAGCCAACGCGAGCATCTGGCTGCATCTACAGCCGGCTGACAAACAGCATGTGTGCGTAGTACAGGCCCGGCCCCCGGAAAGTCTTGTGCACACCTCGTCATCGTCGTCGTCTTCTTCTCCACCACCATCGCCACCGCCTCCGCCGCCACGGTTGGTCCTCTTTCTTGTGACCGCGAAGTGGTGGCTGGTGCTCGCCAAAGTCCGTCGCCTGCCAGCCTCTGATTGGTTCGCAACCCTTGCACGTGCTCGCTGCAGCCAAAAGCAGCGAGCACCCCAGGCGAGTACGGGACAGCGACGCACGCCCTGCCCTTGACGCCGCCGCGGCAGGACACGGGCAAGGAAAGCAGACCCGTGCTGCTTGCTCCCAGGCTGCCGCAGAAAGCAGAGCGCCCCGCGGAAGGCCGCGCCCTACCACGGAGAGCTTTTGCGCGCAACAGCGAGCTGCAGCTGCAGCTACACTGCACCGCACTGCGTGCTGGTGGTGGTTGTGCTGGTGCCTCACATCATCAATGCGCGCAAAGCAAGCTGCACGGCGGCGAACAGCAAAGATGCGACCAAGAAGAGGTTCCAGAGGTACGAGCCCGGTGGAGCGGGCGTCCTCGTCCGTCGAGCGAGGGGTCCGCACGGGGATGGACTGGGCGCGTGTGCGGCGTGTGTGCCGGTCGGGAGGACCCGTCGGGGTCAACTGAGTGCGCGCGGACCGCGCGTTTGGACCGAGGGCGGATGCGGGATGTGCAGGGTGTCGCGACCGTTCACGGATCAGTCTCGATGCTTCGTTTGTTCGATGGCATGCAAGTGTCCGCGCAGTCCCGGATCCTGCGATTGGCAGCCTTGTTCGTCGAGAGGTTGAACGCAGTATTCAGAGGTCGCGGGGAACGGCGATGCGGCGGACAGTTTGTCGTTCCATGAATCCGCTGCTGCCGCTGCGAGAGTAGCGAGATTTTGATTTGCTTTGGCCCCAGAACTGAACGTGATGAGAGAGAGAGAGAGAGAGAGAGAGAGATGTACATGCCGCTACGTCGCTGCCGCTGGTTCTTTCGATTCTGCAGCGAGGGTTTGTGCACACTTAGTTGCACATGGCGAACTTCAACTTGAAGGAACCAGTCCGGAACGCAGCGTGGGTTGGCTGTGTAGCTGCAGCTGCTGCTGCTGCTGTCGCCGTTGCCGTTGCCGTCGCCGTCGCGTGCGTGCGTGCGCGCCTGGTCGGTCTTTGGGATGTGGGTCTGAAGGAGGGTCAGTGACATTACATTGCGTGCTCTTGCTGTTGATCCTGACGTCGCCCTGGCGCACGACGGCAAAGCGAACGCCATGGAATTCCCGCACTCTGTGCTGCTGCTGCTCGTAGGGAAAGGTCAGCAGCAATGGCACCATACCAGCCAGGCCTGATCAGTTCGAAACTCTGCCTTTCTTGATATAGTCAGTTAGGAAGGCATCGACCGAATTGTCCCTCTTGTTTTGTTCCTCTTTTTGTCCGTCTCCTTTTTTGTCCTTTTCGTTTGTTTCTTCGCGCCTTGAGCCTCGCGTTTTGGATCATCAATCAATCGATCGATCGACGAACCTCTATTATGACACAGCACTTGCCCCGGACAGGTCTTGAACGCTTCTTCGTCTCCTTCTCCTTCTCATTCTGCGCCGCCCCGCTTCGCCTGGCGTGGTGCAGTGGCGGTGCGCGCTCACTGACGGGCCTCGCCGGCACGCACGCCCGCCCGCTGCCGGTTGTCGTCCCCACAACGATTGACGTGCACCGCGATGCGAACGACGGCCCGCAGCACAGAGCCGGGGCGGCGACGACAATCTCGCGGCGCGAACAGAGAAGCTTCGCGGCGAGGAAGCCTGGGGAACAGCGAGGCTTCCGCGGTGACGCGCTTGCTGAAGGGCGGCCACTGCACCTCTGCGCAACCCTTTTTCCGTCGGCTTTCGGGACATCGGGACGACGGACAGACGTAGCCGAGCCGAGGTGCCGTGCCGAGGCGACATTGGTGCTCTCAGATTTGCGCTGCTGCCGCGTGCCGAGAGCCGGGACGTGGCCAGCTTGGACAAAAGGTGCACCGGCCTGCACGAGCCGCACCCGACTGGCGGGCCGGTGAGCGGGCGAGCGGCAGCGGGTCCGTTGGACGGCGCGACCAGCCAGCAGCAGCACGACAGCTCGGGTCCCGGCGGCCGGGGTCTCGGGTGCCGGGCGCTTATTCCCCGCACTGCGACCTCGCTACTTTTGCGTCTGGCTGTTTTTCCTCTCTTTACGGTTAGTTATTTTTAACCCGCCAACCGACTGGCCATCTGCCAGCCACAGTGGCCTCTGGCCTGCGCGCGCCGCCACCGTGGTCGCGATCGCATTGCGCAGCAGTAGCAGCAGCAGCTGCGCGTCGCGGGGCACGTTACGCTGCTGCCACTGCTGTCTGCTGCTGCTGCTGCCTGTCTGTCTGTCTGTCTGGCTGGCAGGCTGGAGGCGCCGCGCCGTGCCACGCTGTGCCTTGGTGGTCGTGATGGTTGCCGGGGCTGGCTGGCTGGCTGGCTGGGGAGTTCTCGTGATGCCATGTCGCCGCGAGTCAACGTTCACGGAATGACGCCAAGACGATCCCGGGCGGATAGACGGCGCGGAGAGGGAGGGAGGGAGGGAACAGCGAAATGGCGCGAAGACCGAGGCCAGAACGGCAGGGGCTCGCGAACTTGGCGCGCCTTGTTCACTGCACTCACTGCACGGCGCCAGGGCCCGCGAGGGAGACCGAGACGGGCGACGGTGGTTGGTTAGATAGATTGACGTGCGTGAGGTGCGTGCGGCCAATGAGAGCGGCGAACGAGGAAGCCGCGGTAGGGGCCCCTAGGCGGTCTCTAGGCGCGGAGACAGCGAGCGCCGGCTTGCGCAAGTTTGGCCGAGGCCGCCGTCGTCACCCGCGGCGCCGCGGTGAGGGCGCGGGCGACAGCGACGTTGGCCGCGCGGCGCCACGTCACGGCCGACAGCGGCGCCGCGCCGTGCCGTGCGAGGCGAGCAAGGCGCGGCTGGACATGACTCGAGGCGCGTGAGGCGCTCCCGGGCGCGACAGCTGACACGAGTGACGCTCTGTCCGGAGTCGTGCCGCTGTCGATCGCGAAGAAAGGCAACGCGACGCGGCGGCGGGCCGGGAGGAAGAAGGGCCGCTGCTCGAGCACGAGGGCGCGAGGGTGACCTGAGAGAAGGAAGAGGGAACGAGCGAAAAGAAAAAAGAAAAGAAAAGAAAAGAAAAAAGAAAAAGGAAAGCGACGGCACATGAGCCAGCCATTGCGCAAGCAGGAGGGCGAGCCGGGGGCAGACAGAGAAGGGCCGAACCCGGAACAAGGGCGAGGGAGGAGGCGCGGGCCTCGGGCGGGCAGAACCCGAACGAGGCAGACAAGACGGAGAGATCACAGCAGCAGCAGCAGCAGCAGCAGCAGCAGCAGCAGCAGCGAGACGCAGTAGCAGCGAGACGCAGTAGCAGCAGCGAGACGCAGCAGCGAGCGCAGACGCGAAGCGGAGCGAGGCGACGCGAAAGAAACGAAAGAGGACGACAAGGACCGAGTCCGGATCTGGCACAGCGAGCACGAGCTGGCCAAAGACAGACAGAGAACCGGCAGGAGAGATGCTCACGCAGTGCTCGAGGAGAGGCGCGGCGCAGCACTACAAGATGAACAGCTTCATGCACAAGATCGGCCTGCACAAGCTCGGGAGCAAGCGGCCGCTGTCCTCGACGGCGCCCGCCCCCGCGGCCAAGTGCGTGCCCGACATGACCAAGGCCGGTGTCGCCACTAGCGGCGCCTCGCCTTTTGCCAAGTCGGCCGCAGACTCGATGAAGACCACGGCATCCTCGCACATGCGAGCCTCCTCGTCCGTCAAGCGCCCCGGCGTCAAGTTCGCGGTGCAGTTCCCCCAAGAAGACGACGAGGCCAAGGCCAACAACAACGAGATTGCCCACAACGGCAGCAACAGCTCTAGCAGCACCAGCGCCAGCAGTGACGGAAACGACGAGGAGTCCAAGGTTTCTGCCGAGGAGTCCAAGGGCGTCCAGTTCAACCAGCGCGTCAAGGTTTTTGTCTACAAGCTGAGCGACGAAGAGCTCACGTGGAAGCGCGAGAACAACGCCACGCGGCTTGACCTTAGCGTCATGTAAAAGCGCAAGGCGTACCTGTTCTTCTTCTTCTTTAAGTTCAACAGCACAGCACTCTCGTACTGTATCATACACACAAACACAGTCGAACCAAGAAAAAGAAAGAAAGAAAGAAAACCAATGATCGCAACATAGATGCGCTCAAGCAAACAAGCAAGCGGCCAGGTGTGCGGCAGCGGGTTGCGTCGTCCGAAGAGCACAGGCCACGGGGAGGCCTCGCCCTTCTTTTTTTTGTAAAACCGACCCCGCTGACTGATTGACCGACGGATCGATTGATCGATCCGTGAATCGCAGTCGACCGCCCTCCTTGCGCCGCTGCCGCTGTCGTCCGTCCTCGCGAAAGCAACGACGGAGCCCGGCTCGCCTTCCGATCCGCGACCTCTCGTCCGCCAATCAACGGCGAAGTGGAAGAGGAGGAAAAAAAAAAGGCTCATCGAACGATGACGCCGCGCTGTCCGCAGCAGGGCAGGTTGAACTGACCGCGACAAACTTCGCAGCCAGTCGCCGCTCTCCTCCAACAGCGCCACGGGCCACCTCGTCTTATCTAAAATAACTACTAAAAGTAAACTACCCAACCAATCAATCATCATTTTTGACTATTCTTATCTTGTTCTTGTTCTCATCATCTATTCATTCATCCACTTCTCTTATTTATACCCTCGCGAGTTTGTGCGAGACGAGACCATTCTTCATGCGGTTCCCTTCCCTTCATTCCGGCCTGCAGCCACTGCCAGCACAGCAGCACGCGGAGCCTTCCCTATCACACCAGCTGCACCGCACTGCTCTCAGGCTCAGACTGTCGCAACGTCTCCCTGCAGTGCAGCTCCGTCTCTCTGTCCGCCGCAGCCCCAACCTCGTGCACAACTTGACGGTGACGGTGACCTGAAATGGGCCTGACCGGACCCAAGAGAAGAATGCAAGAGCACGCACACTCTTCGCCAGACTTTCCATGGTTGGCCAAAAGGGCAGCAGCTGCAGCATGTTGTGGCCAGCCGTCACCGTACGTACAAATTACAGCCCTTTTGCAAACCACCGTCTGCTCTGCTATGCTCTGCTCTGCTCTGCTCCGCTGGACCTCTTCTCCCGTGCCATCCATCTTCTCCGCCGTCAGGGGCTGTCTTCCTGGCAGAGTGATACGAGCCTCGTGGCGTAGCATTGGCATGACATGGCATGGCCAATCATGATGGGGTCAGCCTCGGCTTGGGAGTTGAGCGCCTTGCATCCAGCCGTTCAGCCCTCGTCCGCCGGGATCGCCGTCGTGATGGGACCTCGCCGCGCCGCCGGAGCCGCCGCGCTCCGAGTGAGGCATCGGCGCGGCATCAACGGCCGAGGACCGAGGACTGACTGGCCGAGAGCGAGCGCGAGAGCCTGGGAGAGAGGCGGGACGGGCGGGCGGGGTCCCTCCCTCATAAGCTGGCTGGCCTTCGAAGGGAATTTCGGTTGACTGTGACCTCTGCCCTGCTGCCTTATCTTGCCAACTGGTTGAAGCCAAGCCAAGCCAAGCCAGGCCAGGCCAAGCCAAGCTCCCCAAGCCCGACGACGCAAGAAGGGCTGTCGATCTCGGCTCAGGATTGGAAGTCGAAGAGCGCGACGACGACTGCGAGCGAGGGGCGTTTTTTCCTCGCGGTCCTGGTGGCAGAAAATCGGCAGGGCCAGCTGCAGCCACCACTCCAGTTGAACTTGATCAGCCACAACACACCACCAGCCAAAAAAAGTCATGGCCAAGTTCAAGCTGCAGCTGCACTGGCAGGCGAGGAAAGCCTGACTGGCGCCGAAAGGCAGGAAAGCACAGGCAATCCGCGCGTGCAATTCAGACGTGGACGCGGGCGCGGCAAAGCTGGCTGGCGCTGAGCTCGCCGCCAAAACCCGAGGCTGATGGCTCCCGAGTTGCGAGTCGTGAACATCTGCCTGTTTACTATACGCTCTGCCGCGCCGTGCCGAGCGCACCGCGGGGAGCTGACCCCGGCATTCCGCGAACTGTGGAATTCAGAGACCGCCCTGAGAGAAAAAAATGGGCGCAAAAAAAACTTTCATTCAGAAAAAAAAAAAAAGTCGCCCGCCACACCACTGCCAGTTCGCTCAGAGCACCATCATTATAGGCTAACAGTAACCATGGTAAATGCACCACAAAATAAAAAGAATAAAAACACCTATCTTTGCACACAAGTCGCTGTCGCGTGCACGAACGAAGTCGTTCATCAGTCAGCCATGCCACGGCATCCTCGTATACAAGAGCGGCTGTACGCGCTACAAAACGTGCAGCAAGCTGAAGCTGACATCGTCCAAATGTCTTTCATAGCCAATGACTGCAGTGCAGACACCAAAATGCAAGATCAGCGTGAAGCCACCACGACTTGTCAGTCGTTGTTCTCAGGCTTGCAATGTGACTGATCGAAAAGTTCTCGCATTCTTAACTACGCACACCACGCGAACGTCTGAGACGTATACACTAAAGCATACATATGAATTATGTCTACAATAATGTAGACGAAAGAAAATGCCTCTCGCACGCACAACTTGGTCGGCACCAAGTAGCCAGATCGTACAAGGGCGGCCGGCACCCGCGTGTGCGACCGTACCCTCGCGCTGCACGCGTGCGCTGACGCGCCGGCCGACCGATCGGCGCTCACTCGCGCTCGCGCACGCCGGCACGCGCGTACTTCAAACACCGACGCCAACGAGGAAACGCGAGGAACCATGCTGCCTCTGAAGCGAAGCACGGGCAACGCGGCGCCGCCGTTGCAGCGTCGCGGGAGCAACTCGTACTACAGCAACGATGAGGGCTTTGGGCCTCTCGGTAGCTCGCACTTTTCCATGCTCAGATACCTACGCCGCGTCGTCTACTACCCGCAGATGGACTTTGAATACACATTCACCCAAATGAAACTTTTGCTGCGCAGCCCGAGCAAGGTTTATAAAATCACCTCGTGGCGGAACCAGACCAAAAACCGATGGGCGCGCGACGACCCAGCCTTCCTCGTCATCCTTTGCGTGCTCATCTCCGTCTCCTCCGTCATTTACGGCCTTGCGCTCGGTCGTGCATCCGTTGCGAGCATCGTCAGCCTTGTTGCCACGCAGATTGTCATCTTCCTTGGCTCGGGCATGCTCATCGCCACCTTCTTTTGGCGTCTTGCCAATGCCCGCTTCCGCGCGCGACACTCGCACAGCGTCGATCAAGAGGTCGAGTGGATGTACGCCTTTGATATACATTGCAACGCCTACTTTCCCATGACGCTCGCTCTTTACGTGCTGCAGCTTTGTCTGCTACCTGTTTTGCTCCGCCCAAACATTCTTTCTACACTCGCAGCCAATACACTCTACACTGCGGCCTTTTCCTACTACCACTACGTGTCCTTTCTCGGCTACATGTATCTCCCCTTTCTCGACAAGAAACTCGTCACTGCGCTGCTCTACCCTGTGGCTCTACTCGCCGTTGCCTTTGTGCTCTTTACCGTCCTCAACATTAACATGGCGCGACTCACGCTGTCTCTCTTTTTCCCATTATCAGTACCCTCATGAATCAATGTGGAAAATTGTTCTTACCTCGCTCGCTATCCCCGTCTCCCTTGCCAGTTCAGCCCCTGGCTCGATCGTGGTCATTCGCTTTGCTTGCAGAGTCTTTTTCGCAAACGTCCTATTACCTCTCCCCTTATGCGTTGTACAGGCCTTGCTTGATCTCTCGTCCATTTCGATTGCTCTGTTGTCTTTTGAATTTGCACCTCGCAGACATCAATCATATCATATCTTGCTCACTATTCGTTAATAACAGTTTACTCTTGCGCTGCAGCACTTGCAAGCAAAGCGGGCTCACACAAATCCAATCTGAAGACCACGGCTCCTAGTCCAACGCATAGTTTGCTTCCAGACTGTCGCCGCTCTCTCGAACAGGCTTGGCCTTGGTCGTCTCGCTCGATGTCTTTTGCCGCTTCGCCTGAGGCGTTTTGCTCTTGCTCGTCTCCCGGGATGCCATCTTTTCCTCTTTGGCGATCGACACCTTTTCACCACTTGACGCCTTCTTAACCGCGGGTTTGTCGCCTTCCTCTTCGTCGCTATTCTCACTGTTCTCGTCGTCCTCGTCCTCGTCCTCGTCAAACTTCACATGCGTGCCCTCGTGTTCAACGGGCGCAGTGCGCCGCTTCTCGCCGGCCCGCGGCGGACCCTGCTGCAACTTTTGTTGCTGCAGACGCGCCATAAACTCGGGATCGTCCTCCGACCTCTCGCCCGCAGGAGCAAAAGCCTTTTCGGCCTCAAGCTGGCTGCACGCCTTGCAGCCCTCGTGCTCCTTTTGCTTGAGCCACTTGACACCGTTGTCGCGCAAAAGGTCAAACACCTTGTGCAGAGCCTCCGGCGAGTCGACGGCCAGATCAGGCCATCGCTGCGCTGCGCCCTTGTCGCGAGGTCCGTCGACGCCTCGCGCTTGGCTCAGACACATTGTTTGCGAGCGCGCCTCTGAAGGTCCCAACTCCACGCGCAGATTCACACCCATTGACTCCCAGAACTCGTACTTTTGCCCTGGGAGAAGACTCGATCGCTGGTCGATCCACGTGTTGATGCGGTGTTTCATGAGCTTGTTCTTGAGCTGCTGCGCGGCTTCGCGCACCATGTTGGCTTCCTCCTCGCGTCGTTTCCAGAGAATTGGAATGATCACAAGGTCGTGCTTGCGCGCGGCCTCGTCGCGCTTTTGGTTCTTTTCAGCGTCCTCGCTCATCCACGGCTTGTTACTCGCATCGTTTTGACGATCGTCGCGGCCTCCGCGTGGGCGCTCCCCAAACGCCTTCTCGCGCCACTTGCGCGACTTGGGGCCCCCGGCGAGACGCGCTGCCTCGGACCGCCGCCGATCCTTGAGCTGCCGCGTGCGCCGCTTGATCTCCTTGCGGTCCAGGCCCTCCTCGCGGAGCCGCGTCACCAGCGCCTGCACCTCGCGCTGCGTATCGCGCCGCCGCTGCTCCCCGTCCATCCTGCCCGCGTCCGGGATCCTCCGCTCGCGCGCGCTCTCCGACACCGAGACCGAGACCAGCCAGTTCTGCGAGCTCCAGCCACCCACCAATGGAGGAGCAACTTGAAAACATCCCTGCCCTCCGCAAGTTATGGCTTGAAGCGGCTGAGAGAGAGAGAGAGAGAGAGAGAGAGAAGAGAGGGAGAATTTTGGTATTTGAGTTTTTATGAGATGACCTGCTCGGGCAAGGGCTTCCTCGTGGGGAAAATCTGCTTCGATCAGCAGACGTGTGCGAGGCGCAATTGTTCTAGTCAAAGAGACGATCGAGCGGCCCGCGATCGAGCTGCTCACAGTCTTAAAACGTGTCGTAGAGCTGGACCGCGATACGCCGCAGATCCAGCCGATTGTAGCGAATAAGGGGGCCCTGCGTCCCGCCGATGACCCTCGAAGAAACGAGAAATTCCGAGACTTCGACTCCCCTCGCAAACTGAATAAAGGCCACGGCATCGGTACGTCCTGCGTTTGAGGCGATGCTATGAGCATCCTTCCCCTTATTGTTGCGAAGAGCTAGATTTGCTCCCGCCATCCAACAGATCTTTACACATTCGAGAAGGCTCGTTTCGGTCACCCTTCCCTCGGCTTTTTGACAGGCGAGCATGGCCGCGCTGAAGCCGTCGTTTTCCTGTACATCTAAGCCAATATCAAACCCGCTCTCCACAAGCATGCGCACAGTCTCTGCAAAACCATCGACGCACGCGTACATGAGTGCCGTCCATCCATCCGTGTTGCGTAAAGTGGCAACATAACGTCCGAGGACTTGACGCGCTGCATCTGTATGACCATATTGGCACGCGTGCATCAACGCAGTGCAACCATCGTCATCTTGATCGCTCAGATCCCACTCAGTAATCGGGAGGAGCGAGATGACGTCTTCATTTGTGAGCCTGTTGGGCAAGGAAATCCAGCCTTGGCGAAGCGCGAGATCTTCACGGCTGACAATGTTGAGGATGTCATGATTCGTCAGATGAGCTCTCCAATCTTCCCGTGTCCGCAAAAGGATCTCAATGACCAAGCTGTCTCCCTTTTGGGCAGCTATCATCAAAGCTGTCATGCCACTCGCGTCCCTCGTGTGTACGTTGACGCCATGAAAAAGAAGAATTGTCGTCAATCTAGCATTGCCTTTTGTACATGCGATATGCAGCAAAGTGTTCCCATTCTGATCAAGCACTGTTGCATCAGCCCCAGCATCAAGAAGCATGCGCACAATGTCTGGCTTCTCTTTCTGGCATGCAACCAAAAGAGCGGTCGTGCCCATCTGAGTTCGAAGCTCTAAGTTTTGGGTGGAGGTAAGAAGTAACTGTACGACCTCTACATGCCCAGAGAAACAAGCTATCATCAAACTTGACCATCCCTTTGCGTTCTGAGCATCAACATTGAAAATACGATTGCTCCTCAAGAGCAGTTCAACAACCGCAATGTGCCCATCTCGACTCGCGAGCATCAAAGCACTCCACCCGTCAGAATCGGTAGCGTTCACGTCGGCCCCGCTTTCAATGAGTAGCACGGCGATCTCTACATGCCCAGAGAAACAAGCTATCATCAAACTTGACCGTCCCTCTGCATTCTGAGAATCAACATTGGAAATCCGATTGCTCCTCAAGAGAAGTTCAACAACCGCAGTGTGCCCATCTCGACTCGCGAGCATCAAAGCACTCCACCCGTCAGAATCGGTAGCGTTCACGTCGGCCCCGCTTTTAATGAGTAGTTTGGCGATATCGAGATTAGACACGACTGCAAAATGCAATGCAGTGGAGTTTCCCCGGTGAGTCGTGAGATTCAGATTTGCACCCGCGTCGACGAAGACTTCGACTGCGTTATAGAAGCCGTACTGGCTGGCGATCATAAGTGCGGTCCAGCCGTTTACATCTTGGGCGTTCACTTTCGCACCATGTTCAATGAGGCATCTAACGATGGGGCTCGCGACTTGCTCATCATCGTGATAAAGAGCGTAAATGAGGGGAGTTGTATTACCGAGCGCAACTGGGGTATTCACGCGATCATTATCTTCGTCGAAACTGGCTACGACCAATTCGCGACTGCCAGACTTGATCGCAGCGTACATTTCCTGCGCTACGCGACGTCTTGTTCTTTCGGGTGCATCACCATCATTCTCTCCAAAGCCGTATCATGGTCGCGCGTCTGACCAACGATTGGAGTTTGGCCAACTTTCGCATCAACAACAGATGACTGAGCGCTGGTGTTGTCGTCTTCATGATGATGAGCTTCCTGTTGACCAGAGGCGGCTGCGTTCGGCTCGATAGTAGAGTGCTGGGAAGGGGCCAAGGATTGGTCGCTTTGCGCACCGAGATGTTGTTGAGAGATGACATTGTTGTCTTCTTGATGTTGCGCTTGCTGTTGGTCAGACGATTCTATAGGAGGCGCCCTCATGGTACCGGGCTGGCTTGTACACATCCTTGCTGCAAGACTCGTTCTTTGCGTTTCGGGTCTGCTGGCCTTACGACGTCTCGATCCGGGTCTGGAGGCAGCCTTTGAATGAAAAAGTTCATTCTTACCTGGAGCTGCAAAGCGAGATTGTATATGGAGTGCCGTGTAGACTAGGCATTGGGCAATTTACACGCGCTCTTTGCTCAACGCGCAATGAGTTTCTCAAAAAGCAAGCGCAGGATCTAAGGCGTGACATGGTTTTTGCCTTCCAAGTGAGAGATTGTCTTTCCACCGAGGACGGCGGGCCGGTGCGGCGCAATTTGTTGAGTGGCACGCGCCCTCTTGGAAGAAATAAAAAAATTTAAAATTGTATTCATCTTTTGACTGTGGCTGCACAATCAAGTCTCTTTCGCAAAAACAGCCGTAGTAGGGGCGCATTCGCCGCGCCGCGCCTCCGCCTTTGTGCTAATCGGCTTTCGCATCTGCCCGTACATTGACTCTGCAAAGCTCAAGAGACCCCAATCGTACGCTCTGCGTGAAGCGTCCGCAGGAAGCCGGTAGGACGGCCGCGAAACGTGCAAGCGGGTAGACGTCGCCGCTACTCTGACGCTACAAGCAAGACTAGCAACATTTCTTTGCCAATTTGCCAGCAATTGCCACGAGCTCCCACTCGATGCTGCAGCGATGCAGAGCAATCTCGTCACGGTAAGCTATACGCCCGCAGTAGTTGCGTTCTTTGTTTGGCCTTGCTTGCATCATCTCTTGCTTTTCGCCGAAAGCTGATCTGAGATTGCCTGCGATTGGCGCTTCGCTCCGTCGTCAAGGTCAAAAGCGACGCCGCTGCTCGTGGCGGATTTCCTTTGCTGGCGCGAGATGAAAGAAGCGCTCGCTCTCGCTTTGGCTAGGTATACAAGGACCGAGGCAACGAGTTTGGCCTAGGCCTCGGCCTAGTAGGCCTAGGCCTATACCATGCATGGTAAACCATGACTCGCCGCGGCGGGAGATAACGCATCGTATCTTGGCAACCGCGCGCGTCGCTGCGACGTCCCAGCACAGGCCCGAGCGACGCGGGCGAGCAGGCGAGCCGGCGACGCGAAGGCTACAGCCGCCGCCGCCGCCGCCGGTAGGCTTGTGTAGACAAGCGCGCATCGAGCGAGCGTGCATCTTCATGGATGACAGCCATGACGAGGAGGCGGAGCTCGCGGCGACGACGGTGAGCACGCACGAGCACAACAACCCAGGCACGATCGACGAAGGGAACGAAAGCGAAGAGCAGGATGATGAGAACGAAGACGACGACCACGATGACGATGATGAAGATGAGGTCGAACCCACGCTCAAGTATCAGCGCGTACGTGGCACCTTGTCCACGATCTTCGAGGAAGCTGGACTGAGGATCACCTGTCTCGGCCTTCACGCCGACATTATCCTCGTTGGCACCTCGCGCGGTACCGTCTTTGAGCTACGACACGACGGTATGCTCATTCGTAGAAACCAGTACCATCGAGGCCGGGTTACGTCAATTGCGCTCGATGCTGCTGGCGAAGCCTTTGCCTCGAGCGGTGTCGACGGCCGTGTGGCCGTGGGGCCGACGAGCCGGGCCAAAGACGAGGTAAACAAGCTCAGCTTTGAAAAACACAAATTTCCCCAACCCATTCTCGCCGTGGCCTTGGACCCCGAGTATGCGCGCAATCGGGACAAAATGTTCGTTTGCGGAGGAGCTGCTGGCCGTCTCGTGCTCAAGCGCAAGGGCTGGTTTTCCTCTGTAGAGACCGAGCTGCACCGCGGCGAGGGACAAATCACTGCGATCAAGTGGCGCACCCGTCTCATTGCTTGGGCCAACGAGGCAGGCGTCAAGATCTATGATCAGGCACACGAAAAACGAATTGCCTTCATTGATCGACCTTCTGGATCTTTGACCGCGCGCGATGCACGATGTCACATGGTCTGGGAGAACGATTCGACACTGCTCATTGCCTGGGCCGACTCTGTCAAGGTCGTGCGCATCTTTGAAAGGTCGAAAGAGGAGATGCAGGCCGACCCGAACCAGTTGCCCCGCTATGCAGAGCTCGTATCACTCTATGAGTTCGCCCACGTGGAGACAATATGTGGCATTTCCCCCTTTGGTCGGGATCAGCTCGCGCTTCTCACATTTCTTGATGATCGCAGCGCGCACGATGGGCCAGACGCAGGCAACGACAGAAACGATGATCAAGGCTCTGCGCCCCCTGTCGCAGAGTGCCCCGAGCTTCGTGTCATTGCCCGCGCTGATGGCGAGCCCGTATCGATGGAAGCTCTTCCCATTCGTGGGTACGAGAACAACACGGCTCCGGACTATGCTCTCGCCACGGCGCACGAACTGCACGGGGCAGCAGGGATCCCAACGCTCTTCATTCTTAGCCCACGTGATCTCGTTTCGGCACGCCCGCGCATTCTGGAGGATCATATCGCATATGCGCTTCAACATCGTCGCTACGCTGTGGCGCTCAGTCTCGCGGAAAGTGCGGGGCCAGGACAGCTCCAAGCGTACTCGCTTCGAGGTCTGCAAGACAAGCTCCTAGGTTTTCTGCTCTCGGAACATCAATACAACCAGGCCGCTAGCCTCTGCCCACGGCTTCTCAACTCGGATCCAGATCGCTGGCTGCAGTGGGCAAGTAAATTTGAGTCTCTCGAGCACTTACGATCTCTCGCTGGCTATCTCCCCGTTCGCAACCCGCAGCTTCCGGCAATTGTCTACGAGTCAGTTATTGAGGAACTCTTGCGCGTGCGCGATGACGAGGCCCTTCTCCACATTATTCGCCAGTGGGTCGAGCTTCTAAGCAACCATGCACGCGCCCTTTCCTTTTTGCGAAGAGATCGTCTTGCCCCTTCGCCCCGCACCGCGGACCACACGGACAAACCTCGGGCAGCACCTCTATTCGACGTGCGTAAAGCGATCGAGCGCGTCAACGCCGTCATTGAGTCTGCCTTTGACGGTGCGCCGCCAGCATTGCGTGATGCTCTTGCCGAGCTCTATGTCATGAACGGTCAGTACACGGCGGCTCTCCATCAGTATCTTGAAGCCAGCGCCCAAGAGAACGATGCTGCAGAAGATGATTTGCAGCGCGCAGAAATCATCTTCTCCCTCATTGAGCGTCATGGCCTCGCTCCGAGCGCAGTGGACCACGTTCCCGTCCTCGTCGCTCTCGACGAACGAAGAGCCGTCTCGCTTCTGGTAGAGCTCGTCACGAGCGAGTTCGGCGCTGATGAGTCTACAGCAAGCGCAACGGCAGATCTTGTAGGTCTCATTGTCGATCAACTTCGTGCGCTGTCAGACACCGCCCTTCTTTCCTTTCTTCACGAGCTCTCGCGCCGAAGGAGAGAAGAATACAACCATGAACGCATGGCTCGTTATCAGAATCTTCAAGTGCGTCTTTATGCGCAGCATCGGCCTGCAGACCTTCTCGAGTTTCTGGAGTCAGCCAATCACTATTCGCTTCAAGAGGCACTTCACGTGTGCGAGTCGCGCCGCGCAGGCCCTCTTTACAAGGAGATGGTCTACATACTCGGCCGTACGGGGAGTTACGAAAATGTGCAACGTGCACTTGCTATTATTCTTGAAAATCTACGCGACGTTCCTTTTGCCATCCGCTTCGTCGAGTCCGAGGGCGGCGCTGGGCTCTGGGGGGATCTCGTGCGGCGCTGCGTCCGCGACCCGGCTCTCGTCGGTCGCTTGCTCGAGTCTGCCGGCGCGCACGACGTTGACCTCGTACAGATCTTTCGCGAGATGCCCGCCGACCTTGTCGTCCCAGGACTCTCGACGAAGCTACCCAAGCTATTTGAAGACATTCGGATTCAGCAGCGGATCCGGCACACTTGCAACGACATTTTGCGCCAGGATGCAGTTGAACTCTTTCGCGCGCTTCACCGTCGTCGCAAGCGCGCAGTGTTGCTTCGGGGCGGAGCTCGCTGCGAAATCTGCAAGCTTCCCTTGGCAGCGCACGTGAACCGCGCACCTGGTGCCTCCTTCTCGCCTGAAGCTCCAAGCACGCCTCGCATTGTCGTCTTTGGCTCTGGTCAGGCCTACCATTATGGGTGTCTCGATGTCGCTTCGCAAGCGACCATCCCCGTCAGTCAGCAGTCAGCATCTACGAAATCGCGCCACATTCAAGTTTTTGCGGCTGCTGTTGCAGACGATGCGCGCAGTAGTCAAGGCAGCGATCCTGGCGCCTAACAGGATTCCGTGCAAAGGTGCAACGTCCGTCCAGCTCACGCCGCCTCCTCGTCTGAAGCTTCCGAATCGCTCGGTCCATTGTCTAAAGCGGCCAAAATGGTCTCTTCAAGCCGCGCAAGGACCGTCTCGGCGTCCAATTCAGTGCTCGACACGTCGTCGTCGTCGTCATCGCTATCTGACGCGTGAGCAGCAAAGACGCGTTCCGAGGTTGCGTTGGTCGCGTCGCTCGGCACACTTCCTACCCTGGTCCTTGGTGGCGTCGGTGGAGTCAGTGGCGTCGTCGGCGTAAGGGGTGTGAGGGGCGCGTCGGTGTCGGGACTTCTACCACTTGGTCTTGCATCTCGAGGGACCAACGATTGTGCATGGCTCGACATAAACGTTTCGGAGGGTGGGGACTCTTTCATCCCCACCACTGTTGCGTCTTCCTCATCTTTTGCACCGCCAAAATCGCCATCGTTCTCGTCATCGGATGAGGAAAACGAGAGTGATCGCGCGTCAGGCTCTGGGGTCTTGGCTGCGCCGTAGTGCGTGTGTACAGATCCACTCGAGCTCGCTCGCGAGGCCGTCTCGGCCTCGGTATGATTCGTGTTGCCTGCGCCTGCCTCGGCCTCATCGTCGGATTCATCGGAATCATCGCCAAACATTGACCCTTCCGTTCCGAAAAGCATCCTAAAGACCGGACCAACGTCAAGCGTTGGCCCGCGATCCTCGCTTTCGTCCTCGTCCTCGTTCTCATGTACCGACTTGCGTCCCTCATTACTTTCATCCGCTGAGACTGCAGGACTATCGCTTGCGGGAGCTGATTGCTGCGCATGTTCGGACGCCCCAGCACCTTTTGTAATTACTTCAACATTTGAGATGCGACCGCCACGTTCCACGCCAACTTCAACCTTGATCTTGAGGTTGAGCTCTACTTCCACCTCGCTGTTATTCTTAACCTTGGCGCCTCCGGTTGTCGCGCGAGTCTTTACAGGCTCGTCAGACTTGGTCGCGTCAATTTCAGTCACGGTCGCATCATTTTCAGCCTTGGCCTCCTCTGGAGATGAGACATTGTCCGTTTTTTTCCTGTTGTCGCTGTTGTCATTGTCAACATCATCATCGTCATCATTGTTGTCGTCACAGAACGAGTACACTGAGTCCATCTCGTCAGAGCTCAACTCGACCGGCAGCGGCAACGGCAAGCGTTTTGGAGATTTAACTTCGCTGTCTTGATCATGGCCACAGACAATGTCGAGAGGCACATGGAGTTCGTCGACAAGTTCCTCTCCCTCGATGCCGTGCCCTTGGCGGCTTCGTCCGAAGGTTCGAGGCTCGCTCAAGCTCAAGGCGAAGCGTCCTGGCAGACTCGAGGCACCTGGCGTGGAGAACTTGGAAGCATGATCTCCGAATGTCTCGTCGTCCGTGTCGTCTCGTCTGACATCGCTCTGGACGGCTTCCTGGTCATCCGTGTCGTATCCACGCCGAATATCCTCAGCGTCATCGTCGTCTTTCGCAATAGTGCGGATTACCTCCTTTGCATCATCGAATTGGAGATCACTTGCACCATCATGACTTTCCGAAGCGTCGGCCGCCTCGTTGGCGCCGCCATCATCAGCATTACCATCGTCATCATCACCATCCTGATCATCATCATCACCATCACCATGATCATCATCATCACCATCCTGATCATCAGCATCATCATCCTGATCATCATCATGTAAAGTGTCCTCTCCATCCATAACAGCAGTCTCAGTTTGACTTGAGATGGCTGCTTCATCACCGTTTGTTTCCTCCAAAAGGGGGCTCTCGTCATTTGCATGAGAAATGTCCTCGGTAACAATTGCATTGCCAATGTCGCGGTCGCAATCTGTCAATCTAGCTTCGCTTTCAGAGTGATCCACATCGTCCTGCGCAGTAGCAAGCGCGTTGTGATCAGCAGACACGCCGTCGTCGTTCTCATCGTCGTCATTGTCTTCCTCGACAGGCATGTCAAGCTCGCTCTCGGTGCTTTGAATGGTACCGACAGCAGCGGATACATTTCCATCAACGGGATCGGTACCGTCTCTAGCTAAACTTGCTTCCGCAGCAAGAGTGTCAGACACTTGCTCACCATCGTGCAACGTTGTTTCCCCTTTATCAATTCTTGACGCCAGCTCTCCATGAGCTTCTGATGGACTGTTAACAAGGACGAAAGGAGGATTGTGAGATTGGGGCATGTCGTCATCGACAGCAGACGCATACTCGTCAGCAAAAACAGACGCATTCTCGTCTGCAGCAGAAGCATACTCTTCTGCGTCAGCAAAGTTCGACATAGTTTCGTCAACACTCGGCGCGTTGTCCGTGTTCGAAGGGACGATGTTCTCGGCAATATCCGTCGCAGTGTCCGTCACAACATCCGCGGTAGTGTCCGTCGACACAGTCGCAGCAGCATCCACAGTAGCAACAGTAACAAGAAGGTCCATAGCTTGAGGCGTAGCATCCACTAGAAGTGTCGTCTCGTCATCAGCAGCAGCTGGAACAGAAAGCATCGCATCATCTTCACCAGCAAGAGCAGGGTGGCTGGCACTTCCGAGTTCACTTGCTAGTTCGCGGAGAACGTCCTGATTGTCAGCATGCTTGCTCCCATTCTTTTCGTCGTCGTCTGCAGGACTTTCGTCAGCCGGGACGCTAGATGCAGCTTCGCTTTGGTTTGCAACGCCTCCGTCCTCGAATGTCGCTGCAGCAAATTCAGCAGCGACATCAGCATCTGCATCCGCTGTATTCACACTTGAGGCGTCGCTGCTTGCTGCGATAAAATTGAGTGAAGGCTCACTGTTTTGCTCATCATTATCTGTCTCGGGATTGGCATTGGTAGCGTCCTTTCTAGCGTCGTCTTTGCGCAATCCTGATGCAGAGGTTGCACTTAGAACCTCGTCCTCCGTGTCTGACGATGGCACGGAGTGAATGGAAAGTGGGGAGAGCACCGAGTCATTGAGCTCGCTGCCCGTCGTAGCCTCGTCCAAGTCAGGCAAGTGCAGCGCCGCAATGGGCGCAGGAAGAATGATGACCCCTGGGGAGGAGAGAATGTTGTCCATCAAGGGCGAGGTGTACTGCTGGCCTTCGTGCGGAGGCTGTCCGGACGTTTGCGAGAGCGGGGACGGTTGCGGGCTGACAAGGAATGACCTTTCGACTTGGCTCTCTGAGCCACTGCTAACACCTTCGTCTTCATCACTGGAAATGTCGGGCATCTCCTCGACAGGTTCTTCATTGACAGTGCTCGCCCGTGTCACCGCGGAAGAGCCCGACTCGGTTTGGCTCCCTGCTTCGGCTTCGACCTCGGTCTCGATTTCGACCTCCGAGGACGTCTCGCTTCGGGCATCATCTGAAGTAAGATGCTCGCTTTGATCAAGTTCTTCATTCTCGAAGGCGGAGTCATTTTCGGCAACGTCCTCGCTCTCGGAAGCAACCTCGTTCTCGCTAGCATTTGCATTCTCTTTATCCGAGTCATCATCGCTTGCAACGCTGAGAATTTCGGAAGAGCTCTCGTTGGCTCCGTCGACGGTACTCTGTTGGTCATCGACCTCTGAAACACCAGTGTCGCCTTGAAGCTCGTCACTCGACGCCCCGTCGACACCAAGATTTGCATGGACTTGTTCATCCTGCTCGATTACGGCGTCGCTGCTGCTATCGTCGCATGGCCACGGTGCGCGACGATGTAAGATACGAGGTTTTGGTTCTGGTGTATGTGGCTTTCGTGCCTTGCTGCGTCGAGACGACGACTTTGGGAGCTTTCGCGTTCCACGCAAAACTTCTACAAGAGCATGACCTACCATGACCTGAGCAACCCAACCGAGCAAGCCCGTCATGGCAATGGAGCGCCTCTGCTCGAACATTGGGCACATTTGCTCCAAGGGCAAGACAGCAGTTGCTGGAAAGTGGCACAGGACGGTTGCCCATCCGAGAGACATGGAGATGGCAAATAAGCCCCACCCACAGAGCGCTCGCAAAGAATGCCGCTTGTTGGGAGAAACTTCGGTCGCAAAGGTGTAGGTGACATAAATGTTGCCAGTGATTCCACAAATGACCAAGGGGATGCCAACAAGGCGCACTGCCCTTACCTCGGCGTAAAAGTCCACGATAAAGGCAATGGCAAAGAGGGCGGCGCCTGCAGTGAGAATGAGCGCGGAGATGAGGCGACCGAGCAAGACGCTGAGTGCAAAGGGTTCATACAAAATGTGCGCGAGTCCACCGCCGGCTTCGCCAGTGTTCTTGCGCATACGTTCTGAGGCCGCCCGCTCGGGATTGAAGAGAAGCAAAGAGGTGATCATGAGGACCCAGGCAAAGAAGCCAGCAGCAAGAACAAAGTCTCGAGGATCCCGCGCAGAAAAGGTGGCGTGATCTCCGGTCACGTATGTCACAATGGCAACGAGATACGAGATCCAGCCAAGAAGGCCCACGGTTTGAGATACCCAACGATCTCGACGACGCGCTGTCCATGGGAACACGAGAGCGTAAACACTGGCAGACGGTCCCCTGATCAATGCACCGAGACCGAGCGTCCCAGGTGGAATGCAGAGCAGCGCAGTGCCAATGACGCGCGCACCATGTGCCGAGCTGATCACGTCGATGAAAGTCTCGTCCTCGTTAAGATGGTTGCGCATATACAAGATGGGAAAGAGGACGGGGGCAAAGCCAAAGACGAGTCCAAAGAGCCAAGCCTGGAGGGCTTGCGCCAATGTCGTTGACGTCGGTGGTGACTTTTCCGATGCTGCAATCGAGGCAGGTTGTGTACGAGCAGCAGAGAGAGAGCCAAGAACGGCCGCCCATGCGAGCAAGCCAACCAAAAGAGAGACTGCGCTAGCAAGCAGCGGACTTGCCGATGCGAGGACCACGAGGACGTAGACGATGGGGTTCAAGAATGAGAGCGCGAGCCCCGTGGTGCTGAGCAAAGTATACCACTGCCCACTTTGGTGATGCGAAAAGATTTGCTCTGGAAACATGAGTGAAGCTCCCATGAAGCGCGTGAGCAAGGGCGTTGCCACACTGAACGAGAGTGCTCCTGCAATAGGAAGACGTAGCGCCAATGCCCAGGCGAGTACGGGAGGAACAATGAGTGAAGCGAGCGCCCTGAAGCGAAGAGGAATCGCGTTGCGGACCGTGTCTTGCGTTTGCGAAAAGGGTGGAACGTCGGATCCAGAAGCGAGGCTCGAGTGACGAAAAGTCTTTTGGTTTTTTTCTCGATTCAGGACCTCTATGTCTTTGGCAGGAGAATCGAGTGAACGTGATGTGTCGACCTTGTTGCTGTTTTCGTCAACCTGGGCATGCGCGTCGGCCACTGGAAAATTAAGGTCACGGAGAAGAAACATGGCGCGGCCAACAAGAGTCGCAGCGCCGAGTGCAAGCGCCTTGAAGCTGACATGAACAATTTTATCTGCTGTGAGGAGTGTGCTGCAGAACACAATGGCGGCAAGAACTTGAAGCACTGTCGCTCCAAGTACAGTGCGCGAGACACTAGGATGTGACGTCTTGTTGCCTCCGAGAAGGACTTCGCAGCCAATTTGGTTGAGGATTTGTGGCAGAATTGCCCAAAAGAGGCCTGGAATGGGCACGACGGATGCGACGATGAAGGCGAGGGCCGCGGGCACGAGGATTGCCCCGGAGAGCCGGAGATCGGCGTGACTGAATTCCGGCACCTCCGAAGGGTCCCATGCGACAATGTCGTGCGACAGGTCCTGCGACCGCATCGTGTCTCTGACGTGGTGGCGGCGACGCGAAGACTTGTTCTGTTTGTGCGAGATGTTATTTTCTTCGCGCCGCTGTGCATGGTCTTGACGTTCCTGCTCGCGAAGTTTGCGTGCTCGCTTGCGGAGTTTGCGGTCGCGTTGTAGCTTGCGCTCTTCTTTGAAAAGTTTGCGCTCGCGTTTCATTCTGCGTTTTTCCTTGTAGAGCTTGCGCTCCCGTTTCATTTGCAGCTCGTCTGCGCGAAGTTTGAGCTCTCGTTTTGTCAAGCGTTCCTCTTGTTGAAGTCTACGTTCTCGTTTCAGCTGCAGCTCCTCTGCGCGAAGAACGAGCTCACGCTCTTTTGCGCGAGCATGACGTTCTTGCTCGCGACGCTGGCGCGCGTACTTTTGCGCTTGCGCATTACGTTCTCGCGCATGGAGCTGGCGCTCTTGTTCTTCTGTTTGACGCTGGTATGCCCGGACCTTGCGTTCAAGCTCGTGTATGCGAACTGCTTCGGGATTCTCGGTCGCCGAAGGAAGAAGAAGCCGTCGTCGTCGTCGTCGGCGGCGGTGGTGGTCAGGATGTGGCGGGCCCGTTTGTCGTGGGTGGCGACTTGCCGTGGTGAGCTCGTCTAGTACGGGTGTAGCATGGGCAATGTTTGCGTGGGAGGCCGTGTCGAGAATTTGTTTGCCGGTGGCTTGCCCTTGACCAGCAACCACAACGAGCACGCGTCGTAGCTGGCCAGAGCTCGTGAGGAATTCGACCTCGACGGTGCGCTGTACCTCGCGTGTGTTGATGCCAGGCTTTTGGGGTCGTTTCTTGAGCAAACGGTCGACTTTTGACGAGGCTGCATCGTCTGTCCAGAGCGGCGCTCTCTCCCTCGGTACTTTGGTGTCCCACTCTCGCTGCGAGCGCTGACCGGGACGAAGGTGAGCGTGTTGGCGTCGCCGGCCATGGCGGTGCAGGCCGTCTTCGAAGGCGTGCGTTACGTCCATCGCTGGCGCTGCAGATGGTACGCTGCGACGCTTACGGCGTGGCCCGCTCTGCGCGGGAGTCTGACGTTGACGCGCGTAGCGGTTGCGGCTTTGTTTCGTCTCGCCTCGGCACGTCAGGCTGTGATCGGAGACGCCCAAGACTCGCGCACGGGACCATGCGGGCATTGAGAACGCTTCCGCGACTTTAAGCATGGCCAACATGCCAGATGTAAAGAACGGGAACGCC
Organism: Aurantiochytrium sp. KH105; assembly: GCA_003116975.1. Lineage (NCBI taxonomy): Eukaryota > Bigyra > Thraustochytrida > Thraustochytriidae > Aurantiochytrium > Aurantiochytrium sp. KH105. The sequence continues at coordinate 107,202 of BGKB01000101.1, forward strand.
TCGCAATAACATCTTCGATGCCCCTATCCACGGAAGATATTCTGTACGAGTATGGGGAGTCCTCTTGCGCATGGGCGGTATTGTACGAGAGTGGTGTCTAATGTGGAGCGCTCACAGTTCGTTCTCGGCCAAGTAGTACTTTTTTTACTACCTACGCAAGGAAGGCTTTTGGCCACGATCGTTGCCTAGCTGGCAGCGGCAGTGGCGTTTGCGTGTCTCGCCTCTCTTTCTCGGTGGATGTCTGTCTCCCAATGCAACGAGAGCGTATAGTATTCGTTTTCTTTTCTACGCTTCCTAAAATCGGCGCGGATGGTCAATTCCTTTCTACCAGTCAGCCAGTCACAACGGCTGCGGCTTGTTTGACTGTGACTGACTGCCACTGACTGATTGCTTGATGTGACATCAAGTCCAGAATCATCTGCTGGCTGGATGACCTGCGCGAGCAGGTCAGCACTCACCTCATCCGCGCGGCGACGCTCGGACAGCCCCTCCCGCCTGCCCGAAAACCCCTTCATCTCTCTCTCAGCGAATCAACTCTTTCAAGTCTCCCGTGGTTGGCCGCAGCCGACACGACCGCTGCTGTCTGCAATGCTGCAGCTGCTGCAGCTGCTGCGCTCGTGTCAACGATCTCGAGTGCCCGTCGTCCAGCGCGGCGTGTGTGCTACTTCGACTAGCGAAAGAAGAAGGGGGGTGAACCGTGAGGGGGTACGCGGCGCAGCGATGACCAACTGCGGAGACACCCCGCGGGACAGCAGCTGCAGCGGCGGCATAGCGCACTTGCGCTAGGTGCGCGCAAGTGCGGAATCCAGGTTTGCGGCACTTGCGCGTGCGACGCTGTAGCAGTAGCTGCGCTGGCCGGCCGACGCGTGCACGCTCGCGCACGCGCAGGCACGCTGACTCTCGCACAAACTTCGTTCGCTTCACTTCACTTCTTCAACTCGCGCTCGCGCGCACGCCGCGCTGCCGTCGATGCTGCTGCTGCTGCTGCTGCTGCTGCTGGCCGCGGTGCGAGGTGCATGGACTCCGCGCGGCCGCGGTCTGGGCGGGCGCAGGAAGGAAGGCGCAGTCAGCCAATCCCAGGGCGCAGCGCTGGACTCGCTCGGTGTGAAGGTCAATCGTCGAGGCTTGCTTGCTTGCTTGCTCGTGCGTGCTTGTGCCTGTGCTTTTGCGTTTGCTTCCTTGCTTGTGCTCGCGTGCACCGCTCTGGGCGGGGAAGGCGAGGAGACGAGGAGGCAGGCAAAGCCCGAACGGAGAGCGGCGCGAGGGAGCCGCGGCGGCGGGGACGCAGCCGCAGCAGGGCGCGCGCAGCGGAGTCGCGCCGCTCCGCCGACGCCTCCGGGCGCGCGAGCGGCGAGCGAGAGGCCAGGGAGGCGCGCGAGGGAGCGAGGAAGAGGGAGAAGAGAGCGCGAGGCATCGAGGATGGCGGGGCCGCGCCAGCGCCGCGGGCAGGGGTGCGCGCGCGCGCCGGGGCAGGCGACCCGCGCGGAGGCGGGCGAGGAGGGCTCGCGTGGGCGCGGGCGCGGCGAGAGGCGCGGGGCCGGGAGCCGCTGCGCGAAGAGGCGGGGGCCGGCGAAGAGAGGAGGACTCGTGCTCGCTCTGGTGGGCGCGGTGCTGGGCGTGCTGGCGCTCGGAGCACAAGGACACGCGCAGCAGGTGCACGGGGCGCGGACCCGAGGCGCGCGACGGCGGCTGTCCGCCGCGGAGCGACGGGACGCCCGGCTTCTCGAGACGCTGGACGCGTACGAGATCCTAGACGGGCTTCACGAAAACGAGGATATTCGCCGCGTACTGAAAAGTGCGGAACTCGGCGTTGCCAACAACAGCGATGACAACAACCACGAGGAGGAGGACCGCAGAGACACGGATGCTGTCGACTTTGCCTTGAGCGCGTTTGGAACGCGCGTCAACGTGCCGCTCTCGCGCCATCCCGGATTCTTTGCCCCAGACTTTGCCATTTGGGGCGTCTCGAGCGACGGTCAGCTCAAGCGCCAGCCAGCGCAGCCCGCGCTTGACTGCTTCTTTATCGGCGAGGGCGCCGTCATTTCATTTTGCGCCCATCAGGTCCGGGGCCGCATCCTTGTTTCGCGGCGGGATGAAGAAGACGATGATGTTGTTGAAGAAGATTGGCACATTGAGCCTCTCCTCGCGACCCCCGGAAGCTATGTCGTCTATCGTGGCCGCGATTTGCGCGAAACGGATCTTCCGAATGTCGTGCTCGAACAAGATGTTCACGGTCACCAGCATGCGCACCGCATTGGACGAAGAACGGCAAATGCGAGCAACAGCAGCAATTCGAATGGCAATTCGAATGGCAACAACGGGAACTCGAATGGCAACAACGGGAACTCGAACGGCAACAACGGGAACTCGAACGGCAACAACGGGAACTCGAACGGCAACAACGGGAACTCGAACGGCAACAATGGGAACTCGAATGGCAACAACGGGAACTCGAATGGCAACAATGGCAATTCCACTGGCAACAACGGGAACTCGAATGGCAACAACGGGAATTCCACTGGCAACAACGGGAACTCGAATGGCAACAACGGGAACTCCACTGGCAACAACGGGAACTCCACTGGCAACAACGGGAACTCCACTGGCAACAACGGCAACTCAAATGGCAACAACGGGAACTCGAATGGCAACAATGGCAATTCCACCGGCAACAACGGCAACTCAAATGGCAACAACGGCAACTCGAATGGCAACAATGGCAATTCCACTGGCAACAACGGGAACTCCACTGGCAACAACGGGAACTCGAATGGCAACAATGGCAATTCCACCGGCAACAACGGCAACTCAAATGGCAACAACGGCAACTCGAATGGCAACAATGGCAACTCGAATGGCAACAATGGCAATTCCACTGGCAACAATGGCAACTCGAACGGAGCGGCAAATGGAGTAATCTCCATGACAGTGACGTCAGGAGAGTCCTCAGAGACGACGGAGGAGCAGCTCCCAGACGAAACAGAGACCGAGTCAGACAGTGCTGGTCTCAAAGTTTCCCGAGGCGCGTGCGGCGTCCTGGATGTCGATTTGTCTGGCCTAGTAAAGACCCCCAATGCTACTAATTTGGATCGTTTGAAAGAGGACGCTGGCGCGATCGTAGCGGCAGCATCCTCGACAGCGACTTCCTCCTCGTCCAAGACGCATTTTGTCCGCGTGCTACTCGTGAGCGATGCTCGCATGCACGCTGTCTACCAGGACGACCTCGTCCTGTTGTCTGTCTCCGTCTATTTGATGGGTCTCGTCGAGGAGATCTACCGCGAGTTCCCTGGAGGCCATACCATAAGCATTGAGGTTGCCGGGATTGTCACCATGGATAGCACGGACCCTTGGCCAAACCTCTTTTCAAGCACGGGAAGGAGCGTGGAATCTTCTGCACTCTTGACAAACTTTACAGCCTGGCTAAGGAGCAATGCTGCCGCATTACCGGACCATGATCTTGCACACCTCGTCACGGGATGGGATCTCTACGGAAGCAACACCGGAGGGTCTGTGATCGGTCTCGCGTATGTTGGCACGGTGTGCGATAAGTCGTGGAAAACCGGGATCTCGCAAGGCGACTTTCTCAGCACACAATACGTCGCCAACACGATGTCCCACGAACTCATGCATGGGCTCGGCGCGTACCACACCGACCGGACATCTCCTGGAGACCTGACTTGTGATGACGATGACACCTATTATCTCATGAACTCGATCACGGAGACGGGAAAACCGCAATGGAGCGAATGCACGCTGCAGTGGTTCGAGCAACTCTTGCAAACCGAGAATATCACAAAATGCATGGAGGCCAAATGCGGCAATGGTCTCGTTGAAGGGGACGAGGAGTGTGACGCTGCCGATGATCCGTGCTGCGACATCACCACGTGTCAACTTCTCACCACGAATGCTTGCTCGCAAGCTGGTAACGCTGACCAAGAGGACGACGATACCATTGTCTTGTACAACCGCAGCGACGCATCTCTTGCAGTTTGCGGCAATGGGGTGCTGGAAGCTGGCGAGGAATGTGACGTGCTCGCCGGTGGCTTAGCCGAAGGTGATAGTGACCCCTGCTGCAATGCGACGACTTGCAAGCTTCTGGAAAATGCCACATGCTCGGCGCTTCACGACGGATGTTGCTCCCCTGACACGTGCGCACCCCGAACAGCCTCTGAGAATTATGTGTGCCGGGCAAAGAAAGACTCGAGTACGTGCGACCAAGAAGAAGTGTGCGATGGGACGTCTGCATCATGTCCAGAAGACACTTTTGCCGACGTTGGGACCTCGTGCGTCCTTTCTATTGACTACGCAGACGGGTCTTGCTATCGGGGCGAGTGCATGCACCGAGAATTCCAGTGTGCAGTTCGCGGCTACTTTGCCGGCGACTGCTCCACGAGCTCATGCGACTTTCTGCGGTGCGAGAGAATTCCGACTGGGGCCACCGAGGCATCGTGCTACAATTTGGCTCCTATTCGTGTGCTCGACGGCACACGATGTGGGGACAATGCATACTGTTACCAAGGTGCCTGCAAGAGTTCTGTGGAGAGCATTCGGGATGGAACCGCGGACGGATGTCGGGATGGCGTGAAGAACGGAGACGAGACCGACGTTGATTGTGGCGGCAGCTCGTGTCTTCCGTGCCTCACGTCTCAGACCTGCGAATCTGATGACGACTGCAATTGGCTGCTCGAGTGCGACGCTGAGACACATGTGTGCTACGACAATCTTCCCACGGACCTTTTTTCATCGGATTCGGACCTTTCCATTTTTCTTGCCTGGATCAACGCGAATCCGATCGCAACGGGCGTCATCATGGGTGTCGCCGGGGTTGTTGTTGTGGTATTGTCCTACATTTGTTGTTGCGATCGTCAGCTCCGCAACTGTCTCTTCCCCTGCATGAGTCGGGAATCTTCGCCCTTTTATCAAGGAAAGCACATTTCCCGCGACCTGACAGCGCGCGTCGACACCGAGAGCGGCCTTGAGACACACGACACGTCCACATGATGATATTGATTATGACGACGACGAAGGGAACGACTGCGAACTCCGTAGCTCGTCTTTGGGTCATGTACAAGAGCTGACACACGATTAGTGCAGGCTGCTTTTCAGGGGGGAAGCCTCAACTCCTTGATGAGACAAACGCCTGCCTTTTCAGAGCATTCATGCTTGTACAATAATTTGCTGTTCGAAAATTATGTTCTTTCTTTGTGTGTGATTGCCAGCTGGCCTGAGATCTTTTGCATCGTGCGATTCGGTAAGCGATTCGGTAAATGTGTGCAAGATTGATAGATGGCGAACCCGTTTGTGCAACTGCGAAAGGACTGCATGAGTGTTTTCGAAACTCGTCAAGAGTGAGCAGGAGTGCTGAGCCCGTCTGTAACACTCTCAAGTATCGGCTGGCCATTGAGGTACTCAATAATCAAAGAACGGGACAACGAAGGCCGTTGCTTACTTTCAAGCAACCACTGTGGCCGAGCCTGGCTTATTCCTCCTTTCGTCGGTAGTGAAGTAATCTCCCTAGCCGACATGGCAGTGGCCTGTCTGTGTGTGGAAATCCCTGGCTGGCTATGGATGTGGAGTGGACCTCGCGGTTGTCACAGGAAAAGCTAGTTGCGTGTGAGCATCAAAATTAACGACCGAGAGTCTCCTTCCACGTACTCACTCTCTAAGTAAACTGCCTGATCAGATCATGCGCATCTAAGTGAGAGTCAAAGCAATGCAAATGTCTCATGATTCAATCAGACGCACGCTCGCGCAATTTTAGAAATCGTTTGAGAATAACGACACAAAAAATCATCAAAGTTCTTTCAATCCTCTCTGGCCTGCTTCCAGGCTTCCACTCCCTACCTCGTAAGAAAATCGAGCTCCGTATCTGGGTGGCAAGGATATCTAGCGCTATCTTTTTCGAGATTCAAACGTTTCCGCGCCTCGGTCGCCTACCAGCACCAAACCAAGCGCGGGAATCCAAATATAACGACTTCGTGCTCATCCCGAAGTTCACCCGTTGAAGAACCGAGAAAATCGATATGCCCGTCCGTTCTCTCGCAGGAATCAGCACACGCGAGTGAGTATAAGCAGCGCAAGTCACAAGACAACAAAGTGAAAGCAACGACAACTGATTCGCACAACAGGTAAATGTGCAGTGAAAGAAAGACTCAAGCGCAAGCATTCACCATTAATAAAAGGTTGAGCACGACTCCCAGGCCCGAATGCTGGGTCAAATGAGCTGCCGGACTCCCGAGTCCTGACTGCGTCCATTCAAAATAGATAGATAGATGTCCAAGCCTCATCATGGCGCGCCTTTGTTGTCACAGCCTCGATGAGGTGAGAGATAGGTAAAGCAATCATCAATTGACTCGATGAATACTTCTCCGATCGTGGCATCCGAGACTTCGCTTCTTCTGCACGACTAGACGGCCGCGAGAGCGCCGGCGGCCAGCTGCGTGCAGGCGACGGGGACGCCCGCTGGCTCGCGCGCGCTGAGCCGGCCGTCTCCGCGGAGAGAGAATTCAACCCGAAGAGACGTCCGTCCATCAAGGATCTCGTGATTCCTCTTTTTCTTGCCCAGCGGCCGCTTTTCGGGTGCACACGAAAGCGAGCCACCGCGGGCCTTCGCTACGTGACGGATACCAAGGAGCAAGGCAGCTAGATAGCTCCCGCGTGCAAGGAGGGATGCGAAGAGTTTCTGTCAAGAAGAAATTAAGTTTTTGGACGTGAGCATATCACGTTCAAACCGCGCCTAGCGTGTACAAGTCGATCAACGAGTATACGCGCGCGCTGGCCCCAGTTCTACGTGTATACGCCCGCCCACCCTGGCCTTGCCGGGCTTCGCCGGGCGCAAACACTTCAAAACATCATGAAATTACGAACAAGCTTTACTTCCATAAATTAAAGTAAACATAGAAAAGTTAATCAAAACATTTTTATATTACACACAAAATAGTTAATATAATTTGAAATAAAATATTATAAATCTCTTTTCAATTAGTTTTATGAAATAATAATTATAATATTAATTAATTATATTTTGCTTACATTTTGTAAAACTTATGTATATAAAAAAAATTAATCAACAAAAATAGCAATAATTTTACTGGAAGGCAAAAGAAGTCTTGATTCTTGAGAAATCGAAAGACCTTATAGACAGACTTTCACATAGTGTCATAATGTCTGAGTAAGATGCACTGTGGTGTTCCAAAACTGTGTTAAATGATGTTGGGTCTCATTGATCCGTTCAATCAGGATTTGTAGCTAATCGTGACCTCATGAAAGCTCAGCTGCCCTCGGAGTCATGTTTCAATGACTTGTGCGGTGTGCCCTATCTAACAATTCAAACTTCGCGAAAACTTTTCGTGCAAACGGAAAATGGATCCTAGAACCCCTTAAATTCATGCGCTTTGTATTTAGCTGTACTGGTGGCTGTGTACGGGATACTGGAGCCATTGACGAGAAAAGGAAGGGCTTGCCATCGAAAAAGATCTGTTGAACATCCGAAATGACTCTCAGCATGGGCATTCTGTCTTGAGCAATGGATCAATCGTCTTTACGGTGAGACAGACTAGTTCTAATTTACTTTGTCGAGCAAAACAATGGATCTGAGATAGAAAATCTACGTTGGCAGCGAACCGGCCAGACAAACGAAGTTAGAGTTCTTTCTGGTAACTGGTTTGAGATTTCAAAACCGCACTTCAGATCGCGTGGTCTTCAGCCCCGCAGGGTATAAAAAACAGAGGCTCTGCACCTTGCACAGCTTCTAAGCTGCAGATGATTTTCAAAATCGATTTCAGAAAGATCGCATTGTGTCATGAAGAATCGTGGCACATACATAAGTCCGGAAGTGCTCGCTGCGCCTCGGCGCCTCGACGCGCGGCGCGTCCAGCAGCCACACCTGTGAGCCGACAGAATGTCAGGAATGCAAGGTGTTAGGTACGCCCGTGCAGTTTGTTCTTATATAGTTGTGCCAGCAAGCTCTACTACTCTTTCAAAAATGTATGACATGAGAGTGATCATCAGCGAGGGAGCTGACATCAACAGTAGGCCCCACTACCCCACGCTCGGCGATTCCACAAGTCCATCGAAATTATCCTCGCTCTCTCTTACTCTTTTTACTCTGAGAAGCAGTGCTTTCGCAACTCACGCAGTACAAATGAGATGCCAAAACAGATAAACGTATATATTTTATTTTTCGTAATGCTTGTGCGCTCGCTAAAAGAGGATGGCGTGACCATTTCCATGATGAGGCTGGAACCAGAGCCAAAATTTACCCAAATCCAGAGACATCGAAATCTTCATCGAGATTCTCAAACGAATGGTCGGCTTCAGCGGAATTTATATGGTCGATTTTTTTCAATGAGGCGTCCTACTCACGCAGAAAGACGTCGCGAACAGGAGCGAGGGCGTAAAAAACACCCAAACAAGGCTTTTCTTGTTTCTTTGGAAAATGATATCGGTACGCAAAGCCACCATGCGGGCAAAGTTTCCGAAGTGCCTTCCGCAACACCAGCTCGCCACCGAAAACAAAACAGAAGTCCACTTCCGTCACGTCTTCGGGCTTGGAAAGCTTCATCGTCACTTTGGACCAGCGCTTCCCTTTATCCAGCTTAGCCATTGAACGTTTGGGAAGCTTGTATGGCCCATTGAAGCTGAGCGCAATTCCAGTCGTCAGAGCTGAGGCTGACACGAAATGTTGCTGTTCGTCAAAGTAGAGAAATCCACCAAAGTGCAGGAAACGAAGGACCGCGTCATCGTATCGTAGCTTTTCGAACCAGTCCAACCCAGTATCGAGGTTCTCGAGTGGGAAAGCATAGCAGAAGTAGCGCGCCTCAGGCGGAATGTACCAGAATCTCTGAAGGAGACGTGTGTTGCTCGCATCGGGCGTGCGTACAGAGATTGGCCAAATCTTGCTGATGGCACCTGTCATGCGGCTCACGACTGGGTCTTGTGATTTCCATAGAGTGTAAATCGAGTCAAAGGAATCCGGGCTAATGAACTCGTACTTGTTCCACTTAAAGTCGATCTTCAGATTGAGACGGCGCGTGGGCATAATGGCAAACGTCGGCAGCGCAACGACGGGACTATATGTGGGGGTCAATAGAAAGAGAGCGATTTCGTTGACTATACCGGCGAGGGGATCCCATGGGGACTTAGAGGAATCCTGAAATTTCCCGCGATGTTTTAACACGTTTGATACCATATCGAGAAGTTTCTCGCATTGATCACAATCGCGATCCTCCATATCCGGATACAAGTAACCTCGAGCTTCAGGAGCGAGCTCGTTCCGTGAGCGAGCACGACGAGCAAAGTCGATAAGGCTGACAATCATCGACAGGAAGAGCACTGAGATTTTGGAGTCGTATTCCTTCACAAGTTCTGCAAATTCCCCCAGCTCTTTGCGCTTTTCGCGGATTTTTTGGATGCTTGATGAAACCTTGTCGTCTTGGTGCGAACTTGAATCGTCGATCTCTTCGATGGAGTGGCTCGTCTCACAGGGCCAACACAATGCTGACTTTTGTGAGGAAGTTGAGATGGCATCATAGTGCTCGAGATGAAGGTCCGCATCATATTGCTTGAGTTGAAGGTCCAGCTGTTCGAGATAGAAGCTAGAAAGTATTCGTGGGTGATCGATCTGCGCCACCTCAACATCAGGCATCTTCACGGATTCAAAGAATGTGTCCGCTTGATCTAACGGAACAATTGTTTCTCCAAGACTGATGGTTTGAAGAGAACGGCAATGTTCTTCGAGACATGTTGCGGACTCCAATTTTGATGCACCTGAAAGACGCAGTTCACGCAAGAACCGAGTCTTCGCGCTCAACTCCCCGAGGCACTCGTCCGTGAATGACTTTGCCCCTTCCAATGAGAGAACGCGGATGTACGGGTTGACTTCGTTTGCAAATTCTTTCCAATCTTTGAGAGGCCGGTTGTCCCAAGCGAGCACGTTGCCAAGCTTGAGTGTCTGGAGGGATGAACATCGCTTGACTAATTCAATGAGGGGCTTCGATGTTTCCGATTCTTGAATGGAAAGAAAAGCGTCCTCATGTTGATTCTTGTAAAGAGCATCCACATCGAGATTGAGCGAGCGCAAAGCTGTGCAATACTTCGCAATGTCGTCCAGGACTTCGACTTGGAGACGAGGTAGGTCGCGAAGACTGAGACGCCAGAGACTCCTCTTGGAGGACTTGATCACGTGGCCGACTCCTTCATTCGTGATCTCGATGCAGCCATCTAGAACGACCGACCCGAGTGTGATGCACCTGTTATACCAAAAGTACCAGAGTCCTTTATCCGTGATGTCCACACAGAAGCTGAGATTAAGGTTCTGTAGGTTCGGACACATGGCCGAAATGACCTTCAGCACCTCGTCGCTGGTGCTGATGCAATCCGTGAGGTCAAGCGAACGAATACTTCGGAAAAGAGTTCGGCTGTCCATCCGCTCAAAAAGCAACCAATTCAGAGGCCAAAGCATGGAAGACACCAAGAAAGAGACGCCTTGAGCGAATGTGTTCGCAACGTGATAAACATGGTGAGCGAAGCGATTCGTCACAGCAAATCCGATATCGTCAAGTGGTTTTCCTTCGACCACAACACGTTTTTGCAGGTATTTGAAGTAATGAGCATTCGCTTTGTACGAGGCTAGATTCGGTAACTCCCAAAGCAACGAGCGGCCCAGAGTCGGGGCCGCAAGCGCTACTTTGATTACCGTTTCCAGGAGCCAAAATGCTCGTCGAACCCCTCCCATCATTCTGTAGCCACAGTTGTAGAAGCTATAGTCAAAGTTGAAGTACTGGCACAGTGTCTTGGCCACCAAAGTTTCCCCTTTGCGGAACTCGACGCCTCCATCATAGGTCCCGGCGTCCGAAAAGGGATTTGTATCCGGTGCACGCCGATGTTGGTTATCTTCTGCTATTCCAAGCGCACGGGAGATTTTTAAATCAATGTCGTAATCTGCCTCAAGCACGAGGTGACGAGCGTGAATAATGTTGCGGAGGCCAGGTACGTCATGTAAGAGCTCGACCGCCTCGATGAGCTGCCGACCAGCTGACACCAGTGAACTGATCAGAGCCAGCCAGTAAACAAACTCGAAGTTTCCTCCTTCAAACGTGAGAATGAAGATGAACTCCACCACAATTTGCGGAATGTCTTGAATGAGAAGCACGAAAGTCGTCAAGATGGACATCTGCGCAGCTTTGAAATCCGCCTTGGCTTGCGTAGCAATGGGATCCTTTACGAAAGTATCCACGGTGTCGCCAACGACATTGTAACTCAGCGACTCCCGCGTCTTGAAAGATTCCTTCACGAGGTCGTTAAAGCCCGTGTTTGGCTCAATGATCGCGAGCAAGACACCCAAGAGGTATTTCCGCTTGCGAGTTTTGTTCTTCCAGTCCACCATCCTCCACTCCCAAAGGCCAATCAGAAAGCGCAGTGCAAAAGTGAGAATGAGAGCAGCGAGGGACACGACAAAGAGAAATTCATTTGCCGTTCCGAGAAGTGGCCTGAGCTGGATGACGAGGAAGGCAAAATCCGAGCCAAGGTTGGTGACCTCGAGAAAAGCGTCGAAGGTGGCTCCATAGACGCGCTGTCGCCTACGTTTCAAAAACGTATGCGGAATGGCGTACACCCGCGGCGCGATATGCTTGTACTTTCTGTTGAGACGACCTTTGAACCAGGAAGGAAGAAAAACCATGTTGAAATTCCACCATAGCGCATCACCAATCCCCAAGAAGAAAGACGTGACGATGGACCACACCCACCAGAGGAACGGGAAGCGAGGCGCATTGTGAGAATCGTCCTGCTCTTGATGCTCTTGCTGAGACTTTGTTTCTTTTTCTTTTGTGGCTTGAGCATCCTTAGCGGCTTGCATGATCTCCACGTGTTTGCTCGTGTAAACTTCACGAAGGTATTCCATCTTGTTCAGCATTTTGGAGATTACTTGGAGAAAGTCTTCCAGGTCGTTGNACTTGATGCTCTTGCTGAGAGTTTGTTTCTCTTTCTTTTGTGGCTTGAGCATCCTTAGCGGCTTGCATGATCTCCACGTGTTTGCTCGTGTAAACTTCACGAAGGTATTCCATCTTGTTCAGCATTTTGGAGATTACTTGGAGAAAGTCTTCCAGGTCGTTGAGAAGAACCTCGGTCATTCGACTGTCAATGTAGCGGATTTGGTTCTTTTGTGGGTGTTCCATTGGCAGATTGTGTTCATCACCATCGCTAATGTAGTGATCGAGGTTGGCAAGACGCTTTCCAACGTCGACCACGGACTGAACGAGCATGGGGTCATAAAGAAAGGCACCCTTTTCGATCTCGCGGACGTGCTCGTGCGTGAAGAACGGCCTCTGCTTGTCGTCGGCCGTCAGAGACGTATTGACCTCGAGACCGGCATCATAGAATGTTCTGGCACCATCCTCTGTTCCCTTTCCTTTGGGCTTGAGCATGACTGTCCCAGAGGGAAGTAGTCCTTGTCGTTTAACTAGGTCGTCTGCATCTTTCGCGATTTTACTTTTCACATTTTCGAGCTGCCGAAAAACCTCAGACGCATCTTGGCTTAGGGTTTTCAAGGGCACGCGTCTTTGGCGATGCATTGATGTTGAAAAACAGAAACGGCTGGCCTTATTCCCCGTGGCAGCTCCCTTTGATGAGTAATGTTCGCAGCCCGCTTCTTCATTTTTGTCGTGTGTTTCTGAGCTCGTGCTGTCCTCGTTGTGCACAGGCACCTCGACGAGGTCCTCGTCGTCAACATGCGAGACCATTTGGTCTTCGTAACTGTACTTCATCCGGTCCACGGCCTCCCGAAAGAAGTTTGCCGCCATTGCGATAAACCACCTCTGCGCAGGTGTGCGAGCGAACTGTCTTAAAGCAGCACAAGAGGGCTTCAAGGGGCCGGAGAGCAAGGGGAGGGGGGGGGGAAGGGGGGCGAGGTCTTCGCGCGCGAGCTCTTTGATGCGCCTTTCCTCTCCTCTCGTCCTGTGCCACGCCACGCCGTTCTTAGCTCGAGGTCTTGGCGCTTTGCTTGCTTGCTTGCTTGATAGCCTACTCGATCTCTTCCGCCGGTTCGCCGAGCAGAAGAGAAAGCAAAAGGGGGGGGGGGGAGGTGTCTTTGCGCGCGAGGTCTTTGTGCGCGCGGTCTTTGCGCGCGAGGTCTTTGCGCGCGAGGTCTTCGCGCGCCTCTCGTCCTGCGCCACGCCGCGCCGCTTTCAGCTCGGGCTCTTTGCGCTTTGCTTGCTTTTTGCTTGCTTTTTTAGTGTCTCTTTTTCACTCTCTTTTACCGTGTGCAAGTTTGCACACATGGCAAGTTTCGCGGAAAAGGGGGGGGGGGGGGGGGGGGGGGGGGGGGAAGGGGGGGGGCGCGNAGGGGGGGGGGGGGGGGGGTGGGGGTGAGAGGGGGAAAGGAGGGGGCGCGAGCTTTTTGTGTGCCTTTTCCTCTCCTTTCGTCCTGCACCACGCTGCGCTGTTTCGAGCTCGAGGTCTTGGCGCTTTGCTTGCCTTTTGCTTTCTTACTTTTAGCTTTTTTTTCTGCTGCTCTTTTTATGCCTCTCTTTGAAAGGGCCGTGTGCAAGTTTGCACACATGGCATGTTTCGCGGAAAAGGGGGGAGGGGGGTGCGAGAGGGGGGAAGGAGGGGGCGCGAGCTTTTTGTGTGCCTTTTCCTCTCCTCTCGTCCTGTGCCACGCCACGCCGTTCTTAGCTGGAGGTCTTGGCGCTTTGCTTGCTTTTTGCTTGCTTGTTTTTTTGTGTTTGCTGCTCATTTATGCCTCTCTTTGAAAGGGCCTGTGTGCAAGCAAGTTTGCACACATGGCATGTTTCGCGGAAAAGAGGGGGGGGGGGGTGGGTGAGAGGGGGAAAAGAGGGGGCGCGAGCTTTTTGTGTGCCATTTCCTCTCCTCTCGTCCTGCGCAGGTCTTGCTGCTTTACTTGCTTTTTGCTTGCTTACTTTTTGCTTGCTTACTTTTTGCTTTTTGTTTGCTCTTTCTATGCCTCTCTTTTATGCGTGTGCACATGCCAAGTTGCCAACTTGTGCCTTTCTTTTGTCGTTGTCTTGAGTTTCGGGTGACGCGCCCAGGCAACCAAATTGTCGAAACGTTGTCACATTTGCGATCCTATGCGTTGGCCCGGCCATCCAAAGGAGTTCATTTCGTCAAAAGTGCGCCTACCTGCTGCTGCGTTCAATTTTGGCTTCTTGTCTCGATCAGCAAAGACGTGGCCGATTCACGTTGCGGAGTGTAAGCAAGCCTCGATCGGTTCTTGTGTTGATTCAATCAACGAGCAGAGATCATGATGTAGAATGAGATGAGTCAAAGGAAACTTGTTCTCATTTGCGCAAGTTCTCGGCTGGATGCACCGCCATGGCTTTGATAATCAATGTGGCAAAAAAGACGAATGAAGGTGACGGCAGATTGGCCGTCAAGGGAGATTAAAAGAGATTCGGAGCTCATCATCAACCGACACGCTCAGGTCTCAGTGCACAAAGAAGGAGATCACATTTTGTCGTCGGGGACAAGAGATTCTTCTGCTAGAATAACTCGCAATCAAAGGTTCTCTTGTTCGATTAGGGTTTCCATCGAAGACGATCAAGTGCTTCACGGACTGCTGGTACGATTCGAGGGCCGGGCTGCAGATCTTCAATGCAGGAAAGTGTCTGTACAAGCGAGATCATCTCCTTGCGCGAGCGCGCGTCACTTGCGAGCGTCGAAATAGCGTGCATGGTGAAGAGACCGAGATCAACTTGGACTGTTGGCAACGCGCCATCGTCTGCTGCGCGTAAGAGACCAAAGAATGTTGCCAGCAAGCCTGAGACTAGATGAACAGCATTTGCCTGAATCGCTTCATGTTTGGCCTTGTGGCGAGGGTCTTGCAGCAAGTTGTTGAGGATGCCAATAGCAGGTGCGCGTAAGCGAAAGGACAATTCATTATCTGCCGCAAGGTCCATGACGAGCGCCACGCCGCCTTCTTCGATGGCCTCAATTCTACCTTTTGGAAAGTACGTTGCTTGCAGGAGAAATCGGAGGGCAGCCACACGCCGGTCTTCGGCGACATTTGGCGCAGACAAAAAGTTAACACAGGCTGGCACTGCGCCTTCGCGAATTGCGGCCTCTGGAACTCGCTCAAGGATCGCGAAGCGAGCATGACGGGTGAGAAAATCCAAAAGCTTGGTCGTCTGACGCACCGTTTCAATCCACGACTGACTGCGGCTCATTGACTCTACGATGCTGACCAGAGACTCATCGTTTGGAGACGCGTAAAGTGCATCAAGAATCTCATTAAAATAGTCTGCGGCGAGAGTGTCGAGCACTCGAGGGTGAAAGCGGGCACCTCTTGCGATAATATCCTTGCAAATTTGTGTTTCCTCGATATTTTTGTCTTGAGGGTTTGCGAGCCTTTGAACCGCGATGCCGAGAAGCGGCGAGTCCACAAGGGTTTTTGCAAATCTGCTAGACGACGAAAGCTTGGATTGGATCTTTTTCAGTCCCTCGAGCCGCGTTTCAAGGTCAGCAGACTGGATCTCCTCTTCCAGGTTGGCGGTCATTTTCCGAGGACCATTTCGATTGTCGCGGATTTGCGACTCGTATCGACTGAAATGGTCCATGCTTGATTACTTGACGTAAAACTGCGACGCCTCTCGCCGCAAGCGGTCGATACGTGCGTTGCAAGCAAAACAGAGATTAAAGCGACGCTGCGTATCGATGACTTTGCTCGTTTCCGTCCCTTGTTGCTATATCGCAGGCCTCGCCTCGCGCTACGTAGCAAAGAGGAGTACGGTACGCAGACACACTTCTGTCAGTCTGGCCGTCTTCGCGCCGGTCAGGCGCGGCGTTGCCACGATATGCTCGGCGGTCTTTGACGCTGCTCTGAATTGGCAAAGCTGTGAGTCTAGAAGACTGGAAAGAACGGATTTGAGCGGAACGCAAAAGTTAGGCATTGAAAGGGCTTGATTGACTGTCGAGGAGAGCGAGCCCAAACAACCAAGGAAGCGACGAAGAAGGAGAGGGAGGAGAGTTTGCGCGCACGAGGGAGGCGACGATACCGTCTGCCAGGATCGTCTGCGACAAGAGCATCGTGGGTTTCCTCTAGGCAGTAATCCCGGACAAAGAAAGATTCGTTTGCCCGCGAGAAACGGAGGTGACTTTGGAGGAGGAGGAGGAGGATGGCGTCGACGCCCGGGCGGCTTGTGCAGGTGCCTCCGTTTCGTTTTGCGGTGGTGAGCTGCGGCCGGACCTCAGATCGAGACGAGTGTCTTTACCGTGGCGCGTACCCTTCATTGCGTAATTTCCCCTTTCTTTCCGGCCTCGGCCTTGCCTCGGTGGTGAGCATCGTCAAAGGTGGACTCTCCGGCCTGACCGTGGACCTCATTGAGTTTTGCAAGCATGAGCGCATTCGGCTGATCGTCATCAACCTGGGCGAGGAGTCGAAAATACCCTCGGTTGCATCCGTGACCCGGGTCCTTGGTCTTTTAGCAGACCGCCGGAATCTTCCGGCATATGTACACTGTGTCGATGGGGGTCTCGCCACAGGGGTCTTTGTCATGTGCTTGCGCATGATGCAGCACTGGTCAATCGAGAGCATGAGCGCGGAATACTCTCGCTTCGTCAAGGAAGGGAATGTTCCGAGTGAGGTGAGAAATTTTGTCGCGTCGACTTTTCGAGCGTCCAATGTCGACTTACCGGTTGCCCAAAAAGCGTCTCTCGAGGGCGGGAATGAAGACGAAAACGTCGCAGGAGATGATGAGTTTTCTACAATGATAGCGTCATGGGTCACGTTTAAGTCTTTTGCTGATGCCAGCTCGGGTTGACTCGAGACAAGAGGCCAATGGTTTTTGGTGACGGAAAATTGGAGTCTATTTACAAACAAGGTCGGGCAAGAGATCTTTCTTTGCCCATACGAGCACCTGTGGAGATTGAGCAAGACGAGAAATTTGAAAATGGGAAGAGGTTTACAATAATATAATGGAAAGGGGCCCACGGCGGACGTGGGATCGTGATGATGGGCGTCTCACAATGTGGACTTTAATGATGCCTTTTGATCCTCTGATAGAGATTTGGGAAACTCGACGTCTAAGACGACGATGAGATCGCCCGTGTGGCCCTTGCGACGCGAGGATGGCATGCCTTCGCGAGGAATGCGGCGTGTCGTGTTGGGACAGATGACGTCGTCCACGCGCAAGTTAATGTTACGGCCGTCAAGATGCTCAATGTCGAGGGTAAAGCCAGTGAGGGCCTCTTTGAGCGAGACTGTATGCCTGTACAGCAGGTCGGAGCCTTGGCGCGTGAAACGGGGATGGCTTCGCTCCGTTAGAATAAACATGACGTCTTGAAACTCGCCGGGCCTGATTTCGTCGCCAACACCGGTAAAGGTGATGCGTGTGTTTGCCTTCCAGCCAGGTTTGACGTCAATTTCGAGAACTTCGGCGTCGGGTCGTGAACTCTGAATATTTCTGCGTCTAATTTTCATTCTCTTTTTGGTACCAGCGTAAAGCTCTTCGAGTGTGCATTGTAGCTCGGCCTTGACAACGCGAGGAACCATGTGTATGCCTCCAAAGGCTGCTGCGGGTCCACCTCGAGGACGAAAGCCGTTGCCGCCGAGAAATTCTCCAAAGGGATCTCCGCCGCGGAAATGGGCTCCAAAGATGCCGTTGCTGCCGCCAAAGCCTTGAAAGAATTTGGCAAAGAGTTCGTGCGGGTCCACATTGGCAAAGGGCGGGCCGCCATCCGCTTCGGGGCCGCCCATATCGCCCGAGAGGCCTTCCTCGCCAAAGTTGTCGTACACTTGTCTGCGTTCCGGATCGCTCAAGACGTCATACGCCTCGGCGACCTCTTTAAATTTGGCTTCGGCTTCTTCTCTGTTGTTCGGGTTCTTGTCTGGATGGTGTTTCATGGCCATCTTTCGATATGCCTTTTTCAATTGTTTTTCGTCGGCATCTCGGGCAACGCCCAGGATGCTGTAGAAATCTCTACCCATCGTGAGACGGCTGTTGCGACTTTGGTGAAGCGGCGAGGGGGGGGAAAGGTAAAGGTAGACAGACGGGGCACTCTGTTCAAGTCTCTGGTCCGACGACGAATGACTTGACTGACTGATTGACTGTGAGCAAGACTGCCTCCGTCACCTGAGCAAACTTGGCTTGTTGCGGGTGCAAGTCGGCGCAGGCGTAAAGCTCGAGCGCTTGCACGCACCGACGCGCCCGCACTGCGCCGCACCGCACCGCGCAACGGTCGAGCCTCTACGGCTTTGGCGAATTGAATTGGATCAAAGACGCGTCGCCCCATCACTTGTGTTGCGGGAAAAGAAGGAAGAGGGGGCATGAGAGGAAGACTGCGCAATTCCGCTCTGCATCTTTGTTGCTTGCAATGCATAAAAATTGTTCTTTTTGGTGCAAAAAGTAGGTGACCTGCCCCTCTGAACGGATAGTCACGAGCGCTCTTGGTTGTCTTTAGCATGGGCAGCAGATAGGCAACAACACTAGGTGAAGCCACGATGGACGTCAAGGCGGCGCGCGGGTACCGCAAGTTTGGCCAGCTGCCGTCGGACGTAATTCGTACGGAAGACTTTTCCGTAGAGGCCAAGCGAAAGCTGCTTCCATTGTTTCTGGAGGCGCGCAGGAATGGGTCGTGGCGGGAGATGCACAAGGTCTCGGAGAACATGATGAAACAATCCACCAAAAGTCTTGCTCTTTCGCCCTGATACGATGGAAACTTTATCATGGATTTTCCGAACGTTCTGTGTTTCCCATGTATAGCCTAGATATCCCTTTGCTTTTGCGTTGTCATCAGAATTTTAACATTCAAGTTGGATGTTTCCTTGCTCGCCAGCATAGCAAAAGATGTAGAGAAATGAAGAAAGAAAAAAGGAGGGTAATATAAATTGTATCGTATCATGCGCACGGTTTGCTTTGCTTATTTCATGCGTGCGGTGAATTTGTAAAAGGACTATCATACTTGTATTGGGGAGAGATCCTCGTGGTGGTCTCTGTCGAGATCTCGATGACCCCCTTGGGACTGCAACGGGTGGGTGGCTCGACCTGAGCTAGGACGAGAAACGGGGCGAATCGATGCAGGAAGGCAATCTGAAAGGAGTGGAGAGTTAACATCAAGATCTGCGACCCGGCTCCGTGGGATGGGCCCACAAAGGAATTGCCAGACGTTTCGCAGACACCCCTGTGCGCGCGCGTGAAAGAGACGAGATTTCATGGCGATCAAGTCAGTAAACCAGCCGTTTTCATTTTGCTCGCAGTACAACGTAAGACGTACCTGGTCGTGTGGATTGCCGCCTCGCCCGTACGTGTTTTTGAGAATTTCGTTCGTTGTGAGGTTGCTTGCGATGGCACGCATATGGAACACACTGGAAAAAAAAAAAAAAAGGAGGCAAGACTGTCAGTCAGAGAAAAGGACGCACGCTTAAGACGCCGCAGAAAAAAAGGTAGAGAAACGTACAAGAGGCCAAAGAGAGAAAAGAGCATGAGGTAGCCGTAGCTCCCAAGTACGGTTTCTGGAATGGACTCCTCGATGGTTTTGAAAACAGTCAAGTGATTGCGCTCAGCCTTGATGACAAGTAGAGCAGTACACGAGCCCGCGAGACCAATGGATAGCAACAGACACAACCCGAGAAAGAGAACAAAGTAGCGATAATTACGCTTGCCAATGACGGCGCCAGTCCATCCGCAAAAGTGGTCGAATGACTCGATGCAATTGCCCGTGTACCTGGAGAACTTGGCACGGAACTCGCGGAGCTCGTACTCTCGGCCATCGAGCACAATGCGCTGCGCATGTCACAAAGAAAAAGTAAAAGTAAGGGAATGAAGCAAAAGTTGCAAAATGCGCGTTAGCCCTGACTGTCTGTCCGTCACTGGCTGGCTGGCTGACTGGCTGGCTGAATGCTTTGCAGACAGGCACGTGGAAACGCTTGCGACCTCCCATTAATTATTGAGTGAAAACGTACCGAGACGATGCGCACGGGCGCTGTGGAATCCTGCTCGTCATACTCCTCATACGTGATTGTAGGGAGAATCCCAGGTTCCGTGAACATGATGAGAAGCAGATCAACAAGCGTACACGCGACAATGGCGATCATGACGACGGGAACAATCGGGCTGATAGCTTGACTGTGGAGTGATCATGATGGCGAGAATGGAAAGGTGAGAATGAGTGAATTGTGCAGGAAGAGAGGAAGTGCGATGAGCGGAACAACAACAAGACCAAAACGTACGCTGCTTCCTCGCGAAGAAAGACAAGCCACAAGCTGAATGGGATGAGGAGCTGCGATGTTCGAGAATGGTTAGTGCGCGCACTTGTATTCCAAGGCGACTGATGTCAATTTGGGTCTTGAAACGTACCATGCAGAGCGTCACGGGCGTGAGATTGTCCCATCCGGTGTGAGCAACGAGGCAGGTACCTCCGCAGCATGGTCTGTGCATTCGCAGCATCGCTGAGTCGTCAGTTTCTCTCTCTCTCTCTCTCTCTCTCTCCACGGTTCTCATGCCGTCTACGCTGCCCGTGCGAGGCAACGAACGACGCGTGCCGCTCTTTCGTTGGTTCGTTCGTTCGCTCGCTCGTTCGTTCGTTCGTTTGTCTGTGTCCATGCGCGCAGGCATTCTCCTTCTTCGCTCGTACCTGTGCTTCCCGTGCGGCGTCTTGAAGCTGCGCTTCCACATGGCGTCTTCCCGCGGCCGCGCTCCCGGCGCCGCGCGCTCCGAGCCTCCCTCTCTCCCCCCGCGCGCGCTCGCTCGCCCGCTCGATCCTCGCGGTCGGGGTCTGCTGCTGCTCCGCGCCGAGAAGAAGACAGAGCAGAGGCAGCAGGCAGCAAGCAGGCTCTGCGAAGAAGGAGGCGACGATGGACCTCGCCTCGACGCAACGACTCGCCTCGCCTCGCCTGGCCTGGCCTGGCCTCCCGACCAGGCCCGCGGGTCCGGCTGCACGGCATCGGCACGCCAGCGGCCCCGCCGCCCAGATCTCGACGCCAGGTCGAGTCCAGCCGGGCCAGGCGGGCGCTGCGCGAGCGCAGCTCTTGCCCCGAGGAGAACGGCCTTGCCGCGGAGGGCTTGACTGTGAATGTAAAAGGACCTCGCTCTCCAGCCAAGTCGAGCTCGCGCGAAGGAAAGAAAGGAGGACCCGGAGGACGATGCGCGAAGGGCGAAAGCAGGCGAGCAGCAGAACGCCAAGGCAGGCTTGGCCGGGCCGGGCTGCAGGAGAGCGAGCGCGAGCGCGGGCGCGAGCGCGAGCGGGGGGGCGGCGGCTCGCCCGGCGCGCGCGCGAGAGAGAGAGGGAGCTCGCGAGCCGTCTGGTTTTGCCTGCGCGCGGCCCGGCGAGGCAAGCGCGGTGCCGAGGACCACCCTCCTTCATTCTGCTTGCGGCGCCGTCGCTTTGGTCCCGTCGCGGAGGTCTCTCTTTCTCTTGTGTCGATGGGTCGCAAAGAGGGGGACGCGGCGCCCGCGCGCGAGGCGAAGCCCGTGTTCGTGACGGTGGGCACGACGAGCTTCGACGCCCTCGTGGAGGCCCTCGACGACGAGAGCGTCGTGCAGGCGCTCCGGCAGAGGGGGTTCACGTCGCTGACGATTCAGGTAGGTCAGAACAGCGAGAAACGAGGGCGGCGCGTAAGCAAGCGCGAGAGCGCGTGCACGACGCCGACGAAGAAGGGGGGGGGGGGGGGGAAGAGTATTTGGGCACGCACGGGGGAAGAGGAGAGGACGAAAGGGCGGGGGAAAATGGCATGGTAGGAGGAGGAGGAGGAGAGAGAGATGAAGAATGTGTTGCTGACGCGGCGAATCAATCTTGGTGACGACGATGACAGATTGGCAGGGGCACATACGTGCCGAAGCGCATCGGTGCCGTGGAAGAAGGCTCTGCGGAGGCCGCAGCCCAGCCAGCGGCGTCGGCAACGTTTTTCCCATGCCGCTATTACAGGTTCAAGAGCACGCTGGAGAATGACATGAAGTCCGCGGCTCTAATCGTCTCGCACGCAGGTGCAGGCTCGATTATGGAGTCCTTGCGGCTAAAAAAGCCGCTCGTGGTTGTCGTCAACGAAGAACTCATGGATAATCATCAAGAGGAGCTCGCCGAGGCCATGGAGGCCAAGGGTGTCTTGCGCAAGACGCGGCCTGCTGATGTCGTAGCGCTCCTGGGGGATGCAGACCTCGATCACTTTGAGGTTTATCCTCCGCGAGACGCAGGTCTTTTTCCTGCGTTGCTCGACCAGGAAATGTACGCTGACGTATGATCTATACCAACTTCTTGCTGACCATCAATTTACTCATCTTGTTGAACAAACAAACAAACAACCAAACAAAATCTGTATACCTTTCTTTTCTTGTTCGCAAGATCCTTGCGCAAGATGCACAAAAAGAGAGCCGAGGAAAAAGAGAAAAGGAAAGGTTATGCTGGAGGGAAAATCGTGTGTTGCGATGAGACCAAATGCTAGCGCTTATTCAGACCAAATGCTGGCGCTTACTTAGATTAAATGTTGACGATTATTTTCACCAAATGCTGTCGCCAAAAGCTGGCGCTTATCTAGACCAAGTGCTGGTGCTTATCTGGACCAAATGCTTGCGCTTTTTCAGACCAAGTGCTTGCGCTTATTCAGACTAAATGCGGAGTCAAGCAAGCTCAATACCTATGTAGTGAATGGCCTTGGTAGTGTTAACAACAAGGAAAAGACCTCGAGAATCAGAGTTGCTGGCGCTACTCTAGACCAAGTGCTTGCGCTTATTTAGAATAAATGCGGAGTCAAGCAAGCTCAATACCTATGTAGTGAATGGCCTCGGTAGTGTTGACAACAAGGAAAAGACCTCGAGAATCAGAGTTGCTGGCGCTTCTCTAGACCAAGTGCTTGCGCTTATTCAGACTAAATGCGGAGTCAAGCAAGGTCAATACCTATGTAGTGAATGGCCTCGGTAGTGTTGACAACAAGGAAAAGACCTCGAGAATCAGAGTTGCTGGCGCTTTTTCAGACCAAGTGCTTGCGCTTATTTAGACTAAATGCGGAGTCAAGCAAGGTCAATACCTACGTAGTGAATGGCCTTGGTAGTGTTGACAACAAGGAAAAGACCTCGAGAATCAGAGTTGCTGGCGCTACTCTAGACCAAGTGCTGGTGCTTATCTGGACCAAATGCTTGCGCTAATCTAGACCAAATGCTTGCGCTTATTTAGACAAAATGCGGAGTCAAGCAAGTTCGATACCTATGTGGTGAATGGCCTCGGTAATGTTGACAACAAGGAAAAGCCCTCGAGAATCAGAGTTGCACGCCACCAAGGAGTTTAGCTTCGCTCGAGCATTCTCATACACTAGGACTGATCGTCGCAATGTTTGTGAGCCCCTTTGGAAGAGAACAGAGGAATTCGACTCCCAAGGCCTTCCACACGCAGCACCCTAAAACTCACAATGAGAGCGGCTTTTATGTCTGCACTTTTTCGAAAGCAGCGCACAAGTGAAAGCCTCTTTTTGCAAAGTCGGGCAATTTAGATGAAGAGCTACTTGGGCAGTACATACGCCAAGGCTGTTGACGTGAAATCCTGTGGTGTGTTACTCGCGGAAAGCTTCATCGGACAAAAGAGAGGTGTCTCACTCTCTAATCAGATAATTCAGCAAGAATAGGGCCCTATTGAAAGCAACTCCCTCAATTTATAGAAAAAAGAAAAGGGTGTTGGATCACTGCAAGTGTCCGCAAGACGTCATTTTCGTAACGCAATAGATGTCGCACGAGGGAGAAATTTCTCCTCCCTTCGCATGACGGATAAATCGCAGAGACTTTCTGCGCGGCAGTCGCGATAAGTCCATGTTCACACCAGAACAGATGTCGCCAAGGATGAAGACGCGAAAATGTTGTGGCATGGCGCGGCGCGGCGTGGCACCTACACAGCACAGCTGCTTGCGCGCTGCTGGAGCTTTTTCCATGTTTTTCGTAAATCTTCATATTGCTCACGTTTACCCACGTGGACTTTGAGTACGGAGAGCCTCACAGTCAGTCGATAGCAATCAATGCGGGCCTAATTTCCTCATCCAGAACGAGTACGAGTGAGGAATAGGAAAAAAGGATTCATTCGTCGCCAGTTTGAAAAACACCAAGCGGGAGCGTGTCGAATGAGTGCATGCAAAGCACAAGAGTGTTGCATCATCTGTGGGTCCAGTTTGCAAGGGCAGGACCGGCTCACCGGCTCAAATCCAATTTTCATGGACCAAGTTTTGCAAAGGCAGGACCGACTCACCGGCTCAAATCCAGTTTTCATGGACCCAGCTTTGCAACCGGCTCAAATCCATTTGGATAGACCCAGCTTTGCAAGCATGATTGTACAACACTCGCATGGCGGAGCAAGAAGGAGTGGCGCAAAGCCAGTTCCATTCCGTCTTTCTCTCTGTGTGTTCTCGCAGCCTCGCGCCTGCGCGCTGCGCGCCAAGAGGCGTCTGCCTGCCTGCCTCCAAGTGGATTCCATCCCGGCCACACACTGCTCGCATCGTTCTTTCTACACTGTCTCTCCAGTGCAGTGCACACCTTTTGGGGGAGCACCGAATCCACTTTGCGAAGCTCATCCTACTACAAGAGCCGCCGCAGGTCCTCCTCCTCCTTCTTTTTCTTCCAGGCTCCCCTCGCCGGCCGCAGCGGCCACTCGACCGACTCTCGAAAGGTTGCGTCCAACGCGGCGCCCGTCGTGCCCGCACCGATGCTATCTTTCTGACTGCGCTGCGACCACGAAACCTGCACTTTTTGCGAGCGAGGGCACCGTCGGTCCGGCGCTGCGCTCCTGGCCCCACTCCGCCTTCGCATGGCATGATACGATACGATGTCGGTCGCGCAGAAGGCCTTTTTTCGCGCGTCGGGGCTGACTTCGCAGCTCGCACTGCGTCCATGCAGCCGGCGCGGCGCGATGGCCGCGAGCCGATCCGGCCGGCCGCGCCGTAGCGGTCGTCGTCCTCGAGTCAAGACTCTCTCGGACATTCGTTAGGTTTCGCGTTGGGGCTCTCTCTCTGACTCTGAAGTAACAGCGGTGGCGGCAGGGCACGGACGAGCAAGCAAGAACACAGCGTGCAGGACTCGGACGCGCGCGATCGATGATGCACACGACTCTCAGCACGGACGGACGGATGGACGCACGCGCTCCAACGGCCGGTCGCCAAGAGCTCAACTTCCTCGCGTCGCAGTCGCTTCCTGCCGCCCTCCCGCGCGCGCGCGAACGCGGCGCTGCTGACGACTCCGCAGCCAATGCCTGTGCTGCCTGCCAGCCACAGTGGCCAGCCGCACTGGCTGCTGCAACCGCCAAGGTCTTTCTTTCTTTCGTTCTTTCTTCTTTCTTTCCAAATTTCTTGCTCTGGCTGGCGCGGCGTGCGTGCCGCAGTGAGTCCTGAAATATCCACAATGGCGACCTCGCGGCCACGAGCATGAACGCGGGTCCGCAGCGCGCGCCAGCCGCACCGCCGCCGTGCGAGCTGCCAGCCACCCTGGCCAGGCCAGCCGAGCCGCCTCGGCCAAAGCCTCCGCCTGCTGCGACTTTCTCGGGACGGCCGCGGTCGCAGCTTCGGCCGCAGGCGTCAAGGCATCACATCTCCGACGGTCGGTCTCGGCTACCCGGCGGCGGGGCGAAGCCACCTGTGTCTGTGTTGTGTGCTGCAGCTGCGCGCGGCGCGACTGAACGATCGACCGAATGCTCGACCGAATGCTCGACCGAAGGAGCGAACGGAGGGACGAGGGGAGGGAGGGATGGAGGGAGGGAGGGAGGGAGGGAGGGAGTCTCGACTCGATCGCATCGGCAGGATCGAGGTCGCATCGCGGCAGGCATGCAGCAGATGGCCGCAGTGCAGCTGGGTGGCTGGCCGCTTCTGGGAAGGAGAGCAAGAAGGAGAGCCCACTTGGTTGATGTCTGTCGCATCGCGGGCTGTCGCAGTCGGGAGACGCAACGCGTGGCGGTCGCGGTCCTGGCGGTTTGGATACAATAAGGGTCCCGTGAAGTGCCGAGGTCACACGAGGGAGGGGGGGAAACTCTTGAGTCGAGAATGCACCGCAGCTCTTTTCTTTCTTTCTTTCTTTCTTTCTTTCTTTCTTTCTTTCTTTCTTTCTTTCTTTCTTTCTTTCTTTCTTTTTTCCATCCGCTCCCCTGTCTCGCATCCTCTACTGGACGCGACAGCGACCAGCGGCATGTGGCATGGCCACTGCGGCGATAGCGACCGACGCTGCGACCGCAAGGCGAGGCGTGAGTGCCACGGCAGCTGAGCGGCAGCCCGACACGACCGGCGACGGTTTGTTTGCATGCAGAGCAGCTGCAGCAGAGGCAGGCAGCTGCAGCGGCCAAGCACACGCGCATACACACACACGCACGCACGCACGCACGCAAGCACGCACTCACGCACTCACGCACTCACGCATGCACACCTCGGTGGCCGGTGATTGTAAGTGAGCAGCAGCGCACGCATGCATGCATGCCAGGCACATCCTGCCGGTCTCGCCGGGACAGACTGGCCGGGCCGGGCCGGGACAGGACAGGACAGGCCGGGCCCGCCGTACCGGCCGCCCTCGGCACCGCCGCCGCGGCCAGCGCAGGCCGGAAGGCACGGCGGGATCTCGGGGACGCGGCGCGGCAGACAGCTCGGGAGGAAGGGGCTGGCGCGCAATGTGTCGCGCGCCGAGCGAGCCGACCCGCGATGCGATGCGATGCGATGCGATGCGATGCGATGCGAGCAGTCTCGGCGGTCACCGCCAGTGCCAGCTGCTGCCACTGTGGGCGCGCGCATGGACCGCAACCAGCGTGACAAGTAATGCACGCTCACAGCAAGCACATCAGTCTGACTGTGTCTGTCTGTCTGTCTGTCTGTCTGTCTGTCTGTCGGCCTCTCTCCCCAAGGGAGGGAGACTTGCCAGGCCGAGCATGGCGCAGCTGGCAGGCTGGCTGGTGTGGCTGCGATGCGGTCATGATGCCATGCCACGCCACGCCATGCCCACGCCATGCCATGCGTCGCAGTGCGCGCGGGGTCGATTAATGATTAATTGCGCTCGTGGCAGCCAGCCGCCACCGTCCCTCCGCCCACACCTGTCGGGCTATTTGTCTGGACGGCAAGGCACGGACGGATCGAGGACGAGCCAAGCCAGCCAAGCCAAGCCAATGCAGTCCAATCCACTGCCAATCCAATCCAATCCAATCCAAGCCAAGCCAAGCCTACTGCAAGCCGTGCTGGCCCCGCGGCAGTTTGGACTTTTTGGGAGCGAGACAAGATAGATGGACGGGTGACTCTGCACTGCAACCAATGGCCGCGGCCTGCTGCAGCTGCTGCTGCGGCGCGACATTCTTGCTTCCGGATCTTCCTCCGCCAAGGACAGGAAAGAAGAAAGAGCGGGAGGGCAGGACTCGGAAGATGAATTGATTTATTGATTGCCAGGCCCAGTTGAACTTGCAAGATCAAGAAATCGCCGCAGCCGCCATGGCCGACGCGCAGGAGAGCAGTGCAGTAGCCGCACCGCAGATTTCAATTTACGCGCGAGGTGGCTGAGCCGGCTGACCTTCCTTGCGAACAACCAGCCCGGCGGCCCAGCACACGTGGGAAGTCACGCGGTGCTGTCTCGTCTGTCGCTGTCGCTGCTTGCTTGATCGTGTCGATTAATTGACATTGTATCCTGCTGCCGCGCTCCGCGTTTCAGAATCCATCAACAGCAGCAGCGCAGACTGTTTGCGGTGCGCTTGCTTCCGCCTGCAGCTGGCCGGCGGGCACCCGTCGATCTCGCGCGCCCTCGTTGCAGTCAACTCCGTCATCTTGCTCATCCATCGACCCATTCATTCATTCCGCCGCCTGAGCCGCACTGCAGCACGGCTCTGCGCTTGCTCGGCCTTCTGCGGCGCGGCCTCCCAGCGCGGCGCGGGACCAGCAGCGGAGGCTGGAGATCGAAGAGCCGCGCCTTGGCTCCTCCCTCCCTCCCTCCCTCCGTCCCCCCAGTTCTCCCCCTTTCTCTCCCCGCGGCTTCCACACCAGCCAGCCAGCTCCCGCTTCCTGCCCCGACTTCCCCTCGCTTCTTCCTTCCTCCTCGCGGCCTGCCTGCGCCCGCTCTCCGCGGTCGATCTCGGCCCCCGCGGCGACGCTGCTGTCGACAGCGGCACTCCGCTCGACCGACGCCGGCGCCGACCGAGTGCGGCCGGCCTCTGCGCCGCCCCTGCTTCTGCGACGCGCGGCGGCAGCGGCGCAGCGTCTGTCTGCATGTCTGTCTGTCTGACGCGGCCCCGCCTCGCTTCGGGTCCGCGGCCTCGCGCGCTGTCTTTCGCCCGCCACAGCCTGCCTGCAGTGGCGGCTGCGTCTGGCTGTTGTTTGTCTGGCTGTCTATTCTTTCGTTCGCGCGACGTCAGTCAGCCTGACTGTCTGGCAGTCTGGCAGTCTGTCTGTGGTCTTCCTCCATCTTGGGCGCCGATCCAGCAGCGCCCGCAAAGCAGGCAGCTTCTGCTGCTGCTGCTGCTGCTGGCGAGTCGTGGTCGAGGGAAAGCAAGCAAGCAAGCCAGCAAGCAAGCAAGCAAGCAAGCCAGCAGGCAGACAAGCACGCACGCCGAGACAGCGCAGCCGGGCAGACAGACTGACAGCCAGACTGACAGCCAGACAGCCGGCCGGCCCCTGCGGAGCTCGCTTGCGGCGCGCGCCCCGATTGCTCCACGGCGCTGGGTGCGTGCGAGCCAGCGTGCGTGTTGCGTGCTTTAAGCGGCTTATAAGGAGGCAGGCCTGGGCAGGCCTAGGCAGAGCAGAGCAGAGATAGACCAGAGCGGGCTTTCTTTTCGCGCGGCCGTGGTCTTGACCGCTCGCGGCGCTGGCGGTCGAGGCGACGCGCGAAGATCCAGCCAGCCACAGCCAGCTGCTGCTGCAGCTAGCCTGCCTGCCTGCCTAGCCAGCCCGACACGAGCGGACGCGGCCACCGGTGAGTGAGCTCGGCCGGCCGGGGAGAGCAGGAGTCGTAGACCAGGGTGGCAGGCAGGGCCAGCTCGTATCGTCTGGTCTGGGCTGGGCTGGGGTTGACGCTACTCTGGACTAACAACTAACTCACTAACCATACTGGTACTAGTAGGAGGCCTATAGTTTTTATCCGTGCTGCTGGAAAGGGGAGAGGGAGAGGGCAAGGAAAGCCGAAGGAAAGGGCGCAAGCAGGGCACCAGTTCGTAAACAGGGTGGCGGTGAACGCCGCCGCCGCCGTGCTCGCCACCGCCGCCTCCGACGACGCGCGTGAGTGGACGGCCGGCCGGCAGGCAGGCAGGCAGGCACGGCACCCACGCGCAGCGCAGCGCAGCGCAGTGGCAGCGGAGTCCCAAGCGGGCCAGCGGAAGGAGCGAGCGAGCGAGAGAGCGAGAGGGAGCGAGTGAGCGCATCGCTGCCCCGCTCTGCTCTGCTCTGCACCGCCCAGCCTGCCGCGCGGGGTCCCCTTGCTCGGCCTTCCCCGTCTCCCCGCGGCGAGGTTGGACAGACAGACCGCCTTCCCGCCCTCGCGCCAGCGCAGCGCAGCGACGCGAGGCCGCGCGCGCGCGTCTTTGCGTCCCGATCGCGCGGGCTCGCAGGCCGTCCGAGAGAGCCGCCGCGCAGGCGCTCCGCCTCCTCTCCCTCCTCCTGAGCTGGCTGGCTGCGCCGTGCTTTGCTCTGCTTTCCTCTCCTTTCCTTTCCTTTGCTCCGCTCTGCTTTCCTCCGCTTGGCTCGGCCCTTGCCTCGCCTCGCCTTCCGCCTCTCGCTGTCTCTCTGCCCGCGTCCCCTTCTGCGCTCCTTCCCCCTGCCCTGCAGGCGGTCGATTGCGAGGCGCGGAGCGCGGCGAGCGGCGGCGGGAAGCGGCGCTGGGCGGGCGGGCGGGCGGGCGGGCACCACACGTGGAGCCGGCTGGAGCTGGCGACCGGGGAAGCGGTAAGAGCGGGCGGCGAGCTTGAGCGGAACTGTGTCTGCGTCGCGGTTTGCGCGAAGCCTTTGAGCGAGCGTCCTGCGTGCATTCGTGCGACGAGTCGAGGGGCTCACACGCCCGCGCAAAGCCTGCGTGCACGCCGCTGCAGCCGCAGCGCGAGGAGGCTCGGCGGGCCCGCCTGAACTCAACGAGACCAGGAAGAGCCGTGGGCACGTGCAGCGGCCTTCCCTCCCCCCCCCGATTTCCTTTTCTCGTTTCCTCGGAACCCCCGAACTCCTCTCCTCCTCCTGCTCGCCGCTCCTGCGGTAGGCGACGCCGACGCTGCGCAGCTCCGCACCGCACAGCACCGCGCAGCACCGCACGCGGGACGCGCGGTACGGCACCGCGCTACACGGGCCGGCAGCCCCGCAAGGCAAGAAGAGGCGAGGCAGTCTTTCTCTCATTCTTACCCTCTTTCTCTCCAGCAAACACCAGCTGCACGCGCGCGCTCGTACGAGGAAGGCCTAGCCCGCGGCCACCGGAAACGGTAGGAGGCACGCGTGCGGAGGTGGGACAAGCGAGAGTGCGCGCCGTCACGAGCCTTTTTTCTTTCTTTCTTTCTTTCTTTTTCCCTCTCAAGGCTTCTTCCTTCCCGGTCTGCTTCCTCCCTCGCGGTAGACGGGAAAAGGCGCGGCCAACGACGCGCGTCCGGCGAGGGGAGCCAGCGGGCGGGCGCCGGCGCGCGGGCGGAGCACACTGCCTGCGTGCGTGCGTGCGTGCGTGCACCGCGGCCTCGGGCCGGACTGTCCGTTCGCGCGAGGCGAAGCACCGCAGAACCCCGGGTAAAGCAGAGCACAAAGGCGAGCGAGACGTAGAGCGACGCGGCCATGAGCTTGAGCATGAGGGAAAAGCAGCAGCTCGAGGCCAAGGCGGAGCAGCTCGCCAGGGAACACGAGAGGATCCTGGCGCTGCTCAATGAGAAGGACCCCTACCTCGTCGGCCTGCAAGAACAAATCAAACAAGCGGAAGCACACCAGCAGTCGACCGGTCTCCTCTTCGGGACGGAAGCCTCCGCAGCGGCGGCGGCAGCAGCAGCAGCGGCGGCAGCAGCAGCAGCCGCCAACGCCAATCCAAACCCTGCTGTCGCTTCCTCTTCTTCTTCTTCGTCGTCATCGTCGTCGTCTTCTTCCTCGGCTGCATCATCGTATCCGCGCAACATGTACGGCGCAGGACCGCTTCTCGGCTTCAACGCGCGAAGTGCGACGAATGCGCTCGCCTCACGAAACGTCGACGACCTCACGCAATCCTTCCAACGTCTCAACAGCGACAGCAACCTCAAGCACTCTCTGCATTTCGAGTCCCAGGGCCAGAAATCAGCCGCCATTGCAGGTCTCGTGCGCAAGGCCTCCGCTTTGTTCCCAGACGATAAAGCCTCAAAGCAGCTCGTCAGTGCCCTCCTCTTGCACAACGATCCCGAAACGCACCGAGCGCTCGGCCATGCGGACCACGACAATGGTGCATTGTTGCGTCGTGTACTCGAATATCGGGTCGCAGAGCATGCCCGCGCCGACGCCGCCCGTAAACTGCAGGAAACAGAGGCCGCCGCGCGCCATGCCATGCAGCTTTCTGTCACAGGTCTCAGAACCGCAGATCCCATGCGGGATATTGTCCACGACAAAGTCAAACAGGAAAAGGTCTCGAAAAAGTTGCAGAGGCTCAACAAGACCCAGGGCCAAGCGCAAGCGCAATCGCCCTTTGGCTCGCCGCTCGGACCCACGTCCGCCGCACCGGGTGGACCCATGTACACTGCTGGTGGTTTCCAGCCCAGTATTTTTCAGCCATCATCCTCTACTTCATCTGCCTCTTCATCGTCATCGTCATCGTCACCACATTCATCATCGCTGTCTTTCCAGCATCAACAGCACCAACACCAGCACCAGCATCTTGATCGACAACAACAACATCAACAAGGTCGAGGACCTCACGCCTCGGCGCCTTCGCTCGTGCCTCCACCGCAACCACCTCAGTCACATCAGCAACTCTCCAGCCAGTCAACTTCGCCAAACGGACCCTCGTCGAGCTCGCCCATCACGGCGCAAGCACTTGCGCAAATCCAAGCTCTCTTGACCAAGTCACAACAAGCCCAAGCATCTCAACAAACAATGCCACCCCCCGTGCCCCCCTTGCCACAGCACTTGCAGGAGCAAAAGCAACAAGACGAGTCGCAGCAGGGCCTTTCATCGGCAGCTCGTAGAGGAGAAATGCCGCCATCCCAGCCCGTCGGTCTGGTGCCAACCTTTTCAAATCGATCGTCCTCGTCATCTTCATGGACCTCACAAGAGGCCCTCGAAGCACTTCAGAATGTTTTTGCGCAGCAACAACTGCAGCAGCAACATCAACAGCAAAGCGTTCCAAACAAAACCTTTTCTGTCTCGACCCTCTCACCGGGCGTGGCAATGCCGCCTCCTCCTCGACCTGCAGGACGCAACTTTTCAACTTCCTCCTCCTCCTCATCTCTGTCTTCGTCCTCGACGCCGTCTACATCGCTGCCCGTGTCTCCGACTCTCTCTTCATCTCCACTGGGAAGCGTTCATTTCACCGCGGCCTCTGCAAGTCGCGGTGGTGGCGGCGACATGGGTTCCAAGCGCTCTCGACCTGAGAGCATGCAACGTTTTACCACTTTTCGCGACGCGAATCGAACTCGGCTGGAAGAGGAAATTCGTCTTCTTACCGAAAAGGCAAAATTGTCCGAACCAGATCTTGCGAGGGCTATGCAAATGTGGAATGGACCCAACTCTCAGCTCCTTTTGCAGCAGCAGCAGCAGCAGCAGCAGCAACAACAACAACAACTCCAGCAACAACAGCAACACCGACCGCAACACCAACTGCAGCAGCAGCAGCAACAACAACAACAACAACACCAGCAACAACATGGCACAACCTCCTTTGGCTCCCCGCCTCCCCATGACCTTGCTTCCATGCCCCATCCCGCAAACCTTGTCATGCAATCATCAAACATTGGCGTGCGTGGGGTGACCGAGGAAAGTCATGAAAGCAACAGCAGCTTCGACGGCGGGTCGCCCTCTCCGGACGCGAGCCCTCTTCCTGGCTCAGCCTCAAGCGATTGCGGTGGAGATTCTTCGCGACCAGACATTGCGGTCAAGACACGCGAATACGCGCGCTCAGAAAAACCGACCGCCGTTCCGCGTCGCTGGACCGATGAAGAGGACGAACTCTTGCGTCGCGCCGTCGAGCGGCACGCGAAAAAGAACTGGAAAGCAATCGCCGCTGAAGTTCCGGGACGCAGCAACGTACAATGTCTGCAACGCTGGAAAAAGGCCCTCGATCCTCGAGTCGTAAAGGGTCACTGGACGCCCGAGGAGGATCAGCGCCTTTTGATGCTCGCTGCCCAAAACCCCAAGAATTGGGGCTATGTCGCGCGTGAAATCGAGGGGCGCAATCCGAAACAATGTCGGGAAAGGTACACGAATCACCTCGATCCAAGCATCAAAAAGGGATCGTGGACTCCCGAGGAGGATCAAATCATCGTTGAAAAGCAACAAGAACTTGGCAATCGATGGGCTGTCATTTCAAAGTTTCTCCCCGGCCGTACAGAAAACAGCGTCAAGATTCGCTTCAAGAGCATCCAGCGACAGACTAAGAAACCGTGAGCGCCAACATTCTCTACATTTTCGGTCGTGGAGGATTTTGCACACGCTCGCGCATGTGTGTGTATATGTGACGTTGTTGCTTCTTGCCGTCTGGCATGCCATGTAAAACCAACCTCCTGTGTCAGTCAGCCCTTTCTTTCGACAAGGACCCTACGTACGACCGGCCGGCCATTCATAGTGTGCCTGCTGCATCCGTAGGTCGAGAGAGATCGAAAGAAGAGGGAAATAACAACGCGGACTTCAATTTCATAGCTCCGGTACTCTATGCTGTCTCATCAACATCTGCCGCTCCGATGCGGGAAAAAAAGGGATGCGATGCTTTGCACTTGTGATTGCAAACAATAGAAAGAAAGAATATTTTGTGTGTGATGTTTACGCGAAAGGGAAGAGGGAGCATTGCAAATCTCTTTGTTGCCGTGAAAGAGAGTATTGCAAGCAACACACACAAAGTAGATGTACACGAAGAAAAACGGAGCAATGCAAATCACTTGTGGAGGTAAGATCAGGACTATATCATCGAGTTTAGGGATTCAAAGCTCAGGCAAAGCGAACAAATTCTGCGACAGGCTGGCGCGTCTGCGTGTCAAAAGGCGTCGAGGGAACGCCCACGAGCGCGATGCGGCCAGGCGTCGAAATCAAACCCTCCGAGGAGACCTCCGCTTCCTCGTCGTTAAAGACGAGAATCGAGTCGAGGATCTCTTGGTCGACCTGAAGGGCCTGCACGCGCTTAATGCCTGCATTCAAGCCCGAAACAACGTGCACGCGCTGATTAGCGACGCGAGTGCTGAACCAAACATCAATGGTGGCCATGGGGGCAGCCTCCTTGATGATATTCGCCACAACAACGCGCGCGCCGCCGAGCACGCTCTGTGCCTTGACGATGGCCTCCTCGACCGGAGCCTGCGACACGAGCGTGACGCCAGACGGAACGTCTTCACTCGCACCCGAGAGCAAAAAGACCTGGATCTGTGTGCCAACAATCGAGCAAAGGTTCATCACCTGCGCCGCGCTGCGGCACATGAACGTTACACCAGGGTTCTCCGCAAGAACCGTCCGCAACACCGCAGGCTGCTCGCTCCAGGAAAGCGGATACACAGAGAGATTGGCGGCAGCCCTGCGCACGGACTCGAGGTCAATAATGGAGAACGGCCGCGCCTGCGACTGGTACCTGGCAACCTCAGCCTCGAGCCAGATCGCCGAGCTCCCAAGGCTGAGATTCGTGGAACGCGAGGTCGCCACGGCTTGGGCCGGAAGCTGCCAGTACTGCGTCGATGAAAACGAAGCCGCGCGCGTCTTACCAGCCGCCGGGACGGCAGTGCTGCTGCCACCACTGCTGTTGCGCTTGTGCAGCTGAACATCCCTTGGGACCCCGGCTGCGGCAGCTCCGAGCTCGATGGCCGAGACCGGTCGCGGACCCGGGGGCGAAAGGTTGTTGGGACGCTCGAGAAGAACATAGTGCAACTTCGAGACGAGCTGATCAATGGCCTCCTTCGAGTCCTTGCCTATGACAAAAGACATGTTCAGGTCCTCGGTGGACTCGCTCAGCAACAAGAGATTGTACTGCTCAAGCTCCTTAAAGGCGTCCGCCATGCCGTGCAAGAGCGTGCGCAGCTTGCGACCAACAATCGATACGACCGTGCAGTCTTTCTCAACGGTGACTTCGCCCTGACGCTCGAGTGAGCGAATCAGGGCAGAAAAGGCCTTGCCATGCGTTCCACCAGGAATGTCCTCCAGTGTCATGCTCACGGCGTACTGCGAAGTGGCAATCAGATCGACAGAGATGCCAAGATGCTGAAACGGCGCAAAGACACGGCTCAGGAAACCGGCCTCACCCCACATGTCGACCGAAGTAATGGTGAGCAGAACCTGGCCCGAGCGTTTGGTGATGGCCATCACGGCGCTTTCCTCGCTGTGCGGGATGAGGTCCGAACGAAGAATGCGCGTGTGGTGCTCCGAGTCCGGCTTCATGGTGTTGCGAATCTCGACGGGAATCCCGCCAAAACCTGCAGGTCCGAGACAACGCGGGTGCAGCACTTTGGCGCCCATGGCTGCCAGCTCCTGGGCCTCGCGGTAAGTGAGCTCCTCGATCAAACGCGCGTTCTTAACCTGGCGCGGGTCCGAAGAGAACATGCCGTTGACGTCAGTCCAGATCTCGAGCTTTTCGGCCGCAAGCGCGGCTGCAAAGAGAGCGCCCGAGGTGTCGCTGCCACCACGGCCCAGCACGCATGCCTGGCCCTCGGGCGTGCTTGCAATAAACCCTTGCGTCACAACGACGCGCTTGTCCGCAAAGAGGAGGGCACGTCGGTCGAGCCCGCTCGAAGCGTACGATCCGCGGCTCTCGCGCTCGAGGTCGGCCGGGGCAGCGTTGGTGCTGCCCGTCGTCTCCGAGTCGAGGCAAAACGGGATCACGTCTGCATTCAGGAACTTGTTCGAGGGATCCTCGACAGCACTATCCCCGCCGTTGCTGTTGCGTGAGGTGGTCACCAGGACGTCGCGGGCGTCAATAATGTCGGTGTACTCGGCTTCGCCTTCTTCTTCCATGGCGCGGCGCACAAACTCGACGCCGATCGTGCTGCTCATCAGCTCACCGTATCCGAGGATGCGGGCGCGAAGACGCGAGGAGGTGGATTCGCCGGTGAGACGGATGCCATTGACGAGACGCTTGAGCTCCTCGAGGTAGGGCTCGACACAGCTGAAATCGACACCAAGCTCCTCGCAATGCTTTTGGTGGCGCTCGCGAAGCCAGGTGAGTTCGTTCTCGACAATGTTTGCAGGCGCCATGCCGGTCTCTGCCTGCTGTGCCATGGTGGCGACCGAGGGGTTCGAGGCGATGGCACGCATCTTCATGGCATTGGTCTTGAACTGCTTGGAGGGGCTCAGGGTGCCTCCTGCGACGGCCTCGGCCTCGAGGCCCGCGGCGAGGGCCACGAGGTGGTTCGTCGTCTGCGACACAGCCGAGAGCACCAGGCACACGCGCTTGCCATCCTTGCGCAGGTCCTTGACGCGCTTCACGATCACGCCCCAGGTCTTGGCGCTGCTCACGGAGGTGCCTCCGAACTTGCACACCACCCACCTGCCGCTGCCTGCGCCGCCGTCGCCGGCCGTCGCCGTCTCGCTCGCCATCCTTGCTCGCGTGGTCTTGTCTGCAGAGTCAGCCACCACTAGTTGGTGATTTGTTTCGATTTCTGCGGCGAGGCGCGATCGCCGCCGCCGCTGCCCTGCTGCCGCCGGCGCGCCGCTCTGCTGTGCTCTGCTGTGCTCTGCTGTGCTCTGCTTGCTCTGCTTTGCTCTGCTCCTTGCCTGCGCTCGCGAGCTCGAGTTCGCGGTCGCGAAGCCGGATTGGCAGCCGAGGTCGCGAGGATGTGCGGCCAGGGCTCGCCGCG
Organism: Aurantiochytrium sp. KH105; assembly: GCA_003116975.1. NCBI lineage: Eukaryota > Bigyra > Thraustochytrida > Thraustochytriidae > Aurantiochytrium > Aurantiochytrium sp. KH105. The sequence goes on from BGKB01000101.1 coordinate 144,039, forward strand.
CCTCCTCCTCCTTCTTCTCCCTCTTCTTACATGCAAGTCAGGCAGACAACGCGCCTCGCCTGCATAGAAATGCCGGGCGCTCTGCTGCTGCACAAGCCTCTGCACCTTGAGAGAGAGCAAGCCTTGGCAGACATTGCAGCGCAAGTGGAACAAGGCGGCGCTGACACATTGGCCGCTGCAGCTGCTGCTGCTGCAGCTCGTGCACTGCGAGCAGCGTCAGCATTGGCATTAGCATTAGCAGGAGCAGGAGCAGGAGTAGCAGGAGTAGAGGCCCGTCAGTCAACCTGGTGAGGCTGGATGCTGGGCGGCGAGGGAGGCGAGGGAGAAGCCGACAGCGCGGCGAGCTGGCTGGTTGGCTGGCTGGCTGGTCGCACGCAAGCTGGAGCCACAAAGGCAAGGCTTGGCGGGGAATGGCTCGGAGAGAAGAAGAAGAAGAAGAAGAAGAAGAAGAAGAGCCGGAACATTTCGTCTCCACGGGCACGCCATTCGGAGCAAGAAAGCAAGAAAGCGTTTTAGCAACCAATGGCAACGAGCAGTCACATGCGTGTCGCTGCCGATGGTCGACCATAAAATGCCAGCAGCAGCAGCAGCAGCAGCAGCAGCAGCAGCAGAGGCAACAGAGGTTATAGTATACCGCAAGATGAGCAATCAAAGAGAAGAACCTCGGAGTGTGTGTTGTGAGTGATTGCAAAATGCACGGGATGGCTTTCAGCCGTCATGGATGATCAGGAGAAAGCGTCGGAGCCACAAGTGGTCAAGGAAAAGGAATCAATGAGAAAGGCCTCGGAGTGTGTGTTGTGAGTGATATACTACTTGTGATCTGATCGAAACTTCAAAATGCACAGGATAGCTTTCAGCCGTCATGCATGATTAGGCGGTCTTGGAGACCGGCGAAAGCGTCGGGTTCGGCAAAAGCAGAGGCGTGCGAGCATGGTAACGCTGCCAGACGGGATCGTCTCCCCACTTTTGACGCGCATGACGCTGCAAGAGAGGAACACCGCTCACGAAGCGCAACAAGCAAATGTTGAACAGCGGGCACAGCACTGTAGCGTACTCAAGACCTTGCATCTGGGACGCGCTCGAGATCCAAACTCCGACCCACATGGCCATCTCGCCAAAGTAGTTGGGGTGCTGCGACCACGCCCAAACGCCAGTGGTAATGAAGCTGTCTTTGTTGGCCGGATCCGCGCGAAATGCGTGCTTTTGACTGTCGGCGGTGATCTGCAGCGCAAAGCCAAGGATCCAGCACGTCCAGCCTACAAGATCGAGCGCCGTGATCTCACGAGCGCCCTCTGGATCTTCGGAACGCTTGGCGTTGATGAGGTACACCGGAAGACCCGTGACCACGGTCCATAGGCCCTGCATGACCCAGTAGACCAGGAATGCCGCCGGCTTGGTGCGGACCTTATCAAAGCGACGGTCCTTGCCGTCCTTGAGGATACGCCGCACAAGAAAGCTGCCCAGACGGCCTGACCAGAGCAAGACTAATCCGCTGTTGACCCAATTCCGGAGGAGCTTGTCCTTTCTGGCCAAGAGGGAACGAATCGTGAGCCACCAGAACGTAGCCGCGCCCGTCGCATCGTAGAACCTTTCCGTCTGGAGCGTCGCCGCCACGGCCCACGCGGCCACCTGGATCGCGAAGCCGTCGCGGACGACGGCTGCGAGCGGTACGCTCGAGATGGCCCCCATGGGATGAACGGGTGCTCGCTCGTCTCACTTCCCTAGCTCGCTCAAGTTGTACGCCAACGTTTCCAGAGCGCCGGGCTTGGCGGTCTGCGCGTGGCGCGCGGCGAGCGACAGCACCGGCGGCGGTAGTAGCACCAAGTTTGGGGTGCGCCAACTCCGTCGTTTGGAGGAGTTCCGCTTTTGCTTCGGGTGAGGCGAGTGCACTGACGCTCAGAGGATCGGTCCCAGAATGACTGACAGTGAGGAGGTGCTCAAAGCCTTTCTCGCGTGAAACAAAGAGCTTTTGTACGTACAAGAGGCATTCAGATTCGAAGCAGCTCAGCTGTGCATTCGACGATGCAAAAAATGTGCTTAGCTGGTGAATCGAGACCTCTTTTCGCATATTTTTATGACCCTTCAATTTGAGCGACGACACGCAACAATCTTATCATCTTACGGAATCGAACCATAAACCTTCATGTAGGCATAGCCATCCTTACTCCAGGTCATGAGCATGTCGGGCAGAAAGGAAAAGGTCTTGTCGGGGTAGCTAGGTGCATAGTAATGAAAATTTTCCTCCTCAATGACGCGAGCGGGAAACATGAGCTCGTAAAAAATGAGACTTCCGTCATAAGTGCCCTGGATAAAGACAGGCTCGTCCCAGTCCTCAGAGGCAGGAAGATCATGGTCGTACCAGTGCGTTCCCATGTTTTGCACGCCATGGTCGTCAATTGTGAGACCCTCGGCCAGATTGCCCGCCTCGACACCCTCGGGAGCGTAGAACCACTCGGGGTCGTTGCAAACAAAGTCAAAGGGATAGCCTTCCGGGGGCGTGCAAACGACCGAGTCATCCTGAGGGTGGAAATCCGTAGTCTCCGAGTCATGGTACCAGTGAATGTCAAAGTGGGGAATGTCCCATTTGGTCTGAGGCGGGTGCCCACACGGATTGAAGTCAATCTCAACGAGATACACCTTCGTCAATCGTCGAATGCGGGAGTTTGTCTTAAAGTAGGCCCGCTGTGGCTCTGCGTTTACCGGGATGCCCGTGTTCGGGTCGATAGTGCACGCCGGTGCGCCATCCACAAGCTTGAACTTGGTCACGGCCGAAAACCTACCACCAGGTTCCTTGCTCACCTTCATATCAATGGATCGCTCAAGTCGTTGAAGGTAGCTGCGTCTCGCGTCTGCGAGCTGCGCGACCATACTGGTTGCAAGCAGCATCACGACGGCCAGCTTCGCTGGCCCCATCATTAAGAGGAGCTGGTTCTCCTGCCTGGACTAGCGGCCAACTGCTTTTGAGTCCAACGTTGGGCTGCTTGGTTCTCGTGCCTCGAGGTTTCCGATTTGGTTGCCGGCCAGGACGGACCTCGGGCGCAGCGATGCGCCCGCGACTGTGCGCCAAGGTATGTCGCGTGCGTCTCGATCTTTTTTCACACCGCCAGGACACCTTTTTCGCAGGGCAGTGGCCAGTCAGTCAGCCACCTGGGCTATCAGTGGCAACCAGACAGTCGGCCAGCCTAAAGTCTCTATCGCACGTGGACAATACAAGACCAAACCAGGCATTTTGGGCACGGCCACGCTGAGCTCGGCGCAGTTTCTGGAAGAAAAGCTGGCCCATTCTTGAGGAGTCTTCGTCTCGTTGTGAGCGAGTCGGTCGTTGTGCCAAGGCGGCGTGCTCCACTTTCAGGCCCTCTCTGAATACTTACGGTATGGCCTCGTGAGCAAGCAGACAGACGCAAGTTCTCCCTCCCTCAGGCTCTTCCGACAGGCTGCATTCGTTTGCCATTCGCCCCTATTGCCTGGCTGGCTGGCTGGTTGCCAGGGAGCTTGCTGCTTGGCATAGGTGCTTGGCTCGTACCTCGCCAAACCCTCGCTCGGATTCGGGACGGCGCTGGCCGCCCTTGACCAGCGAGGAAGGCAACAGAGGAGAACCGGCCTTTGTTCTGTCGTCCGCCAGAGGTCGTTTGCGGGGCGCTGCAGCAGCGGCAGCTAGCTGGCAGTGGTGGCCGATCAGAAGACCGACATCACAACAACCCTTGGCCTTGCTCAAAGCGAACAAGACGCCACAGCGCGGTGATTTTCGGTGCCCCTCGACGGGTTGGACTGGGCTGGACTGGCCGCGTGCCTGCAAAACCTCCCGAGCGTCGAGATCGAGAAGCGCAACGGAGAGGCGGCAGCGACCAGTGCAGTTCACCTGCGTCTCGTTTCCGCTCGCGGCAGGCAGTGGCAGATAGCTCACGCGCGCGGGCAGCTGGCCTGGAGAACCCGCGCTTGGTCGCACGTATGTATACGTATAGTACATTTACGGGCTGCAAAGCTGTGCCTGCACTTTGTAGGGGACTTGCGGGGCTCCCGCGCAAAGACCCTTTCCCTCGGGCTGTGCGATCCGGCGAGGCAGCGTCAGCGACCCCGACCAGGCCTGGCGTGGCGTGGCCACTGGCACGTCTCCGCGGCGTGATGAGGGCCAGCACGAGCGGGCAGCAACAACGCCGCAGCGCCGCGACGCGAAGCAACGCGACTCGCAAAAGGTCGCCGGCGGAGTGCGCGCGCCGGCACCCGTGATGGAAGTTGGGTCGCACACCCCCTCCCCTCAGCAGCGAAGAGAGCGGGCGAGATGAAGTAGAGACAGGAGAGCAGCGGCAGCGGAGGGGTGAGCTTGGCGAGGGACGTAGTGGCGGGGCAGACGCGAAGCAGCAGCCTGCTGGTCGCTGCCACGGCGTGCGTCGATGACGATCGCGCAAGAAGGGCGGAGAGACTGTCGCAGACCGGACGCGAAGCAAATCGCTTGGGTCTTCGCAAGACGGGCCGCAAAGTGCGCGCATGGGGCCGTCTCCATCGTCGGAGGGAAACATAGAGTAGACGGCCTGCGTCGCCCATGGACACGCATCATGGCTGGAGGTGATGGGAATGCGATTCGCAGCGTGAAAAACGGGGAGTGGCATTTCGCGAGGCGATCGGTTATTTGAGGGGAACGGTTTTGGCCGGGTGGCTGGATCGATTGATGCGCATCGCGGTTTTGACTGACGTTGACCTGGGAAAGGAGGAGGATATTCGTATCCTTTCAGCCGGCATTTTATAAGAGGTGTCTCAATGAAGTTATAGCACGAAATGAACAAGTTTGAAGTAATGCAGTCGCTTGGGCGGCGTCGCCAGAGCATAGGCTCCCGTTGATCGACGAATTGCCCAACCCGCCCGTTCCAACATTCTTGGTTCGTCGCTTGGCTGCTTGCTTGCTTATTTATTTGGTCGCTTGCATGCTTGGTTGTTTGGTTGCTTGGTTCCTTGCTTGCTCAATTGCTTGCTTGGATACAAGTAAGAAGATGAAGTTTTTGGTATTTTAGGCCAAGTGATGACCCAGCCATACTCTTTACTCGTTTGCTAATCTTGCACGTTTGTGTAATACACGACAGTCTGGCAGACGAATGAGCCATGGTTGTCGAGCATTTACTACGCGACATGACTAGAAGCAGGAGTATACATCTCCTTCCTTTTCTTCGAAAGCACAGCAAGATGAGAACAGATGCGACATCGGAGGCTTTGAGGCGAATCTACCATCGAGAAGGACTCGTGGGTTTTGGTGACATTGTCGTGAACAAAGTGATAGTGTGCCTCGAAAAGTCTTGTTTCCAGTGGCAACGATAAAAAACAAGAGTTTTCTTTCGACGAGAAGTTATCGTTGTCTGTCAATAGGTATGTGATTCAAGACAAGGATCGCCTCTTGTCAGTCGCGCCCCCTTTCGTCTTGTATAGCATTTTCTGGAGAAAACTTCGATGCTCAGGCTCGCTCGGGCTCGCTCGGGCTCGCTCGGGCTCGCTCGGGCTTCTCAACTCAAATTCACAATTTTTTGTCAGACAGAGAGTGATTTCGCGCGCGAGAAAACGATGAATGAGATACCGCCACCGCCAGAGCCAGGCGCGGAGGCGTCAGATGGCCGGTCTCTTGGCACGATGGAGGCGCTCACAAGCCAGATCGACGCGGCGCCTTACGACGCGCTGGTAGATCTTGACGCCGGCTTCGGCATCGACCTCGACTTGGACCTTGACGTCGACCTCGACCTCGACCTTGACCTCGACCTCAACCGGAGCAGGGCAAGCAGCGACGGAGGCGGGCACGAGGGCAGTCGAGGTGCGCCGCCCATGGCGACCACCTTGGCAAGCCCATCCTATTCGCCAGCAACAGAGCCCAGAACTCACGGAGTCGGCAGCGACGGTGCTAAAAACGTGAGGGAAGACACATACTCTGCCCGACGCAGACGCAACGCAGCCTCGAGCCGGAAGGTGCGCGAGAAACGTAAGGCCGAACGCGACGCCCTCGCACTCCGAGTGTCGGAATTACAGCAAGACAATGAATTACTGCTTGAGCGCATTGCAGTGCTCCAAAACGAAGTTCAAGCACAACGCTTCAAGGACGGTGGAGCAGGTCTTGAAAAGGAAAATGCCTTGTTGCGTGCCGAAATTAAGCGCCACAAGGCGTTCATGGAGCGAATCGTTCGTGTCGTGCACGATCACGACACCGATCAAGACGAAACCGTGCAACGCACGTACCTTGCAAGTGTGCGAAGCAGTCTCTCGCGCGTCATGGGCATGCTGTACACGAGCGCCCACGATCCGAGCTGGAAACCACAGCCCATCTCGTCTCTTTCCCAGACCTCGGCGACTGTGTCTTGCTTTTACGCTCAGACTCTCCCGCTCGGCGTACCCACCGAACGCGCCAAGGTCCTCAACATGCGGATCGACGTCGATGGCGTGCCGCTTTCCCAAAAGAGGGCCCTGGCGCGCGCTCAGCGCATGATGACTGATGCTTTCACAACCAATGCAGTGTTTCGGCTCTTTCAGCAACTTCAAGAAGATGAGGAGCGTCGTCAAAATCTACGCATCAACGAATTCACCTCCCCTGGCCTTCGCGGGGTGCAACAGGCTCTCAAGAAACAAGACGAAGAACTTCATATTTTTTCGTACGCGGACGACGTCTTTGAGATCCTCGTCTCCATGTCTTCCTGCACTTCACAGCTTAACCTTAGCGCGCTTGGTCCTCGAGATGAGTCAAAAGACACAGATGATGCCGGCCCACCGTCCATACTTGAAGCTGATGTCATGCTCACTTCAACGCTCTCGCACATGCTCAGCGCAGCGATATTGCCGTCCGAGGCAGATTTGCCTCATTCAAAATCCACAGACAAAAAGGAGGATAACGTGTTGGCTGCTGATTTGCTCGAGGGCATTGTCTTCTTCACCCGCGACGGTGCTCCTGCCGACGAATCAAGCTTCATCTTCGTCTCCACGATGCCAATCAATACGCACATGACCATTCTCCCTCGCAATACGCATGACAAGGACGGCACTGTCGCAACGACAGTGCGTCAGCAAATGACCATGTTCTGCGAATGCGTAGCAATGGCACCGGAGCTCGATGTTGAGGCTTGGGCAGCCATGTTGCGCACGCTCGCTGCCCGTCAGCAGGAGCAAGCACAGGCAAAGGCATCTTCGTCATGCTCAACCCCCGCTTCAACGTCAGCTTCCTCGTCCTCCCCCTCCTTTTCTTCTCCGCCAGAATGAATGAAACGTTGATAACAAGTAAAATACTGGTAGCTTGCTGTGTCGCCAGCTTTTGCGTTTGACACGTGATATTCACTCTGGATTTCCCTCCTTTCTCTTCGCGAGCATGAAATAGATAACCCCAAAGGACATGCAAGTAAGAAGCGCACTAGCCTTGATGAGCTATTTAGGTCTGCACGGTCTGTCGAGAAAAGAGATCTGACTGCAATGACGCCAAAAAGGCTGGCACAGACTTGAAATTCGAAAGGTAGGCAAAGACATCCTCGTCAATGCGGCGCGCAAATTCCGTCTCGAGCAGCTCTAGAGCGTCCGACTCCGTGTTCCAACGAAATCGCAGCTCGTCCGAACCCCGTTCAGCGAACATGGACTTTGCACGAAGGATCTTGATGCCTGAGCCCGCTTGCGCGTCGTTCTCCATCATGTCAATCTTGAGCCCCGTTAGCAAATAAACAGCCTCCTTGAAGGTGCGCGTCCATTCCATGAACTTCTTTTTCAGACGCTCATGCCGCTTGATCGGATCACCGACGCCGCGTCCGCCGTCGCCGCCTCCCGCTTCCTTTAGCTGCGCCTTGAGATCCGCAATTTCGCTTCGCAGCACCTCCACAATCGCAGACTCGTCCTTGGCACCGGCACTTGCATCGCTGCTTGCACCCAAGGCGCGACGCTCCGGATTAAAGGTCAAATGAAGCACCTTGGTTTTTGAAGGATTGATCACACCTGCGGCCTCGTCGTGCTCGAGCTCGGCAACGCGATCAAGCGCCTCATCAAGACGCTTCTCCAGCGATCTATTCTCCTTTTGCAGCGCCTCGACACGAGCCTCGGTGGATTCGAGCTGCTTGTTACGCTGTCGCGCAATAGCCGGCGACATGCCTTGCACACGATCCGAACGCGCCGCCGACTCGAGTTCGCGAATTCGTTCGTGCGCAGCCGCAAGGTTCGCCTTGAGACCCTCCAAATCGGCACGACGGGCCTCACGGTCCTCGGCCAGCTCAGCCTGCTGTTTCTTGCTCAAGGTTGCATAGGGTTCGTCGCTCACGGTATCAATGACGCGAAGCAGGGACTTTCGTTCGCTCTCCAGAAAGACGGTCTGGCGCTCGAGCGCTTCGGCGCGCTCTGTCGCCGCAGTCAGGTCGCGCTGCGCCTTGGCAAGTTCGCGCTCAAGACCCAGGACAGAATCTGCAGCAGTGTCGCGGGCAGCCGTCATCTTGGATGCCTGAATCTGTGCCGCGCTCAGCTGACGAGCAATTTTGCGTTGCTCCGCCTGCAGCTCCCGCACCACGCCCATGACCTCAATGGGCGCCACGTCTCCGTGGGCCTCGAGCAGCTCACCAAAGAGGCCCGACCACTCGCGCCGCTCTGCCTTGAGGGCATTGTACTCGGCCTCCATTTGGGTCAGATCATCGCGCTGCGCCTCGAGCTTGCGAATCTGGGCACGGAGCGCCTCAACCATGAGCGAATCGTCCTCGCGTGACTCGAAGCGCTTTTGCAGCTCCGTCAGCTGGTTGCGCAGACGGGACTCGCGCTCTTCAGCCCGGTGCAAAGCGCTGTTGAGTTCGCCGACACGTCCACTCACGGCAGAGCCTTCGTGAAGCGCGCGAATCTCGACGCGTTGGTCCTCAACTTGAGCACGGGCGTCCTTCAAGGAGGTCTGTGCACCTTGGAGTGCAATCTGCAGTCGTTGCACTTCTTGCGCGCTAGCACGCGCGGCGCGAAGGGCCGCTTCCCTGCTATCACCCGCAGTGCTGTCATCCTCGGCGTCCTTGGCTTCGTCGCGCTCCTCGATTTTGATCTCGAGCGCTTCACGCAGCGTTCTAACTTCCTCGGTGAGGTCCTTGATCTCATCCTCGAGAGTCTGCATTTCCGCGTGCTTGGCGTGCTCCAGATCGCGCACTTGGCGTCGGGCCCGGTCCATGGCAGCGTCATTGCTTTGGCGGGTACGAACAGCCTCCATTTCCAAACGTTGCTTCTCGCGCCGCAATCGAGCAATTTCCTCGTCGAGGTCGCGAGCGCGACGAGCCTCTTGCTCTGTGCGCGTTTTTTCCTTGCGCAAATCGCGCTCTGCGCGAATGTGCTCCTGCTTGGCGCGAAGTTGTTCGGTCTCGAGCTGCCTGCGCAGCGTCGACAGCTGACTCCGCAGCTTGACTACATCTCGCGAGTTTTGCTGCTGATTCTGTGTTGTCTGCGTGTGCGCCAAGGTGAGGCGGCTGGTGTCCTCGTCGGGCTCCTCGCTCGACCGCGGCCGCTTCTTGCCGGCGGACTCGGGCACGCTAAAGAGGGGCGCGCCGCTGCCGCCGCCGCCACCAAGGAAGTCCGAGGACTCGTTGAGGCCCTTGGCGTCGCGCAGACCAAAGTAGTCGCCCTCCATGAAGGCGCTGCGGTCGCCCACGATTGGAGTCACGCCTCCCGTGAAGGGCGCGCTCGTCCCGCTCGTCCAGCGCGCGCCCGTCGGCTGGGCGGGCGTCGCGGGCGCGAGCTCGTCCAAGAAGCCGCTCGTCGACGCCATGCTGTTCCACCCGCCGCCGCCGCCGCCGCCGCCGCTCTCTGTGCGAGGCCGCGACTCGAGCCGCTCCTCCCCAAAGGTGAACCCACTCTTGCGTCCCGACGCCATGGCTCCCCCGCCGCGCCCGCGCGAGCCCTGGCGCGAGCGAGCTCAACAGGTTTTTGCCTTGGCTTGCCTTGGCTTGCCTTGGCAACTTACCTTGGCTTGCCTCCTTGTGGATCGCACCCAGGATCGTCGTTGGACGAAGGCTCTGCTCAGCCATTTCGAGGCCCCTTCCGCTGGCTGGGGCCATCGACAAAGAGTGTGATGCTCCCAGAACGAAGATGGCGAGCAGACAACTTTGTCACGAAAGCATTGGTTTGTCATGATGGTTGCTAAAAAGAACCCCAAAAAACGTTGTGGGCCTAGATGACGAACCCGACATCTCGCCAGCAACTTGTTGCAAAGGCACTTCAACTTGTCTCGCTCTGCTGATTCCCCCAAAGTAGAAAAACAACGTTGTGCATGCGCACAGGGATGCCGACCGAGAGTCTTTGGGGCAAATCTTATCTTATAAATTCTTCTAAAGCTTGACGCGCTGGCCGGCGAGAGCATCGTAATCAGCCTGCGTGAACGGTACGTAACGCGAGCCAGAAAGCCAAAAGAGCTGGTCTCCGGTAACCGAAACAGCGGCCGGGTCAAAAGCTTGCTTACGCAGCGCAACCTTTTGGTGCTTGAAGGTCTGCGTCGTTGCCGTAGTGAGCTGGACGCGAATGAAGATGGGACGCGCATACGAGGGCAACGAGCGAGCAGCGTGCTCGGCAAGCTGATCAAGTGCCTCGGGAACCTTTTCCGCGAAAGCCTCGCGCAAAACGATGGCAGCCATGCCAAAACGACCCTCCGTGTGAGGGACCTGGACGCCATAAACGTTGGCCTCAAGGACGACCGGACAAAGGTTGAGAGCCTGAGCCACTTCGGTCGTGCTAACATTTTCACCCTTGCTGCGAAAGGTATCGCCGACGCGATCTACGAACTGAACATAGTCGTCCTTTGTGACGACCAAGAGGTCTCCGGAACGCACAAACGAAACGTCGCCGTCTTGCACAAGTTTCTTCTTGGAGGCCTCGGGGTCCGAGTAGCCAACGAACTGGCTCGAGGGAATGTCTTTGCGCTGCGGAAAGAGCAGCTCGCCCGGCTCACCGACTTCGCAGTCGACGAGACGACCGTTGGCGTCGCGAACGAGTTCGTCCGTGTCAACGTCGTAGCGCACAAAGCGGGCCATGAGGGGGTTACTGCCGAGCTTGCCGACTGCGCCTACAGCACGATGATCGCCCCGTTCGAGGTCGGCGAGTAAAACATCGTTTTTAAAGGCACCATTGCCTTCGGTGGCGCCGTAGAACTCCCGAATGGCATCAATCTTGAAGCGCATCTGGAAATCGGCCCAAATCTCACGGCTGAGGCCATTGCCCGCTGCAAGCTTAAGACGGTTATCACCATCTTGCGGGGTGGGCGGCTGACTGAGCACGTAGCGACACAGTTCACCAATGTACTGCACCATGGTGGCCCCCGTGCGACGGACGTCGTCGAGCCATGCCGAGGCCGAGAAGCGCTTACGGATCACCTGGCAAGCACCATAGTGAAAGACCATGCCTGTACCGATCGCGCCTGCCGAGCTATGGTACAAGGGCATGCCCGAAGAGTAGACAATGTCGTTTTCGGTCATATACTTGCTGTACCCGGATGCAAAGGCCCACTGCTTGGCGTGTGTGACATTGACCGCCTTGGGGAGACCTGTGGTGCCACTCGTGTAGACGTAGCCAAAGACATCGCCAAACTTGACGCCACCGCGAGCCTCTTCGCGGTCAAGTCGCTCCGAACTGCGCTGCGACAAGGGAGCATCCATTGATCGAGCAAATCCGACGGGACCTCCCCAAGCCACAGCCTCAATGCCGTGTTCGCGAATCAAGGTGCGAAAGACTTGCTCGATGCCGTCTGCGACTTCTACGCCAAAGAGAACGAGGCGCGCATTGGAGATTTTGATCGAGTGCACGAGGGATTGCAAACGGATAGTGTTGTTGATGAAAGCAGTCTTGATGCCGGCCTTGCACAGTCCGAACCAGGCCACAATGTACTCGAGGCGGTTTTCCATGTAAAGCGCGACGCAGTCCCCTTTTTGCAGGCCTTCAACCTCGCGCGCCCAGCGTGCGACTTGGTTCGCGAGTCCATCGAGCTCGCGAAAGCTCAGCGTCCTTTCTGGAAAACGCTCGCAGCCCACGTAGTGAAGCGCCGGTCTCTCTGGGAACCTGTCTACCGTGTACTCGAAGAGGTCCGCGATGGAGTATCCGTGCGGGTTGTCGTACGCCGCGTTCATATACACGCGGGAGTCTGTCCTCCCTTTCGGCATGGCCGCTTGCGCCGCCATCTTGTCCTCCTTGCTCACTCACTCAGTCTGCACCGCGACTTCTGCTCGCTCTCGTTTGCGGTGCGCTGGACTCTTCGAGCGCGCTCTGCACCTCGCGCCGCCCGACGACGTGTGGCTGGCGAGCGAAAGCGGAGTGCTGCGTTGCCGGTCTGCAGCTCGTGTGAGGGAAGACTTGGTTCTTGCAAGAACCGCCTGAGCTGGTCCGACGCCCGCTGCGCAGTCCGCTCCGCCCCTGTCTTGGCACCGAGCCCGCGCCGCTCCTTGCCGTGGGGGACCTGTTTCGCGCCATGCACAAGAGGCACTACGAGGATAGAAGCCAAGCGCGGAGGCAGCAGGCCTAGACAATGGTGCGAGCGGGAACAGCCGAGCAGAAGGTTTGTTCTTGCGACGTTGAAGACATGGAGGATCTTTGTACAAGTGGGGACAATCTTGGATGCACAAGCTTACTTAGTAGTAACTTTTAAGAGATGAGCGAAGGCGGCGGAACGGGCTCGAGTCGGACTTTGGTTTTCGACACAAGCTTGCAATGAACGAAAATGATCTCTCGCGCCAAAACAAGGATGTTGCGAAAAGAATGTTTTGTTCTGTTCATGAAATTAGAGTATGACGTTTTTGCGCCTGTTGACAGAATGCCTTGATTCGTCGACTGCAACGTGAAAGGGAAAAATGGCAAAAGAGACGCGAGCGGCCCGGGAGATATAAATGTTCAAAATTGAGAGAGCGAGAAAGAGAGAAACACAAACAACAGAGAGCGATCATGGTCCTCCTGTAGCGACCGAACCCGCGTCATCAACGTCCAAGCTCGTGGCAAATGCTTTGACAAAATTTGCCATATCCAGTGGGGTGTTGATGCCTTGAAGAGAAGATTTTGCATTCTCGTGGTGGGCGCGAAGAACATCATAGGCATGGCGCTCAGCGCTGATGGCGTGCTTGATGGCTCGCTGCTGTTCCTCAAGGCGATGAATTTCCAGAGCTTCGAGCTTGTCAAGCGATTCGATAATGCGATCATCGAGCTCTTGAACGGTGCGCGTGACCGCCATCTCGAGCATGGGAATGCGATGATGTGCATTTGTAATTTCCTCGTCGACCTCAGCAAGGGTGACGTTGTGTTGCTTAAGAATCGGTTCCACCTCGGGGTGGTCAGGGTCGTCCATGTTGCGATACTGCGCGACGACACGAAGATCCTGCTCACGATGATGCATTTGATCAAGCGCTTCACGGGCCTGCTCGAGCTTGCGCATAACGATCTGATCCCCGCTAATGAGGGTCTCAAGTTGAAGATCGACGGTTTTTTGCAGCCAGCGAAGGCGAAAGATGACAGACTCGTCGAGCTGGCGGCGGAACTCATCGAGAGCCTGGAGACGGACACCGTCCGAGCGGTAGAGCGTAAGCAGCGCCTTGCGCGTGGTCGTCTGCGAGGGCACGGCGACATCGTGAGAGATGCGCAGCGCGGCCTTGAGAGCGCCCTCTTGAGCATCGACCTGGGTGGCGCGCAGTTCATAGGCTGCGAGAAGACGTTGCATATCCGTCTTGACGAGACCAAAGTGACCTACAACGGCCTCGTAACCAGCGAGTCCATGCTTGCCAAAAAGAGAGGAAAAGCACCCCGTTTTGCGCATTTCCTCGCGATAGAAGCGGAGAAAGTAGTTGGTTTCCATGAGCAGAAAGATCTCGTGCTTGGCCTTGGCAAAGACGTCCGGGGTGACTGCAGCGTCGCCCTTGGTCCTGAAGGCGTCGACGATTTCCGTGCGGGCGCCGTTGCTGAGATTGACTTGCTGCGGCGTATTTTCGGCGACAAAGGTATCAAGAATCTCGTGCGCGAGTAGCTTAATGTCCTTGGGCATGGCCACCTCGCTGAATTTGGGCGGGGGAAGGCCACGATTTTGGCTCATGCGGCGCAGACGTTCCGCGAGCTTGAGACCGCCGATGGCTCCGCCGGGGCTGCTCGTGCGCGAAAGCACGCCCGAGTTACGTGCCTTGGCGACCATGACCGCGTCGACCTTGGCCTCGAATTCTTCGACCTTTTCGTAAAAGAGGAGGTTCTCGGCACCATGACGGAACTCGCAGAACTGGGCAAAGTGGCGGCGGTGCGTGGGTGACTCGAGCACGCCTTCGAGTGTCTCTGGACATTTGCCCATGTCAGGCTTGCTGGTGGATCGGCGCAGACTCTTGTAGGGGGAAGTCGAGTGCTGACGATTCTCCCATTTCCAGAGATCCTTGATGGCGCGTTGCATGGCCTGGTACCATTGTCCGGCGGAGAGCTTTGTCTCGGCTGGTGTGCCCTTTTCGATGGGGCGCATGAAGAATGATTTTCCGGGCACGACGATGCGGATCTCGTTGTTGGGGAGCAGGGAGATTTCGGTGGTGTCCGTGAGCACGATGCGCCCGCGCATGAGCTGATGGTTCATTTCGTCCTGCCACGCGGCTCTGGCCATGGCGAGAAGATCGCTCTGCGATGCGCGCAGGGTGTCCTTTTCGCGCTCGTAGACGGCCTCTCGCGCCAGGTAAAAGAGGATGGCGCGGGGGGCGGTACCCGTCTTTTTATTGGCGGGCTGCGTGGTGAGGACAAAGTAGCGCTTGCGTTCCTGTCTGCGGAGGAGCAGCGCTTCGAGCCTGCTTCCGCTGGGCGTGATGGCGGCCGGCATGGACTCCAGCGACGGCTCGCCCTCGCCCTCGCCGTCGAGCTCGTCCTCGACGCCCGCGCGCCGCTTCAGCAGCCACCCCTCCATCTGCACAACCTCGCCCTTGCGCAGGGTCACGATGGCGTCCGCCATCCTGCCCTCCTCCGCGAGCCGCGCTCCGCTCCCGCTCCCGCGCGACGCGACGCGACTCCGCTCGGCCCCGCTCGGCTCGGCTCGGCTCGGCGCGGCGGAGACCAGCAGGGAAGCCGCTTTGCCCAAAAGTCCGCGTCGCCGAGCGGGCGGGCGGGCGTGCGAGCGAGCGAGTGCCCAGCCAGACGCCGGGGAAGAAGAAGGCGTGTGACGGTATCGCTCGCCGGGCAGCCAGACCAGACCAGGCAAGGCAAGGCAAGGCAAGGCAGTCCGTCTCCGCGCACGACACGCGCGGCTCGGGGGAAACCTGGACAAGAAGGGCGTCCTGCGCGAGGCGAGGCGACTGGCTGCCGGTGAGGCCGCGCAGCGCAGCTTTTACGGCGCGTCCTCGCCTCGTGGAGACATCGAGCGACCCAACTCGCTCGCCGGTGTGTGGAGGAGTATGTGTGTGTGTAGTAGTAGTAGTGTAGCAGCAGCCAGCAGAGCGAGGACAAGCAGGAGCTGCACGCGCGCACACGGCCCGCACGCGCCCTCCCGCCGCCGCCGGCTCGCTCCCGGCCCGCCCCACGTCGAGCCCTCGCCGGCCGGCAGCATGCAGCCGGCCGGCCGGCCGTCCAGCCTGCCAGCCGCAGCCCCGCGGCGCGCGGCTTCGGGGCTTCGCAGGCGCAGGCGCAGACGCAGGCGCGGGCGCGGCACGTGCGACAGGCAGGCACGTGCCGCATTGATTCGCCCTGCCTCGAGGAGATACTAGACCGCCGCGTGACCGCCGCGCCCGTGTGCACCTCCCGCCGCCTCGAGCTGCTTGCGTGCCTCGCGCTGCCTGCGCCCGGCTCGCCTCGACTCGACTCGACTCGCCTCGCCTCGCCTCGCCTCGCGGGCGCGGGTTGAGTCGGGATGAGTTGAGATGAGACGAGATGGGATGAGTCGAGGTGACCGCGACGGCTCCAGTGGGGCCCGCGCGGCGGCGTCCGGACCCAAGCAAAGCAAAGCAAGCAAAGCAAGCAAGCAAGTAAGCAAGCGAGCGTGCGGACGCGGTGTGTCGACGCGAGTGGCCGCGCGCTGTGCTGTGCTTCGCTCGGGCGGCACCGCGCGCGTCGGGAGGGGTCAAAGCGGGCGCGCGCCATCTCCGCGTACGCGTCCGGATGTACGAAGTGGGCACGCCTTTTGGGTAGAAGAAGAAAGATCACGCGGTGTGCAGGGTTATGATAAGGGCGAGGGCGGGGGCAGCCTGGCCGGGGGGGCGGGCGCAGCTCCAGGTTGTAGGAGCCGGTTGTAGCGGATCTTTTGGAATGGTTGGGAGAGATGGAGTTTCAACTCGTTGGGACATAAGCCAGAGACCGACCCTAGGGAGCAGGAGAATGATGGATTGGCAGGAATGCTTGGAGTTTGACAAGCTTGGGAGGCTGAACGGAGTTCTCTCTCGTCCATATCATGGGTTCTTCTTCGCCTTTTTCTTTTTAGAAGTTCAAGAGCTCCCGATCAGTCAGAGCATTTGCTGAAACAAGCATTCGACATTGGGCATGGTGGCTACAATGATGTTTGAGTTTGCTGAGCTTGGGAGGTTAATAAATCACGTTCTCTTTCAAGAAATCAATCGACGCACGGCCAAGAGATCCTTTTTTATCTTGACAAATGAGAGCCAGAAAGTATGGATTGAGAATGCGCATTTCGGTCAGAATATCGTGGATTGAGTAAGAGACCTTTCGTCTTTTCATGCTTCTGATCATAGCAGATCAGGCCCGGAGTTAGTAAGATGAGGCTTCTCCTCTTTCGTTTGTTTGACCCCCAAGACAAACGCGGGTACTGAAGCTTCTTGTTTCTATCTACGCTCACGCTCACGCACACGCACGCAATACAGACAGGGAAAAAAGGGCAATGGATAGAGTTGTTTGTTGTTGTTGTTGTAGTTGTAGTTATTGTATTTTTGCATTCGGTGAACAGGAAGAGAAAACGACGACCAGGCCTACTCGGTCTCATCGAGGTAGTCGCGAACCTCCGCAGGGGTGAGGACACGGAACTTGCGGGACTCGTCAATGATACCGATCTCAATGTTGTGCTCGGTCATCTCGCCCTCAAAGCCCTCGCGCATGGTGAGAAGGGCAGTGTGAATGGCATCCTCGAGCTCCATGTCGTCGCTGAAGCGCTTCTCCAAGAACGTCTTGGCATTGACAAAGTCCTGTCCAATCGCCGTAGCCTTCCATCCGAAAAAGGCGCCCGAAGGATCAGCCTGGTAGAGCTGCGGACCATCGTCGTCGTAGCCGGCAATGAGGAGCGACACGCCAAAAGGGCGGACACCACCCTGCTGCGTAAATTCCTGCATAATTTGTGCAGTCATACGCGTGAGCTGCTCGGTTGGGACCGGGTCCTGGTACTGCCTAAAGTAGGTCTGGGCCTGCTTTCGTGCGCGCTTTAGCAAAAGGCGAAAGTCCGGACCCATGCCGGCATAGACCATGCCAATGCTGTCTGTGACATTGTTGACCTTTTGAAAGTTGGTCAGATCAACAAGACTAGCCACCTTCTTGGAGGTCGCCAGCACCACGCCGTTCGTGGCGCAGATTCCCAGCGAGGTCTTGCCGCGCTTGTTCACAGCGTTGAGCGCATGCTCGATCTGCAGCAGCTTACCCGTCGGGCTGAAAGTCGTCAGACTAAACGAATACGCGCCGTCGCCCATGGTGTATCTCTCTCTCTTCTTCTCTTCTTCTTCCTCTTTTACTCTTTCTCTCGGCTACGTCCACCTCGCTCGGCTTGCTTGCCTCGCTCAGGTCCTCGTCGTTGCCGCCGTTGTAGCCGCGGGCACGAAGCAGATCCTAGCTCTCCCTCGCCTCGCGTCCGCTCGCGACGCGGGGGGGGGGTGAACCTGACGCGCGTCGGAGCTGCTCGGGCCGGCGCTGGGCCTGTCTGTCGGTGCGTCTCGCGCGCGGGCTCGGGCGTCTCTCCGGCGCGGGCGGCGGCGGTCGCGGGTCTGGCGCTCGGGCTCGAGGATCGAAACGAGCTTCTTTCGCCTTCCCCGCGCTGTTCCCCGCGTTCCCGGCTGAGCGAGGTTGGGCCGCTCTGCGCGCGGTCGCGGCGCGACGCTCACGATAGGGCGGTAGATGAAAATGGGTTGCGCACGAGATCGAGTGTGCACCATGATGATGATGATGATGATGATGGGAAGGATGATTTTGGTGATGCGGAGGTGGCGTGCTTCGTCGGGGTGGTTGGGCCGCGAGGAGGAAGAAAAAGAAGATGTCGTCGTCGTTTGCCTCGGCGTCATTGATTGCAAATTTCTGGGGGGGGGGGGCGAGGAAAATAGAAAAGAGAATGGAAAATTGCCTCAGCAGAGCGGCGCGGACCCCTCTCGAGTTGTGTGTCCAAGTCAAAGTCTGTTGCGATCAATCTTGACAAGTATAAATCAAGCCCTATTTTCTAACACTGGGTTCGCGTGTGAAGCCAAGCAAGCGCTGCTCGCCACGCCACGCCACGCCACGCCGTGTTTAGACAGAGGGCAAAACCAAAAACCAACTTTGTGTCAAGAACATCAAAAGCAAGGAAGGAAGGAAGGAAGGTGACGGAGCCAAAATCACAACTTGGAGTCGTAGAGGTGCCGCGATCGAGCGTCCGCGCCGCCAGCGAATCTCGAGCTCTGCGCTGCGTGCCTCGCACGTCGCCAGCCTAAACAGAGCAGCAAGCAAGCAAGAGCTCGCGCGCGCAAGGTCGCAGCCGTGCAAGGCGCAGCACAGGCCTTGCCGTCCGAGAAAAGAGAGAGAGAGAGAGGAAAGAGAAAGGGAGACGAAGAAAGCATGAGCGCCGCGAAAGAGGGCACGCAGCTGCGCAGGCAGGTGAGCGCGCGCAGCGAGGCGGCGGTGGTCAAGCTGGAGGCCCTCGAGGCGGAACTCTCCGGCTACGAGGAGTCATTTAAGAACATGGTCATCAAGGCGAGCGCGGGACCAGAAATCGCAGAAGTTCGCAAGATCAAGGACGAGCTTGCTCTCCTTAATGGAAAGGTGGATGCCCTGCAAATGCGCGGCATCGACGCAGTCCAAGTAGGAGAGCTCAGCTCGGGACAGCAAGAAGCTCGCGAAAAACGAAAGGGACTCACTAAAAGGGTTACGTTGCTTAGTGAGCGCATTGTCAAGCTCCACGAAGCGATCATGGAGCATTTGAAGGAGGTCGCGCAGACTGCCCCATAGTTGGTTCGAAGGACGCTGCCACAAAATGTCATCCCGCGAGGGTCTTCTCTTTTCTTTTCTTCCCTTTTCTTCTTTTCGCTTTACTTGCTTTTCACGGGATGTGCCGCCGGGACGACCCACGCTTTTCGGTGCGCTTACAGCTCCTCTGGAACCTGCTACGCTGCGAGCGGCAGGGTTTGCCGGCACATTAGTGCACGTACATGCCAATGATCACGATGCAGCACCACAATGAATCCTACGTTTCCCGATCCAACGACAATGATAGCAACAACAAAGAAGATGAAGAAAGAACCAGAGCACCCAAGCGCAAAAATCGTCAAAGCGCCAAAGGCAAAAGCAAAAGTTTAACGGGTCACGGACCGTGGGTCAGTCGCTCGTTCGCTCGTTCGCTCGCTCCTTTGTGTTCGTCCATCCGTTCATCTAGCCAACTGGCCTCCTAGCCAGCCAGCCTGCCTGCCTGCCTGCTTGCCGACCTGCCAGCACAAACTCCCCTTTCTCCTTTTCTTTCCTCTCCCCATTAGCACACATTTAACCATGTCATACAACGTACCGACTGAAACTTGATCTCTGCCGTGCTATCGAGGCTCGATTCCCATAGACAGTGCGAAACTACGCGCACGGTCTGGTCGCAGTTTTCACCGAGGTTCGTCTGCACCACAACCTTGTACCTCGAGAGATTGAGCTCCCTGATTTTCTCCATGACAAGGTTCGTCACGGTCTGCGACATGTCTGAATTAATCTCCTTCTCCTCGCTCCAACGCTTGCCCTCAAGGTACTCGTGCACCACGGGCGTGCATAGTTCTTCGACCGAGTTCTTGGTAAACCTCCCGTCCAGCACGGGCTCGGTCTCATACGTGGGCTGCAGAATGCGGATGACCCGCGTGCCTCCTGACTCCTCCATCGCGCGACTCTGCGGGAGTCTGTGTCTGTGTATATATGCGCGCGCGCGCGCGGAGATGCCCTCTCGCGGCGCCTTCCTCTGCCTTTCTTTTGCCCCGCCCCTCGACGCTCCGTGCTGCTCGCGAGGCTTGTCCGCTGTTGTTTTGCTCTTGCTCTCGGCACTCGACCGTTGAGCCGCGTTAGCTCCAAAAAGTCAGCTGGCAAAAGAGACAGACAATAAGGGGGACTGTGAACATGGTGCAAGCAACCATGGCAGAACAGATGATGGTCTAGCCTGGCGGGAAAGGAGAGCTGAGGGGTAACACGTCGTAGGGGCGCACTTTTCTTGTCTTGGCCGACATCATTTGCCTGCTATGAGGGTTGAAAACAACATCACCGCCAAAATAAAGCTTGACTTGAGACTTTGGCTTGAGGCCGTGGTGGTCCAGCAAAGAGGACAAGTAAATGACACGACAAAATGAATGGAATGACGGGGACACGGGAAATAAATGTTTATCTTTGAAAAAGATGGAAAGTAAGTTTAGATCCATGGGCGCTCAACAGAGATGCGGTCCTCGTAAGCCTTGATGGCGTCCTCCTTCTGGAGGGTAAGACCAATATCATCGAGGCCGTTGAGGAGGCAGTGCTTGCGGAAGGGGTCGACGTCGAAAGAGATCTTGTCGCCGCCAGCACAGGTGATGGTCTGGGCCTCGAGGTCGACGGTGAAGTTCTCGACCTTCTTGGCAGCCGCCATGAGAACATCGACGTCAGACTGCGGGAGAACAATGGGGAGAATGCCGTTCTTGAAGCAGTTGTTGAAGAAGATGTCGCTAAAGGAGGTGGAGATAATGCAGCGGAGACCAAGGTCCAGCAGGCTCCAAGGCGCGTGCTCGCGCGAGGAGCCGCAGCCAAAGTTGTCGCCAGCCACGAGGACCTTGGCGCCACGGTACTCGTCCTTGTTCAGCACAAAGTCAGGGTTCTCGACGCTGTTGCCGTCCGTGTAGCGCAGGGCCGAAAAGGCGTGCTTGCCAAGACCAGAACGCTTGATGGTCTTGAGAAAGCGCGCGGGGATGATAATATCCGTATCAATGTTGGGACGCGGCAGCGGGGCAGCGACACCCTCGAGCACGATAAAGGGCTCCATGCCGGCGCCCTGGGGCTTTTGCGCGGCGGGGGCGCTAGAAAAGGCACGCGTCTGCTGGCCAGGGGGCTTCATGAGGTTGCGCACGTCGGTGAGACGACCCGTGATGGCGGCGGCAGCAGCCATGGCCGGGCTGACAAGGTGGGTGCGGCCACCAACACCCTGGCGACCCTCAAAGTTGCGGTTGCTCGTGGAAGCGCAGCGCTCACCGGGCTCGAGCTGATCGGCGTTCATGCCGAGGCACATGGAGCAACCAGGCTCGCGAAAGTCGAAGCCAGCCTCGCGGAAGACGGCATCGAGACCCTCATCGACGGCCATGCGCTTGACGAGGCCCGAACCAGGAACAATCATGGCGTGCTTGATGTTGTCAGCGACCTTCTTGCCCTTGACGACCTCGGCGACGGCGCGGAGATCCTCAATGCGGCCGTTAGTGCAGGAGCCAACAAAGACCTTGTCGACGGGAACACCGTCAAGGTCCTGGCCGGCCTCGAGACCCATGTACTCGAGGGCGCGCGTCATGGCGTTGCGCTGGTCCTCGGTCTCAGCGTCGGCCGGGTTGGGGACCTTGCCAAAGATGGGGGCAACCATCTCCGGGTTGGTGCCCCAGGTGACCTGAGGGGCAATGTCCGCAGCGTTGACGACGACTTCCTTGTCGTAGGTGGCGCCCTCGTCCGAAGGGAGGGTGCGCCAGTACTCGACAGCCTTGTCCCAGACCTCGCCGGTGGGGGCCATGGGGCGGTTCTTGAGGTAGCGGAAGGTGGTGTCATCCGGGGCAACAAGACCAGCGCGGGAACCCTGCTCAATGCTCATGTTGCACAGGGTGGCGCGGCCCTCCATGGAGAGACCGCGCACGGCCTCGCCAGCGTACTCGACGACGTGGCCGTTGCCACCAGCCGTGCCAATGACGCCAATGATGTGGAGAATGAGATCCTTCGAGGTGACGCCAAAGGGAAGGCTGCCGTTGACGGTGATGCGCATGCTCTTGGCCTTGCTCTGGATGAGCGTCTGGGTGGCGAGCACGTGCTCGACCTCGGACGTGCCGATGCCAAAGGCCAGCGAGCCAAAGGCGCCGTGCGTTGAGGTGTGCGAGTCACCGCACACCATGGTGCATCCGGGCAGAGTAAAGCCCTGCTCGAGGGCGACGACGTGCACGATGCCCTGGCGCTTGTCGTTGAGGGCAAAGTACGGCAGCTGGTAACGCTTGGCGTTCTCGTCGAGGGTCTCGACCTGGAGAAGAGACTCCGGTGACTCACCGAGCTGGCCGTCAAGACGCTCCTTGCCGGTGGGCACATTGTGATCAGGGGTGCACAGCAGACGCTGCGGGTGCCTGATCTTGCGTCCGGCGAGACGCAGGCCCTCAAAGGCCTGGGGCGAGGTCACCTCGTGGATCATCATGCGGTCGATGCCAATGAGGCAGGTGCCGTCCTCCTGGGTGTGGATGACGTGGTCGTCCCAGATCTTCTCAAAGAGCGTGCGAGGACGTCCGCTCGCGGCGCCGGCGCTGGCGCTCAGCCGAGCGACGCGCTGCACCTGGCCGCTGGAGCGAGCGGCCAAGGCCACACGCTTTGCGGCGCCGCTCATGACGGTCGCCACCATTTCGCCTGTTCTTCCTCTCGCTGGCGCGGTTCACGTGCCTGCTCGCCTGCTCGCTCGCGCGCTGCGCTGACACGTCCCGCGACAGGGCCGTGTCTCCTCTCGCTGCGCGCGCCGCCGGTGCGCGATTCTAGTTTGCTGTCTCGCACTGCACTTGCAGTCAGTCAGAGGTCGCTTGGTGCTGGCTGGTGCGCGCGACACGAGCCGCTCGCTTCCGCTCCACTTGCGCCGCGCATTCTCCACTTGCCGCGCCGCATTTCCCACTTGCGCGCCGCGTATTCCGCACTTCGCCCTCCGACGCCTCCGGTGTTTCTGCGAAGAGAGAGAGAGAGAGAGAGAGAGAGAGAGAGATAAAAGCACGCTTCGCCGCCCCTTTCGCGCGCCCTGCGCGCGCCCGCGCCGGTGCGCGGAGCGCCACTGCTGCCAACCACGCTGGTGGCCTGCCCCCTGCCCCTTCCGAGCCCTCCGCGTCCCCGCGCCGAGTGGCCCCGCCGGCACACAGCAGCAGCAGCTGCTGCAGCTGCAGCTGCTGCAGCGACACGGGTGTCACCCATCGTCCCGACCGCATTCAGGGTGCACCATCTTATCGTGCACGATAACAAAACCGATGTCCCCTCTCGCCCCGTGGGAGGTACCGTGCACGGTATCGGGTGACGGTACCGTGCACGGTATTGAAGGAGGGAGACATCGTGCACGGTACGGAGGAGGCGAGGAGAGAGAAGGAGACGGGGCGCGCTATCTATGTATCTATCAATCTGTCAATCTTGGGCGGCAGGCGCGGCGCGCTGCGCTGCGAGAGAAGAGCCCGGTCGCCGTCCCGCGGGGAGGTGGGGAAAGGAGGAGGGAGGAGAAGCGGCGAAGGAAGAGGCGAAGCGCTGCGAGCACGGCACTTGACCGACCGCGCGTCGCGCGCTGCCTTGGCGAAGAGGAGCAACGTGCTGGTTGTCGCGCGCCGCAGCCGATCGTGGGGAGATCTCGACGCAGCACACCGCCTGCCTGCCTGCCTGGCTGCCTGGTTGGGTCCGCAGAGCAAACAATCGTGGCGTCGGCATAGCGCGGAGGAAAACAAAACGCAGGAGCGCCGTGCAAAATACGTCGCTTGGCCTCCATCTAAGGTCGGTGAGGAAGAATGAGAAGCCAAGCGCATGTGCCCCCCTTGCCTGTGCCGCTCGTCGGGCGCACAAACCATGACTTTGTGCAAAAGAGCGTGACGTCAAGGCTGCCCAGCATCCTGCGCGACCTCGTGGCACGGCACGAATCCGTCAAGGAGGCGCCCAAGGCCAAGATCGAGGCCCTCGCTCTGGAACTCGAACAGCAACGCCACCACATTGTGCCGCTCGACGGCTCGGATGGCGGGCCTGACTGGCGGTTCTACATGGAAAATCGAGCTGGCATGAACGCCATGGACGTAGAGTGGTTCTTTTTGGAAAACTACGTGTATCGACTCGTCCTCTCCTGGCTAGAATTTTTCGAGGACGAGGATGCACCGGACCCCTTTGCGGCGCAAAAGGAGGACGCCTTGCGCCACGCGCTGCAGTCGATGGCCTCGCCAGTGGACCACGCCAAAGATGGCACCGGGTTCCGTGAGCTCGTCCTTGGCTCGCTCTGGGGAAATCAGGTCGATTTGTCGTTTTCCTCTGGCAAGATGACTGACGCAGACGCTGAAGATCGCGAGGTCGTGGTAGACGATATTGCTGCTTGCTGGACGACTATTTTCGAGCCGTTGATTAGCGACGCAAGCGTAGAGCCTCGCATCATCATCATCTTGGACAATTGCGGCGCCGAGCTGGTCAACGATCTCATCCTCGTCGACTTCTTGCTCTGCCTCATGCCGGGACTCTCCGTCACCTTGCACGCCAAGGCGCACCCGGTCTTTGTCAGCGACGCCACTATTCCGGATGTGGAAACGCACATTCGACGCATGGCCGAAAACGAAAAGCTCGAGGCTGTAGGCAAGCGTCTGCAAGAGGCGGAGGCCGGTGGGCGGGTGCAGACCTTTGCGCACGACTTTTACACCTCGCCTCTCCCCTTTTGGCAGGTCCCTGCCGGTCTGCAGTCCATGTACGGCGATGCTATTCTTACTATCACCAAGGGCGACGCCAACTATCGGCGCCTCATCGGGGACCGTTTCTGGCCGAGCTCGCTTCCGTTTACGAACTTTATGCAGTATTGGGGTCCCGGCTCGCTTCTGACCGTGCGCACCTGCAAGTCGCCGGCCATTATTGGTGTCTCGCCCGAGAGGTTAGCCCATGGATTTTCAAGCTCGGACTGGACTTGCAATGGCAAGAACGGAGTGGTCTCCTTTCGTCGCGGTGATAATGTTCTCGTTGAGGGCACTTCTGCTATGTAGATTACACAACTTCATTTCTGGCTGCTGGATTCTACCTTTTTTTTTCAAAATTTAAAATCTTCTTGGCGTGAGAATGAGAAAAGCGCAGCCCACGACTTTGTTGCGAAACAAGATCAACAAACATGATATTTCTCAATGTTTGCCCACAAAAGAACAACGATGTGTAATGAGAATGAGACCAGCAAAAAGCACAAGATAAATTTTGGTTTCCAGCTTTCTGCAGGTGATCGAATTGACTGCCACGAATCACGTTTTATACCTAACTGCGGCAGGCCTACCTGCTTAGCAACGTTGAACTTCAGAACAAAAATTGGAGTCCGCGACCGTCGAATCCTTGCCACGAGTGAAACAGATCATACCTTTGGTGATTTGCAGAGAATTCTCTTGCCCGTCCGTGCCTCGACCTCGCGAAGACGTAGCATGAACTCCTCCACGGAGGCCTCGTAGAATGCATTGTCTGCTTCAACGAGCTTGTCGATCTTAGCCAGTTGCTTCGCCGAAAGGTCGGAGAGCGAATGCGGCGGCACACCGTGGACGTCTCTTGCCATGCGTGCTCGCTTCACATTACTGTCACAGTCGCAATACGCTGGTAAAACATGCGTGTATTGATATTCCAACATGCAGAGAGACTCGTGCATCATTTCCTTGATTCCAATGTGCCACAAGGAGCGCATGTTGGAGATGGCTTGCGAGACGTCGGGTGTCAAGTACTCGTCGCGCATGATTCCATGTAACCAGTTCCAAGAGCCATAGCACGTTAGCGCACGAACCTGCATGGAAAGCGGGTGATAACAGCCGAAGAAACCCTTTTCGAGGTACCAGTCATCGAGAAAGTGGTCCAGCCATATGTCGAGGCCTCGAACGGCCAACCTGTACACCCTGTCAAATCTCCTTTGCGCGCTTTCTTTATCGGTTTCGGGCAATTTGGGGTTTTGGAGTTTCTTCCATGCGTTTTCCAAATCGCCCATTTTCAGTCCTCCCGGACGTCGAAGCTTGACAATCTCATGTTGGCAGAGAGCGATAAAGCCGTGAAGGCACATAAAATATTGCGAGAGCACATGATCTCTAGGAGAGCGGAAAACAGAGCTGGCATAATTGATGTCTGGGTCGTAAGAAGGCCACGTCGTGGACCTACCAAGAAGACAGCTCTCTTTTGATTGTACTGTTCCGTTCATTGCAAGCGTGATTTTTTTGGCTTCGGTGGTGAAGGAGGAGCCTCCAGTCTTGGGAATGTGAACAATGCGAAAAGGATTCGTACTGCGCTTGTCGGAAGGAAAAAGCTTGACGCGATTACCCTCGCTATGCTGCTCGTCAACTACAGAGATCGGATTAGAAGGAACTATGTAGGACTTGCCATTCTTGAACCGGACGTGCCAGGTTTCGCTGACAAAAGGGCTTTTCGTCAAATCTTCTTCTTCCTCTTCCTCTTCTTCTTCTTCGAGAACTTGAGTTATCTCTGTCCCTTCTTCTTGCACGGAAGCCGATCGTGCCAAGAGATTGGGTGTTGACTCGAGCGCCGCGCTCCAGCGCCAATTCATGTAGAGGAGCGAAAAACATGCGATCAAGCACCATATGTAGAAGGTATGCTTTCTCCTGGGCAACATGTCGGTCGATGTACTCTGCTGCCTGCTCGGTCGGGTAGCAGCAGCCTTCCGTTTCTTTCTGCACGCTGCAGCTGCAGCTGCGTGCGCTGCCTGAAAACGCAATTCGGGTCACCTCGATCCTTAACCGTGGCGAGAGGATAGAGGGAACTAAGGATGGGCGACCAAGCAGCGCGCGCGCGCGCGCACGTGGCGCGGAGCGACGCGCGAGAGTGAGACCCCGCAAGCAGCTGCCCCTGCTCAGCTGTCAAACGACAGCAGCCTCGTCACGAGCTCTGCATTCACTTTACCGTGACCGAACGTTTGTCATTCCTTAATCGGCTTTTCAATTATGCAACCCAAGCAATTGATGCGACCAGAGAGCGTGTCATCTTGCACGAAATCACACAAGCTCCGTCGTAACCTGATACTCGCTGCTACCTCGTAGCCTGCCAGCGAGTGTGACAGAAAATCTTATGCACGGACGCTGCTCTTGCTGCTGCTGCTGCTCAATTTTGACTATTCCCTTGCCCAGAAGGTGCAGAGGAAAACGAACAGAAAGGCTGGCTAGATAGATCTCAAGATCGTTTGAATGTGCAGCCAGTGACAGCCAGTTAGCCAGCCAGACATGTATACTGCGCGAACCACTTTCGGTTGGATTTTTAGCTTTAGCAGATAGCGCTGCGAGTATCGTCGAAGAGGACCGAGACAGTTGATTTGCATCACGGCCCCAAATGTAGAGCGACCCCACAAGTTCTCTCTCGTTGCAACTTATGCACGTGGCCAAAGATCTTAGAAGCGTCAATGAAACTTGGACCTTCCGCGACGGCCGTGCCATTCCGAATGATTGATAGCTCCACTTGCTTGATCGAGGTCGATGTAATGCGAAGTCCAACTCGATCACAAGGGCATAAAGAGGGCTTTCACAACTAGACCCGCGCTAATCCCACTTCACTCCTTGTTATTTGTTAAAAAGGCATTCCTCCTGTCTCTTATATCCATGACATCTTTGTCCCTTCTCGTGGTGGATAAAATCCTCCTCTACTCCAACCGTTTCCACCCAGGAAGGATTAAAAATAAAAAAAGAATCTCACGCTCGATTGGCCGCTGCGGCCAGCAAACGAAGCCCACTCGTACGCCCCCTCCCCTCCCCCTCGTCTTCTAGGCAAGCTCGGCGTCCCTCGCTGCCTGCCAGCCAGCCCGAGGGTAAGGAGTGGGGTAGGGCTCCTCTGACCCACCTTGCGCAGCACAACGGTCTAATGATCCGACACTTGGGACTTGTCCCTCCGAGGAGGCCCAATAAAAGCGGTTGAATGAACCCGGGTCTGCACAGTGGCATTGCGTGCACTTCGGGTTGGTTGGCAAGTGTGTCTGATGTGAATCAAAACGAACTACCTTCGGACGCTGGCAGAGCAGCTGCAGCACAGACTGCAGTCTGTTAACTCCGACGGTCGGTGGCGGTAGCGGTGGCGGTGGCGATTGCGTCTTCCGGACGAGCGCTGTCTATCCTCGAAAGGAAAGAAACGATGCCCTCATGTCGTCGGCCTGCGATGGTCGTGCTTGGCCTGGGAGCCTTGCTGCTCGCGACGTTGACGCTCATGTGGATGGAGGAACGTGCCATGGCCATGACGAATGAGAATGCAGAGGTGAACCTCGACCACTTGGATGAGTTCGCCAAGATCGCAAGCCTGCAAGAGCGCGTGGAGAGCATGCGAGAGCGCGTCTTGGCCGAGTATGGCCTTTCCGGAGACGAGGAGTTCTCTTCGTGGGAGACCTTTCAAGATATCATCGGTCACCAATGTTCGCCTTTGCGTCATTGCGGCCACAAAATCATGGACGGCGAAGTCTATTTCTTCGGAGGCGGTCTGTGGAACGCAAGCACCTCGAAACCGCGCTTTAGCCCGTACCCGTGCTGGATGTATCAGGTCCAGGGTTCGGAGCCCTGGATCACGGCCATGCTCGAGGCGGGTCACTTGGCAATTCTGATGGATATTGGCGATGCGAACGGCGATGATTTCAAGGCCGACAATCGCTTCATGCGACTCAAGGCTGCCTTTCCTCGGTCTGCCGCGGACGAGGCATCCATGCGTGCCCAAGTGATCGGCGCCATCGGGTCCGCGCCAATAAAGGTCTCGCGACTCACCTTGGTGGTACGCTGGCACGAAACATTTGCCGACAAGCAAAGCGCTGTTGCAGCGAGTCGCGTCATGGTACGTCTTGCCAATCGGCTGCCTGTATCGAGCGCAGAGGTACTCTGGGTAAATCAAGCCTTCCGCGCGGCTTCCCTAGACGCGGACGTCGATTCGAACGAGCTCGTCACGTCTGCGCTCAAGAGCGTCTCCATCTCGGAGCTGCAGCCACCGGGCTATAGAGCCATTGGAAAAGAAGAACTTGTGGCCTCGCAGCTTCGCGTTCTCGCAGGAGCGCAAAATGAGACTTTTCAGCTCAGTGCCGACGAGATGGTTGAGCGATTTCGCAGCGACGACGACGCCAGCGTTCTCTTCGTAAATACTGGCACTCAGGAGAGCGAAATGAGCTTTGGGGCCGACATTGCAATTGAGTTGGGGCGTGCACGCGCCGTGCAAGGCTGGACGCCCAATGTTCATTCGGACACGACAATCGTACTGGCTGGGCCTGACGCGCAGCACGTGCGAGCCTCGCTTCGACGTGCCGGCTTCTCGAGCGTCTGGATAGCAGAGGGCCAGGGTCTGCTCGATGCAGCACGGCGGCTCGAGAGCGAGGGCAAGGTGATTGACTTGCGTGCAACAAGTGTTCTGATGGGCGGTCTTGATGTTTTCGGGCCGAGTTTAGCAGCCCCTCGAGCTGCGGACCCGCTTGCCTTTGCTCATATTTTTCTGGAAAATGCGGTATGGAATGTGATGATGCGCAAGTACATTATGATGTCGTCTTCTTCGCGCGGGGCAGAGCACATTTGTGCGGTAAAAGAGGACTGCTCTCCTTGCACGCCTGTTTTGGGCGAGATCCCTTCGTCGCGTGTGACAAAGAAGCTCTTGCTCGAGTACCTACGCGAGCGCAGCACGCCCAACAAGATTGCTCTTCTCGAGAGTGAGCACGTGTACGACGGGACATGGGCCTCGCTTGTGGCCAGGAACGGGGATGCCAAGCTCAAGGTGCGCAGCAATTATTTGCGCATCAAGACCCGTCGATTCACTACTTTGACGCTCAGGACGTATCTTCGCAACACTGGAATGTACGTTGGCGAGGGACGGGCGGAGCGAAAGGCTGGCGAGGCAGATCTTCCGGCTTATGCTGGCAACAATCACCTTTTGCCAAAGGACATGGCCAAGTTTAATTTCAAGTATCCCAGCTGGCTTTCGGTGGCGCAGATGCAGAGACCTAGCCTTTGGCTCGGTCCTGCGCGAAGCATGAGTCCAATTCACGTGGATCACACCAATGGCGGCAATCTCGCGTACCAGGTTTTTGGCGCAAAGACCTGGGTGCTCTTCCCCCCTTCGGCAGACCCGCTCATGTATTTGCGGAACGCCAAGGCGCCGGTTGTTTGGTCGGCCTTGGACAACCCCTGGGCCTACGAAAAGTCGCAGCCAGCAATGGAGGCGTATCCCGACTTTCGATACGCCTTTTGTCTGTCTGTACCCGTCGACCTGCGCGCTGGTGAGGTGCTTTTCAACCCTTATGGATGGTGGCATGCCGTCCGCAATGATGAAAACTCGTTGATGCTCAACTTTTGGATCAAAGCTCAAATCGTCGATCTCTGATGAGCGCTGCGGTTGCTGCCACTGATAACAACGCAATTTCTGCTTATGCCCAAATCCAATTTTCTTGCTGTTTTGAAAAAGAAGATTCAGTCGCGAGTCGATGGGTGCATAAAGGCTGTTCGGCCACAAAGATGGAATGGGTAGTCTCAGCGATCCGTCAACTAAAGGTCTACCATTTACGGAAAATGACGCATCGCAATTATGCGGAACGCAAACCTTTTCCAGCAGCTTAGCAGCCAGCAACTTAGCAACCAGCACCTAGCAACCAGTAACCAGCAGCCAGTTGTAGGGTGCGAGCCAGTCAGTCTGCAACATTGGCTCGCGGTCTCAAAGTCAGTTTCTAGGTCAGTGGTTGGCGTGGGTTTTTGCTTTGGTGGGTGCGTGTGTGCGTGGGTGCTTGGGTAGGTTGGTCGTCACGCATGTCCCGCGTGTTGAGTGTTGTCGAAAATCAAAAGTTTTACCGGCTGCTTCAAGACCGCCTCTTTCATGACTGCTTTGATCGTCGGCAAGATGATGGTGCGCGAAAAGAGCAGAGCAGAGCAGACGCCATCTTGCTTGATTTGACAAATCGTGCGCTTCTCATCGCGAGGGCGACGACCAGAGTCGACCGCTCATGCCATGTGCGCGATGCGAAGTCAGTCTCGTGCAAAAACGCCAGATGACGCATAGCACGCTTCTCAACGCGAGCGAGACGACCAGCCTGAGATTCGACGACGAATGTCATGTGCGCGAAGCGAAGTCAGTCTCATGCAAGGACGTTTCGCTTTGAGCGAGCGCGACGATAAGCGCGCGCTGGAGAGACAGGCGACGTCTTAGAGTGCTTGCCGTCTGCTTTGCAGTCGGTTCCTGAGAAGCCGCGTGCGTGACTAATTGTGACGGCAGCGGCAGCGGTAGCGGCGCGTAGCTGGCTCAGCTTTTCTCTGTAAAATCGTCGATATGCCTTTGAACTGTATGCTTCTGTCCCCGAGGTACGACGAGAACGAAGAACTCTCGGCAGCGGAGATTACTTTGGTGTAAAGGCACGCTTGTAGGCGTTCGTTCTTGCGGCATCACGTTCGCTGCAAAAGTGCTGCTCAAAGTGCACGCAAACAATAAAAAGCAAGTTATTTTCTTGGGAGCCCCCCCCCCCCTCCACCCCCCCAAAAAAAGCTTTCTGCTCTTGCCAGGGACAGTCTTCAAGTAGGTACCCGAAGAAGGCCGCGACTTTCGCTAACGAAGCCCGGGACAAAGCCTGGTTCCTGCGTGATGCAATTTTTTCGGTTCGCGACCTTGCTCGCGGCATATCATTCATCACCAATCGAAAGCCCCGGCACCCTTTGTGCAGCGCTGCGGACTGATCACGCGAGCGTTGTTGCAGCTGCTGCAGCAGCTGCTGATGCGTGCGCTCAAGATCAACGTGGCGGCCTTGCGAAATCTGTCTCGGAACTCGGATCTTCTGTCGCGTCCTGGCTGCACTGTTAGCGTCATTTTTCTGCAATTCCCGAGAGGTGCGGGGCGTGCGTGCGTCACCGTGCCGTCAGTGAGAGAGCAAGTGGGTTCACGGTGGGTTCAAGGTGGGTGAGCGGGTGCGCTCTCTCAAGACATCCCCGCCATTACATGATGCAGCTGGAAGCCGGCTCCGACGCCTTTGATCCTTGGAAACTGCACTACGATGGTCTCTCCATTCGTTTTGCGCCTGAATCACGCCCGCCATGCCCCGTCCCTCAAGCAGCCAGAACCACCAAACGAACGAACGAACAATTGAGCGATCGATCGATCGAACGAGCGAGCGAATGATGGCGCGCCGCGACCGCCGAAGACGATTGCTGGTCGCAGCAGCTGCAGCATTTTTGCTAGCTTGCTGGCAGTGGCAGGGAGGTAGGCAGGCTGGCTGGCGCGGTGCGGCAGCGGCGGCAACGCTAGTGCGCGCTTTCACTCGCTTGCGTGCGCGTCTCCTCGCAGTGCACGCAACTTTGTGATGGCCGACGGCCTGGCAGTGTAGCGATGGATCGATAACCAGGATGGAAAGAGCGCGGCCCAGACAGCGCTTTCCGAGGGGCGAGACGGGCCTTGCATGCGCCACACGTGCACTCCACGACGGCGACCTCACCCATCGCTGCCGCTGGCAGGCAGTCCTGCCGGTTTTTGCTGCGCTGGTCCTGGCCGTGATCAACTTTCGTTGGTGCCGGTGAGAGAGCGATGGGCTCGGCGGCTCGAAGCGGCCGATCGATAGATGATGCGCGAAGTGATTAGAATGGACGGCGCGCAGCAAGTGAGGGCGGTCACGCAGCTCAGCAGCTGGCCCATCATGCCGTTGCTGGTTGGACGCATGAATGGATAGGTGGAAGGAAGTAAGGAAGGAAGGATGGAGGGAAGGATGGATGCATGGATGCATACACGGCCAGTGAAAACATGATGGATTTTATTTTTTTCTCTTTCTCTCGTGCTTTCTGGGGTGTCGCTGTCGGTTCGCAGCCAGGCCGTGCGCGAGGCTCGCGTCCCGCGGGCACTCGACGCCGTCCCGAGTCCATGCGCGCGGTGTCCAGGCCGAGACTTGGCCTCGGCCTGCGCGAAGGAGGGCGAGCTCGAAGCGCGGTACGGGAGCTCAGCTCCGGCGGCACTGGCGCCACGGTGAGCGAGCGCAAAAAAATGGCGAGTTTGTGTTTCCTGGTCCTGGCTTTCCTTCCCCCTTCTTCCGCTTTCTCTTTGCCTCTTCCTGTCTCCCTGTGAGGCGATAAGTGCGAGCCAGATGAAAGAAAAGGAGAAAGGAGAAAGGAGGGAAAGGACGAGACGGCCACTAAGCTAAGCGGAGCAAAATGGACGCCGAGGTCCCGTCGCGCACGCGAGCTGCGCCCTGCTCTGCTCTGCCTTGCGCTGCTCTTGCAAGCCCGGCCTGGCTCGACTCCCAGGCCGTACGTTCGGCTCGGCCGGCCGCGAAAGCGCGAGGAGGCAGGCAGGCAGGCAGACCCCGATCGGCGGCGCGCAGGACCCTCCGAAAGACGCGAGGCGCTCACGCGCTCTCCTCCGAGATCGAGGCAGCGGCACCTTTGGGGCGGAAGCGGACTCAAGCAAGCAAGCAAGCAAGCAAGCAAGCAAGCGCGAGGCAAGCAGACCCACATAGCCGGGCGAGCGAGGCAGGGAGCCCGCCTGTGCGGCCGCGCTGGACTCGCTCGAGCGCCCAGCCCGCCCACCGAGCCCGAGCCAGGGAGCGAGCGAGTCAGGCAGCCGGCAATAGGAGGAAAGCATGCTTCTGTGGCGCCATGAAAAGCTCGTGGTGGCGTTCTTTATCGCCACGCTCGCCGGGTGGAACCTGTCGACCATGTTTGCGAGGAGCGAGCAGCTCCTGCGCAACGAGCTCGCCATCCACGCGACGTACGTGGCTCGCAACGAGTCGCCCATGTACAACATGAACCTGCTCGCAGAACTCGACCTCGGCCCGAGCTTCGAGTCGAACCCGCGTGAGGCGGGCGACGTTCGTATCGAGCTCATCGCCATCGACAGGAGGCGGAGTTCGAACGTTGGAGCAAACTTGCGGAGCAACGCCGATGACAGTGATGATGGCGAGGCGCGTGAGCCCAATTTTCACGCTGACGGCACCCAACCGATGCACGATTACTCGAATATTGACTCATCGCTGGAGGACCGGCCCAGAGGGAATGAGAATGATGAAGGCGGCCTTGAAATCGAAATCGACGAGGTCGCGACAGAAGAAAACAACAGCGTTCACACACTCACGCTGCTGACGGGCCCCTGGTACGAGGAAATGTGGGCCAAAAGTGGTCTCGATACGCGGGTGCAGCGAATCGAGGAGAACATGTCGTACTGGGCATTCCCCACGAGCGAAAAGGTGGTCCTCGTATGGGGCGCCTCAAAGCTCATGGCGCGTGACCAGCAAATGTACCTTCCCACGCTCGAAGGCGCAGGATGGGGCGTGCAGCGAATGAAGGGGGACGTGCCCCTCACAAACCGCGCACTGAGTCAAGTGTCGAACGCTTTTCTGCTCTGCATGGCTCCGCAAGAGAATTGTCTCTTTGCGAACTGGCCGAACCACGTCAAGCGATATCAGCGCGTGAATCGCGTGCCTGGACTCCGCGAGACGCTGTGGAGCAAGGACAGCTTTTGCCGAACCATGAAACAAGCCATTCGTGGGGACCCGCGCTTCGCCGAAGACGTCTTTGAATGTTGGGTGTTTCCGGGCGAGTGGCGAGAAGCGCATGCGTATGCGACCGCACATGATGAAGTGTCGTTCATCAGCAAGCCGCTTGCGAGTTACGGCGGCATTGGCGTTACTGTGTTGAATGGCGCGCGAGATTTGCGGCGCGTGCATGGGAGCTCTCGCATTCTGCAAACGTACCTTTCGCGCCCGTACCTGATTCATCAGCGCAAGTGGGACTTGCGCGCCTATGTATTGGTGACTTCGACGGTCCCGATGCGTGCATATGTGCACGAGCGCGGAATCGTGCGCTTTGCGTCGCGAGATTACAACGAGCAGGCACGACGGGCGAATCAGGTGCTTACAAACACGCACGTGAATAAGCAGTTTGCGAAACAGAACGTGACAAGCATCACATGGTCATTCAAGGATCTTCGGGATCAACTGACTGCGGACGGGCATGACGCCGACGCCCTTTTCCTTGACATGCAAAAGTCAATTTCTACCGTTCTTTTGAGTGGCGAAAAGGCGTGGCAGTCGTTTTACCAATCAAAGCAGCAAGCCGAGTGCGTCAACTGTTACCAGATTCTTGGCATTGATTTGATTGTCGATGAGAATCTTAAAACTCGCGTGCTTGAGGTTAACGCGCAGCCGAGCCTCCGCATGTCAGATGACGAGCAAGATCACTATAGTCAGACGAAGCAAGTGATGCTTGCAGATACTCTGGGCATGTTTGTGGAGACGAACAGTTCTGAGGCAAAAGAGCTTCTCGACGCCGTCAAGGGCATCGACGTAGATGTGCTCCAGGCATTGGACACGCGCCACTGGGAGTACCTGATCTCTTACATGAACGAGCGGAAGCGTCCGGGCGGGTGGGAAATGGTATACCCGAATTTGACTTTCGAAAAGTACCACGATGCCTTTTTAGATCATCTCGAATCAACGCGGGCTCGATTTGCTTTGCAGCGTGTGCTTATGCACCTCGAGAAGAAGTTTGCGGCGCAATCGCAAGAGATCTCGCTTGATTCTTTGTAACCTCTTGTTCGTGAGTATTTTTCCTGAGAGGAAATGGTGGTGTCCTCCTTCATGATCCATTCTGTGTCTAAGATTTTTGATAGAAAAGGTTTCTCTTATTATTCGTGCCAGTCGTTTTCCTCTCCGTCTTGCCAGAGATTTGTTTTAGCACACTCATGGGCGCGCTACCCTTTGCGCTTGAGGTCGCTCTTTACATGGCTTGCTTGGGCTTGAAGAGCTAGCTCATTGGCTGCTTTTGAATCAGAGACTCTTCTGGCTGTGCGTGTATGTAAAAACATTGCGTTGCGGCGAAACAATTGCGTTGCGGCGAAATATTTGCGTTGCGGCCGAACGTGGGATGTCTCTGAGCGAGATAGTTTGCGGATGAGAGATTATTCTCTCATCTCGAGTCTCATGACGAGTTTTTCAATAAAAGGTTTGATGCGATTTTATATCTGAAAATGTAGGATGATCAGACTCAAATGAGATTTCCTTGATCCCTTTACAAGCCAAGCTAAAGATCTACAGTCTCACGTCCGGCACAAGGGCGCCGGTTTTTTTGCTCGATAGTGCTAGAGTTCAATACGAATTGGTGCGTCGTATTTTGTTTCTGTTCGGACGCTGTCTTGGTGGCGGCATTGCCTCTGTGATGCTTGTGGTATTTGGATCTGCATTTGAAGGCGATGGTGTTTCATTGGTCTGGTCTTGTGCGAGACGCAAAAGCGCCTCGTCCA
Organism: Aurantiochytrium sp. KH105; assembly: GCA_003116975.1. Classification (NCBI taxonomy): domain Eukaryota; class Bigyra; order Thraustochytrida; family Thraustochytriidae; genus Aurantiochytrium; species Aurantiochytrium sp. KH105. Next base: position 180,264 of record BGKB01000101.1, read on the forward strand.
GTTGTTCGGGTGTCAGTGCCGCAACTTCCTCATTGCTGGCTCGACTCAATGCCCACAACAGGCGCGCGCGGTCATTTGGAGAGGGAAAATTGAGTTCGGGAAAGGAGGGTCCAAAGAGAGACTCTGCACAGGCGTCAAAGGCCAACGCAGCGCGGAGTTCTGTGGCAAAGGGACCGAGTACTTCGCAGCGGCCATGGCACCATATCACAGCGATAAAAGAGCGGTCCCTTCGGACATACTGGACACCGTTATACCTACATTGGACAAAGCTGTCTTCGGAGTCATCGTCATTGGGACCGCCTTGATTTCCGTCACTTCCACCGCTACCTCCACTGCTGTAGCCGGTCCCTCCTTGGAATCTGTCTGTGCGAACTGATATTGATGAATCAGAGCTTCCATGTGTGCCGAGGGACTCATGACCGCTCGAGCTGGCGTCTGATCCTGGACGCGTTGGCACAAAGGGTAGGGCGGCGTTACGAAGGCGGTCGATGACGGATTCAACATGAATGTGCTGAGATTCCGCACTTGCTTGCGAGTCTTGTCGTTGCCTGCGGCGTCTATGCGTTGTCACATGGTGACGGTCGCCCTCGTCGCCGGTTGTGTTTGAGTCTGTAGTAGCGGTAGCATCTTCGTCGTCATCGCCGTTTACGTCGATGCTAATGATGGTACTTGTGTCTGCAGGTCGGGGATCTGAACGGGAGGCATCTGCAGAGTGTCCTTGTTCAAGAACAAAGGAGACGCGGCGATTGTCGCGGTCCTGCGCGTTGGCGTCCATTGTGTGAATCCTGGCAACGGCGAGACGTGGTAAAGGGGGTTTGGGTGCTCAAAGTCTGACTGTCTAACAAAGGGGAGGGAGCAGTAGGAGGGTGAGGAGCCGCGACCGACCAGGAGGGCAGGCGTGGAGGCCCGGCAGGCAGGCAGGCCGGCAGGCAGGCAGGCAGGCGCGCAGGCGGGAGAGAGAGCCGCCGTCTTTGCTCTGTGCGCGCGCGCAGGCGCAAGAGGGAGGGAGGGAGGGAGTGCAATCGCCTTCTTTCTTGGCCAAGTTCACGCGTCTCGTCCGCTTGCCTCTCTGTGTCTCTCTTTCGCTCGCTCGCCCTCGCTCGCCGCGCGCTCTCTCTCTCCTTGCCGGTCCTGCGAGGCCTCGGCGCGCGCGCGGGGGCGCGTGGGAGGTCGAAGGCGCGCGGGCGGTCGAGCGGGGCGACGGGAAGCGCAGCGGCGCCGGAGAGGAGCGTGGAAAGAATGGCGTCTGCTGGCTTGGCCGGCGCGCTGCTTGCCTGCCCCCCAGCGCCCCGCCGCCAGGCGCCGCGAGCCTCGGTCGCCTCCACTGGGTTTCCACGCCCCTCTCCCGCAGCTCAGGCCGCCCTCGACAGACCCGCGCGGGAGACGTGGCAGTACGAGCTTGACTTTGGGGCTCGCTAGGCCCCCGCCACGTCCTTCGTGCCCCCCTCACCCCCACCTCGGGCGCATCAGAATGGAGCCGCTGTGGTGGCTGAGAGTCAACGCGCATCGCGAAGCGGGTTTCGCTCGGGGTGCGGAGCCACAGCAGACACCACGCTTCGAAGGCTGCGGGCGCGTTGCGAGGCGCGAGGCGCGGCGCGAAGAGGATTCGCTTAGGAGTAGGCACAGGCAGCGATCCCGCAGACGCCGCGAAGCAGCTCGCCTGGCGGGCGCTTTGCGATGCGGCTCGAACGCTTCTCACAGCAACAGGACAGCCGGCGACGCGGGAAGAGCGCAGAGGCGCGGAGAGGGAAACGCCCAGCCAGGCACGCAGATCGAGCCAGCAAGCCGGCGACGTCCGGACGCCGCGCCGGCCGCGCAGCCGCGCCGGATCTGCGAGGACGGCCCTCCAAGCGGCCAGCCTTGCCTTGCAGGCCGCTGCCGCTGCCGCTCGACAGAGCCGCCGTTTTCGGCAGAACGTGCAGGCCTGGCCCGCCCTCCGCGCCGCCCTCTCTGGTCTCTGGAGGCTGGATGTGGGCCGCAGGCGGCCGAGGGGGCGGGCCTCACGGCGACTTGCGGCGCCGAGGGCTTGCCAACCGCTCCTCGTCCCTGTGAGCGGCCGGCGGCGTCCGGCCGCTGATGCCGCCGGCCGCGGCGCTCGCGGCTGCTGCGCGCGAGGCCGGCCACGCCATGGCGTCGCGGCGGCTGCCTGTCTGCCCGCCTGTCTGCCAGGGAGAGAGACGGAGAGAGGAAGGAAGGGAGGGAGGGAGGGAGGGAAGGAGGTTTCTCGTCGAATGAGGGAGATAGCAAGAGGGGGGAGCGCAGCCGTGGGGAGAGAGAGGGGGACCTTGGCAACGGCGAAAAGCAGTAGCGAAAATGGGGACTGCGGGGATCGAGGCAGACTGGCGTGGGCGCGCAGAGGAGGCATTCGCAGCTTGAGGTTGGAAATGAGCTGTTTTGTGGAAACTTAGCTGTGGTAGGAATTAAGTATGGATGACTGCTCTGTGGGCGCTTCGCGAATTATTCTTGATTTTCTTGTCAATCTACTGAGGTAAACTTTTGCTAGTGGCAGCGTGGTGGGCGTAACCTATACGGCCGCTGTCTGGCCCCCGATAGGTTCTCCGCTGTGTTGAGGGAAAATGCATCCAAAAGCAGCGCTGTTTGGCGCTGCTGCGGACCGCAAATTCTTTTAGCGGCATGTACTTTGCGATTCGGCCCCGCTGCTTGAGCCCTCCAGCGGCCAAGCACCACAGAGCGCAGCGAAGCGCTACGTTGCCCCTGTCGTCGGCCCCGCATCTATCGCTGCCGCGCGAGCGCGCGATGCCCTACCTCCCCCTCTCCGCCCTACGCGTCTACGTTCGCGGGCGCGGATGAGATAGACCGATCGATACTGGTGGGGATGGTGGTATGTATAGTCAGAGAGTAAGGCAAACAGCGAGGGCGGGAGGGAGAGAGAGAGAGAGAGAGGACTCGGAGGCCAGAAGAAAATAGACGACCAGAAGCGACGCGCGCGTTCGTCCCCAGCCGTCTCGCTCCCTCTCCCTCTCCCCCTCTCCCACTCCCCTCCTCCTGTCTACCTCCGCGTCCGCACCTCAGTCGGGACGGAAGGGTTTCATAATGGGTCTTATGGCTAGCTATGGGAAACCACTATTTTTTTTTTTTAATTAATTGATGCCTGATTCGAGGGACGTTGGGGAGGGTGCGTTCTTCGTAGCTGGTACTGGCGGGCCTTTTGCGGGCTGCTTCGCGATGTCATGGCCGTGTGCTGCTTTGCGATGTCGCGGCCGCGAGGCAGCGCGAGGCAGGTTTCTGACTAGAGCAAGGTGGCAGGATCGCCCCAGCGAGATGTTTTGCTGACTGTGCAGGTTCGAATCATTGTGTTCGATGACGGAGATGGCGTTTCGTTGGAGGAAAGCACGTAGGGTTGTTGCTGTTTAATCAAATCATGTACGAGCGATTTCGGCGACTAAGGCGCGTGTTTTTCTTGCATTGATTTGATCTCGACAGCGAGTCAGGCATTTGCCCTGGCAAGATGAGTTGCTGTCTATGGAATTTCGAGCCATTGTGTGCGTTTGAGAAGACGGCAGCTCGCTATCTCTTGCTTTTTGAAATTAAAATCAAATTAAGCAGGGAAGCTCCGCCCGATTCAACTGCTCTTCTTGATTTCAAGCAGCAGATGAGCACACTGGTTAGGAAACAAGAGCAGAGGCTGAATTATCGACGAAACGTGAAGGATAGGAGGGGCCAAGGAATTGTCCAGGATGCGAAAGCCTTTGCCTCACGGCAAAGGCGGTTTCTCTCGCGAGGAACTCTAAACACGAGCGGCCCCGATAAGCCCATCGATCAAGAAAGCTGGCAGCCTTGTTCCGAATTGGAAGGTGCTCAAGAGAGGATTGAAAGCTATAAAAGAGAAGATGCGAAGGAGGACGAACCAATCTGTACCCGTTTATTCCAATGGCAATGTAAAGGTTACCTTCGCCAGAATCATCTCTCGATAGAGGAATAATCTTGTTGTAAAGTGAAACATGGATCGTAAGCATACATATCATTAAGCTTGGAGGCGTTGCTATAGGTTCTTTACTCTCTCCAGACCCTGGATAGCGACAGGCTCAGCGCGAGAACGCACGTCTTCGCACTCACTTTGTCTCGCTACAAAAGTAGCGGATTTACAGTTAGTTCCTTTTCTCCCCTTTCAATTGTTTAAAGAGGCTTCTCGCAGCAGAAAGCGATCAGCAGCAAGGGAAAGCGAAATGGCGCTGCTGCATCCCTTTGACTCTGTTCTGCGCAGCGTTCATCGAACGCCTTTCCTCTGCGTGCCGTACTCGGCCGATCCTTGAATGCGGGGCCCGCGTGTGGGGACTGAACTGGCGCGGCAGGCAGAAGGCTGACGGTCAGAGCGTCCGCGATGGACCCTACGATGCGTCGAGCCGACCACAGTCCACTGTGGAGCAAAGAGCTGCAGGCCGCAGAGCTGCGGAGGCCAAACGCACTGGCCGCGGCGCCCTTCAGTGGCTTGGCTAGCTGCGTGTTTTCTGCGGGCACACAGCAGTTTCTCACGCTGCGCAGGAGGGCGGCAGCGTCCAATCGGGGGGGGCGGGGCCAAGGCCGCGCCGAGCGTCCTTCGCGCGCGGAATGCACCTCTGAAGCGGCGCCGGACGCGCGGCGCACTCTGCGGCTGCGGGCGGCCGTCCTCTGCGGCTGCGGGCGGCGAGGGGCGCGGCGCGAGTCTTGCGCGGGGGGGCAGGCGCGACGTCGAGGCCGAGTCTCCGCGCGCCGCTGGCGAGGGCGCGGCCGCGCGAACGAACGAAGGGCGCCAAGAAAGGACGCAGCGCGAGCGCGACGACGCAAAGGCGAGGCCAGGCGAGCGACGAGAGCGCAGAAGCGAGACCAGAGGCCGCCACGCCGCCGGCGAGACGCCGCGCGCCGCGGCGCCGCGCGAGAACGCGGCGCGGCGCGGCGCCAGGGCAGATGTGCGGATGAATCAGTTTGGTGGGGAGGGGATCGAAAACGGGCGCCCCTTGCCGCACGCTTGGCGCAGATGGATGCAGATAACTTTGCCCTCCCGTCGCGCAGGGAAGAGCCCCGCCCCGGCGGGCCTCCCAGGGCCCGGCTTCTCAGGCGCGAGCGCCGCGCGGGCAGGGCCTGCGCGACGTGGCACCTGATGCGCGCATGATGCGGCGGCGGCACCTGATGCGCGCTCGCGGGTGGATGATTGCTTTTGCGCGGGGAGTCATCCATCGATCGATTTCCCGCGGCAGCCGCGCCCCGCGCCGCCGCCATGCGCGCCGCCGACGCGCCGCGCTCGCGCGCGCGCGGAGACATGGCACGCGAGCATGGCACGAGGCATGGCATGCGCCCGATGCGCGCGCGCCATGGCGCCGCATGCATGCCATCCATGATCATCATCTCGCGCGCGCTCGCATGGGCGCCGCCATGCACGAACATGCGCCGCGATGCCGCCTCGCCTCGCCGCGACGCCCGGGAGACACTCCGCGCGGCCAGAGAAAGCCCGGGCGCGCGCGCCCGGCGCGGCGGTGCGGTGCGTTGGCCCCGAGCGCGCCGCAGCAGGGCAGCGCTTGTCAAAAGTCTGACCTAGGAGCTGAAGGTGCAAGAATCGCGAAGCAGCGTGGGTGGAAAATCGCAGAAACTCGCAGAAAGGGTCGCGCCTCGCACCATGTTTTCCTCGTTTCGGTATGTGTTGTGTGGGGAACATGAGAGAGAATGACGTCACATTTGGTGAGGGTTACAGACGAAATGTAGGTGGAGTTGTGGTGCGTATTGACCACAACAAGCCTGTCGGGACTGCTGTTCATGGGCATTACAACTCGTCCGCATTGCGATAGCACTTTCGTTTTGTTTGTTTTTCAATTTTCGGAGGAGTGACAATCATCTTCACTCTTCACCATATCATGCATGGACTACACATGCAGAAGCGAGACGACGCAAAGAATGGTCAACAGAGTCGATGAACAAAGTGATCTCATGTGCTTCGTGCTCCGAGTGCTCACTGCACGAATATCATTTTTGTTTCGCAAACATTTGCAAAAACGATTATCGATGACGCGGAGTTTTTGCGGACAGATTTGATTCTGCCTGCGTCGGTCTGCAACTTGTTGTCGAGTCCCTACTGCTTGGCTTCGGTGGTGGCTAGGTTGGACCCCAAACCCATCTTTATTAGATGATGCTATGCTAGGACGATTCTTGGCGCGGACTATCGTCGCTTCCAACACCAGTTCGTCCAACGGATACTTTTGTCGTGCACCAGGATCTCAACGCATACTTTGGTGGTGATGCTGCGCGGAGCCGATCGCTCGCGTCTAAGCTAACTTGGTTGACGTACTTACGCATCCATGCTCTAAAGTAGCTTCCCTCCCGGCGCTAGAAAACTGAGGCTACCCACTCCCTCTCTGTGGTCAAACAACGGAAATTGGAGGTCTGCCTTTGTTTTGATTCGCTAGATTGTAGTTGACACCGAGCTTTTGGAGAATTTTCTTTGCATCACACCCACGTCAGGTACATGCCATTGCCATAAAAGGACTTGATCGATGTGTGCGAGTTGGATATCTGGCTACCCTACGATGCAGTTATCTCGGGACCTTGTTCTGGGTTCGAGTGCTTCGGGTGATTTGGGCCTGCTGGCGGACGAACCCGCATATGCGTGGCTTCGTGCAGCTTTGACTATGATTCATGCTATGAATAGCATGGTGAAAGGAAATGCGCGGGCTCGTGTAAAAGCGGCATTTAAGGTGATGGAATAATGTGCTGGGCCTTCGTCAAGACGGCATTACTGACGGAATGATACTCTGGTATTGACGCAAAGTCTGATTGAAAGAAAAAACAACAAAGATGATTCGTGTAAACGTAATAGAAATCTCCCCTCCGCGCGTAGCGCGATGGGAAGGAAGAAGTTGGAGTCTCTCGCTGCTGCTTGGAGACTGTAGTTGTTTGCCTAGGTTGCAAAGGAGTCGAACGGTACCCTACGATGCAGTTATCTCGGAACCTTGTTCTGGGTTCGAGTGCTTCGGGTGATTTGGGTCTGCTGGCGGACGAACCCGCGTGTGCGTGACTTCGTGCAGCTTTGACTATGACTCATGCTATGAATAGCATGGTGAAAGGAAATATGTGGGCTCGTGTAAAGGCGGCATTTATGGTGATGGAGTAATGTGCTGGGCCTTCGTCAAGGTGGCATTATTCAGCAATGCGCTGGGCCTTCGTCAAGGCGGCACTACTGACGGAATGATACGCTGGTATTGACGCAAAGCCTGATTGAAAGAAAGAACAACAAAGATGATTCGTGTAAACGTAAAAGAAATCTCCTCTCCGCGCGTAGCACGATGGGAAGGAAGAAGTTGGAGTCTCTCGCTGCTGCTTGGAGACTGTAGTTGTTTGCCTAGGTTGCAAAGGAGTCGAACGGTACCCTACGATGCAGTTATCTCGGAACCTTGTTCTGGGTTCGAGTGCTTCGGGTGATTTGGGTCTGCTGGCGGACGAATACGCGTGTGCGTGGCTTCGTGCAGCTTTGACTATGATACATGCTATGAATAGCATGGTGAAAGGAAATGCGCGGGCTCGTGTAAAAGCGGCATTTAAGGTGATGGAATAATGTGCTGGGCCTTCGTCAAGGCGACATTACTCACTGACGGAGTGATACGCTGGGCCTCGTTAGGGCGGCATCATTGCAGTGGGTGCGACTTGTGTCACACGCGTTGATTGTGTTGCGATGCGCATTGCGGTTCGCACTATGGTAGGTGCCTTGGTCCTACACTGCGTGTTGCCTTGGTCCTCCAGCAGTTTACCACCTGGTGTTAAGGTGATGGGTAGCTCATCGTGACGGGCATCGTCAAGAAGATTCATAAATTATGGTGTCAAGGATTGACACCGAGCTCTTCGCAATTTTATTTCTTATCAAGCTGGCCTCGCAAACGTTTCCTCGCTTTATGCATATGTTCAATGTCAGACTACAAAAAGGCGACTCATCTCAACTTGTCAAGCTCTGTCTAGTCTGGGGCCCATTCAACTGCAGACAGACCAACACAATTCTCATCGTTCACGCCGCCTCATGGATTGTGCGTACATAGAATGCTCAGGTCGAGCAGCTGTCACTCTTGTCTCGCGTACGCTCACGTTCTGTGGCTGCTCGAGGCACTCCACCTCGAAGTCTCGGAGTAGATCTCGTTGCGTGTGCAACGCATAATTGGCCAAGGTGAATTATTGACCGTCATTGAAAGACCAAGCTGCTCAATCGCCAGTGTAGCAGATGCAGGCAAGCTTTAGGTAGGCATGTGCAGATAGTGTAAATCGTGACTGAGAGGCTGCTCTCGCTCGGTTAACCGGATGTTCAAGCAAAAATTGGCTCTGCGAGCATGCGAGATTTTGGCCGCATGTGCTCAAACTACTTTGCGCACCAATCTGCGAACCTCTTTGCGTCAACAATTTGGATGCAAATTTTCATCTTTTACTTGCGCACCACATACAAGTCAATCGAATGTGCAAGCAAAAGCGCTTGTTGCGCCCGTCTTCTCTCAGTGTCATTCACCATTCTGCAGGCCTTATTTCAACGAGTGCTTGAACCCAAGTATGCGCATCAACTTTTGCACTTCATGCAGCAAGCTCATCTGCATTCCATCTCGAACCATCGCGCGCCAGCATGCAAGCCTCCTACCAGGCAATCCCCGCCTTGGTTTCTCGAACTGTTATTGACGCAAAGTCTGACACTGACGGAATGATACGCGGGGCCTCGTTAAGGCGGCATCATTGCAGTGGGTGCGATCTTGGATCGCACGCGGAATGAGTGCGATTCCCATGGTGTTCGCACACTGGGTGTGCACTTTGGCTCTGCTTGTGCGTGGATGCTATAGCAGTTTACCACCTGGTGTCAAGGTGATGGGTAGCTCATCGTGGCGGGCATCGTCGATTACACTGCAAGCTGCACGATCTAGACAATGTTGCACGTCGATCACGCAAGGCTGCATGTCAGAATACAAAAAGGCGACTCATATCAACCTCTGTCTCGTCTGTGGCCCATATATTCCCTGACACTGCACAGGGCACGGCGTTCTTGCTGCGTGCAGTCAAATTTCTTCCGAGATTGGTCGGTCTCCCGAGCCATTTGCGGGGCTGGTCTGTGTCGTGATGTATGATGGCCCAGATCAAGTTTCCATCTCGGTGAAGATCAGTCTTGCAAGACTGCGGCGCTGGGTGCCACGGCCAAACAGAGTCCGTTGTTCCGTGCGAAAAGTTGTCTGCGACGGGCGACTGACCTCGTGAATCTGCGCTGCTCGAGTGATTTCACGACACCGCTCGTTCACCTTGAACTCGACGCGCCAGTCTCGCGACATTGTGATTGAAACGAACGTATCGGAGGCATCGCGAGCCCTGATTCGTACTTTCAAAAAGTTGCTCATGTTCCATCTGCGCGATTGTAGGCCCTAATTTCTGCGAGTCTTTTTGCCAAGCACGTAATCGGTCTCGTTTTGTCCGACGCAGATGCAGACAGCAGCCCGCGGCTCTTTCCCTCTCTCTTTCTCTCCAGGCTGCACTTCCGATGCATTTTGGGCGGCCAAATTGCTTTTGCACACAAAGGATAGCGCGACAGCTATGTAAAGAGCACTTTCTGGCTGCACCTGGCTGACCGACTCGAATCTGATTCGAGATGATTACAAAAAGACGACTGGTCTTGAGCGCTCAGTCTCGGTTCCGTAGACGGAAGCGCACGATCAGGATTCGCAGTCGGCCGTGGCCAGTGCAGGGTTAGCTGTAACTCGTGGCGCTGCGTGCATCGGCGTATAAGAAGATGACAGTACACCGGCTTTTTCTTGGCGAGCCGACCCGCCGAGAAGATTGAGGTTTGCTACGCTGTGCCGTCCAACCATTGCGTATGCATGCTGACAAGCGTGAATAACACGCTGCGCCCGATACCCGTATTGGAATAGAATGGCCAGGTCTGTCGGTCGGTCGTTGTGCAAGCATGGTTGACGAGCAAAACGTGCTGGAGTCGGGCTGATGTTGAATCGAACCCAAGGCGTGAAGAAGGTCATAAGTGCGACTGCCCTGCGATGTACTTGACGCGTCCACCAAAGAGCAGAGTTGACAGGGGCCGGTTAAATTGACTTCCACGACGCTTCACGCTTCATAACGGACCTGAATATACGCGCACGCGCCACCAGGTTTCCGAGACGCCTTTTATTCCGCCTCGGGCTCGCGAATTGGCTGTAGTATACATCATCACGCCTGACGCGGCCGCGGCGTGCTGCCGCGGCGTGCCTGTACCGGCCTCATCACATTTCCTGCTTCTCTGTCAAGCTCGCGGCACTTCCATCAAGTGCCGCGCAGATCACAGCTGACCAACCCTGCTTCCCGTCCGCCCGCGCGCCAGCCACTGCCAGCCGCCTCGGGCTTACCTTCTGCCGCCCGCTGCCGCCACCGCCGCCGTCGCCACATGTCTATCGAGCGAGCCGCAGCCGGCGGCGATATGGCCGGCGTGTCTTCGGTCGGTCGGGTTCGGAGATAGCTGCGCCGGAGCATTTGCGCAGAGCAACGAAGGTCTGCGACGAGGCGAGGATGGCGCGCATCCACCAGCCATGCCGGCGCGCAAGAGGGCAAGAAAAGAGCAAGCAAGAGAGAAACTTTGGTTCGAGTCGCCATCTCCGATGCGGCCCATCATCGGGCTGCTGCAAGCTGTGGCCAATCGATGAGCGGCAAATGGACGGCGCCGGCTTGTCTTCGTTGGGGCGGGCGGCTTTATTGGATTCTCGTCCACCAGCGGAGGCTCTGGCTCTGATCAACTCAATCACAGTCAACTTACAGTCAACTCGATTCGATTCGGTTCGACTCACAATCAATGATTCGATTCGGTCAAGCGCGACGCGCCATGGGCAAGAAAAATCGGAAAAGGAAGGTTTTGCAAGGAAGCGCGACTCGCTTTGGCTCTGCTCAACTCAACTCCACTCCATTCGGTTCAACTCGCAATCATCTCGATTCGGTCGGGCGCAACGCGCCCTGACATGGGCAATAAAAATCAGAAAAGGAAGGTTTTGCAAGGAAGCGCGACTCGCTCTCTCTCTCCTTCTCCCACTCGCTCAAGAACGAACGACTCGCGGAGAGAACGATTCGACTGCACTACAGCGTCTCTCTCCCCCCCAAGCACCTGCGCCCTCTCGGCGTGTCTTTCTTCTCTCTTTTTTCTCCCGCGACCTCGCCGTCTCCCTCCCTCGCAGCTCCTTGCGCGCCAGGCTCACCACGATCTCCCGCGGCCTCGAGCCGGCGCGGCCCGCGAGCGGGGGCCAGCCAGGAGGCTCGCGGGCCAGGTGGGCGGGCGCACACGCGCGGGGGCCGGCCGCGCGAGCCTGGACCGGGTCGAGGCGCCTGTCGATGCCTCGCCGCGCGTGCAGGAATGGCCGCGCGCAAATGCCGCGACCATGGCCGTGGCCACGGCGCGAGGCGACGGCCGCGGGAGGCTCGCGCGGGCGGAGCGGCGAGGCGAGGCGTGGAGGCACGCGCCGCCCGCGGGGAGGGAGCCGGGCCGGCGCGCGCCAGGCGGAGTCGAGTCGAGTGGTCGCGGGCTTGCTTACCACTTGCTCCTCGCGCTTTCTTTTATCGTGGAGAAGAAAGAGCAGGAAGAGCGAGCGATGCTGCCGTGCGTGCGTGGCGCGCCAGGTACCAGGCGCAAGCCCGTGCGCGCGGAGCGGACGAGTGGCAGGCGTCGGACGCGGCACGGAGAGAGGCAGCGAGGAAGCTGTGCTGGGAGATGTTCTTCCTCGAAAATGCTGCGTCGGCCTCGAGTGGACGGGATGAGTGCGGCGCAGGAGGTCCGAAGCTGCAATGCACTGCCGGCAACGCTGAGGGCCTGAGGTGCGAAAGTGGGTAGCTTGCTGATGCTCACGATGGCTACGCGCAAGCTCTCTCTGGCGGTCAATTTGCCAGTCAACCGGCCACAAGCCAGCCCTCCACGCAGCGCTCTGCAGCTGCAACAAGCTCCATCGCCCCACCCGTTCGCCCGGAGAGAAAGCCCGTACGGGCCACTCGATTACCAACCAGTCATCTCGCCCGCGCCGAGCACATACTACATACTCGAAGCGCTCGTGTCCGTGCTGGCCGTGATTCGAGCGTCAAGGGCCCAAGTAAGCCTCGGTATTACAGCCACCATGGCCACTGCCAGCCAGCCAGCCACGGTCACGTCTACACATCAAAATCTATGCAAAAAGCTGCGCTGTGCGACTTGACTTTCCTCGAGCTCCGTGCCGAGGCCCGACCTTGTTCCCGCGCGACCGTCACCATCCCTCCAACCTTTGTCGGCCGCGACTCGCTGTCGCTGCCGCCGTCGCTAGCACTTGCAGCTGCAGCTGGCTGCTGCAGTTGCTGCCTTTGCTCACGTCTACTCGCTCGCTTGCCGACTCGCCGGTCTCGGTCGCGTTGTCGCTCGCTGCCTTGCGTTCGCCGCGAGACTGGCGGGAGAGCCGCTCTTCTTCCCGAAGCGTCAGGCCCCGGCGCGTGCAGCCGCGAGTGTGCAATGGAGTCTCCTTGCTTCTTTCTTTCCTTTTCCCTCTTTTCTTTCCCCGCTTTCCCTTCTTTTCCACGCTTCGCGCTGTCTGCGGGAGGGAGGTGTGGTGCCGCTCCCCGTCCAACAGCAATCAATGGCGACTCGAATGAATCGGCTCGTCGATCAGCGAATCCGTCCATCGACCATGACCGAGCGGCCTCGACCGACTCGGACCAGCGCGCGCGCCCCGTTCTCCGGCACGTATACTGGGTGAGGAGTGGGAGGTGGACCTGGCCGAGCAAGTAGCAGCCACCAGGCAAATCTGGAACTCGGGGGCCGGCTCGCGCGTGCTTGCTTGCTTACTTGCCTTGCCTGCAGCTGCTTGCTTGCTCAAGCGCTTGCTCGCGAGGAAGAGCGAAGAGGGAGAGAAAGGGGACGTCGCACCAGCTGCCAGGTAGGCCCTCCTCCTCTCCGCGAGCTCTCAGGCCCTCTCACGAGCTGTCCGCCCGTCCTCGCGCTGACGGGTTGGCACCCTGCCGCCCCGGCGCGAGGGAAGACCTCGCAGCGCGACGGGTTTAGGCGTTGGTCGTTGCAGTGGGTTGGTGTATCATCGTTCGCTAGCTCGCGAGCGGCCCGAGGGGCAATCTCGCCTTTCTCATTCGTATCCACCCCCTCTCTCTCTTTGTTGTCTGGTGTCCGTTGTCTGTCTGTCCGCCGACGATCTTGAAGACAAGTTGGCCCCGATAGCGCCCCCATCCCGCAAAAGTGGTCCGGTGTTGCTCCAAATCCCGCAAAATCGACCCGACCTTGCTCCAAGTTTTTCAGACGCAACGACGACAGACAAAACGCTGACGCCAAAACGGACAAAGACAGAATGGTGGCATCGCGCGGGAAAGTGGGATCCAGTCGACGATGCGCTCTCATGGTCATCGTGCTCTGCGCAACCTTGATCAAGGAAAATGGCAAAGGCGCGGCCATCGGTGGCAACTGCGTCAACGACATCCTCTACGACTACATCCCCATCAGCGCCATGTCGAACAACATCACTGACACAAAACTTCGTCCCGAACTCTGTCCAGGCAAACCCTTTTATGGAAGCGTTCCCTTGGCACACACGATCGGTGCGCCGCAAATCGCGGACCCAGAGAGCTTTGACACCGTCATCTCGCATGACGATCGCCTGCGCGCCATCCAGGAGACTGTCGATATTCCCCACACAGTCGAGGTCAGCAACCTCACGGACGCGGAAATTGAAGCCTCGTGCCTCACCGTCGCAGATTGCAGGCTTCCGCCTGCCCTGACGATCATCCGAGATAATAGTACCGGAGAATTCTGGCAACCTTCTGCGGACAAAAAGTCCGACAAGTTCAAGGACATGTTCGGCTACTGGTGCTGCGACGTCAACGAGCCCATGGACGGCTTTCTTTACGAGCAGCGAAACACAAATCGCAAGACCATTGTTCAAACGTTTCCGGCAATGTCGACACAGTTCCGTGACAATGCAGAATTCATGAGCCAAGAATGGTTTCCTCGAAGCGCAAATTCTGCAGCAGAGGCCAAGATCATTAAAATTTTCTTCAAGGTCAGTAAAGCGACGCTCTACTTTTACGTCGACAACACCTGCAACGATCTCAAAGGACAGCGCTGGCAAAATGGTTTCATGGGCAACGCTGCGCGCGCAGGCGGCGGACTCTTCCACGAGGTTATGTTCAAAAGCAAAAACTCAAACCTCCCGTATGCGCACAATCCGGCTTCGCAAGAACACGGGCCCGTGCCCCTAAATACCACAGACTTTGTGGTGCAATACATTGGCAATCTCCAACCCGGGTCATCCACGTTTCAATGGGTGGCAGCCAAGAACCTTTGGTACTATGCCGACGTGCAAGAGAACAATAAGGAGGGCTACCGCCGCATGGCCTCGGTGCACATGAAAACAGCCATGGAATGGCTCTTATTGGCGCCGCCCAAGGGCAACCTCGCGGTCGCTCTCATGTACGTCCTTGCTTCAAAACTTTACCTCGACGCAAAAGATTTGTCGTATGAAGCCGAGAACTTTGACTTTTCCTACATCAAGCAGTATCAAGGTCACTTTTACGAGCACTTTGAACTGGCCATCGAGCACCTCATGACCCCGGATGAAGACTCCAATCTGGTCCGGATCTTCCACGCTCTCACAAAGCTTGATGACTTCGAATATTGCATGGACTCCATTCCGCCCGATTTTTACAAACAGTTTGCCAATCGCAAAGTTAAGTCTCGCCGCCCCCCGGAGTCCGGCTGTCTCGGCGCTGCCAGTCCTGTCATGGACTGCATGCTGTGGCACTCGCGCCAATGCGCAAATACGTACCGAGTCTTGTACGAGGCGCGGGCGGCCATGTGGGAAGAATTTCACGACTCCATTCCCCAGTGCGCTTCGTGTCCGGGCCTCATTGGCTGGTGGCGCAGTGGCGTCACCTCCTCGAAGCATACCAAGCTAACAGAGGTTGGCAGATACCCCCAGTGTCTCCCATGGCGCGACAGTGATGGCAATGAGATCAATAATCTCGGCTACGACATGTACACCTCCGACACCTACGAGCTCGATTACAATGAGGGCTATGTGTGCGGTCCGCTCAACTGCCGTTTTGCAGACGCATTGTACGTGCCACTGGCGCAGCTCACGGAGGCCATTGGCGGCTACGTATGCGCCAATGAAGATCCCCTCGACACGATCAAAAACACCGATCTCGAACAATGCCGAAAAGAGTGCTACACGTTGACGAAAAAGGACGACTTCGCGTGCACCTCCTTTCACTACAATGCCAACACGAAAAGATGCAAGCTATACAACCGGTGCTCGGCGTTGACGACCCAAGGAGCATCAAGCGATGATGTCCTGTATATCGCCAAGCCAAAGGTCTACAATCACACGCGCAGCTGGGATGACCCGGCCGAGTTCTATCTTCTAGAAGACACGCCTTCGCCATCCTCCCCAGCACCAACCAAGCGTCCGACCTCGTCACCTACCAAGAGTCCAACAGTGAAGCCCACCAAACGCCCTACGGCGAAACCCACAAAGTATCCAACGTCGGAGCCGGACCAGGAGGTGGATAGCGCAGAAATTTGTGCGACGGAGGGGCTTCGATATTGGGGAGGCCGCCGGCTTGCCAAGGAAACCAATGTGCGGAGTCTCGAGGCTTGCTACCTTCTCTGCCAAGCAAATGATTCTTGCCAGGGGTACACGTGGAAAAAGCGCGACTCCAAGTGTTTTCTCTATGACGGAGGGTACACTACAAAGTGGCGTAGCGCCTTTGTGTCTGGGCCGAGGACGTGTCCCCTTGTTGAATCGTGCGAACGGCAATTCGTGGAGATCAAGGGTTCCAAGCTGCAGAATTTATGGAACATCTATTCTCCCGAGGCCTGTGCGCGAAGGTGCAACGCGATTTCGTCCTGCAAAGCTTGGGTGTACCGGGCAAACAGAAACGCGTGCATTCTTCGCAAATCGATTAGCCGCGAAAGGACGCGCAACGCATACTACACATCAGGAACAAAGGTCGCCTGCGCGAGCTACTCCTGATTGTCTTTCCTGATGGCTGCCTGCCTGCCTGCACCGCAAGGCCCCAAAGACGCCTTCCTTTCAAATCTGAACACATACTATGAATTGTCTTCTGTGATTGCTTTCTCTTGCGCGGCACGGCACCCATCACAAAGGTTTTTTTCCGTTTCGTTTGTTGTGCGATCTCTGCATATTTTGTTCTATACAAGTTTACGCATAGATGTTGTAAACTTGTATCAAATAAGTATAGTAAAAATTGGAGGAACCAGACGAAACTCCTGCAAATGGACACTTGTTATTACATTGCACAAACCTTGCGCAAGACGCATCGGCTGGCAGCGTGCCTGCTTCTCTTCTCACACATCTCCGCGGCCGCTCCTATCTTGAAATTTGACTTGGCCTTGCTGGCCATGCCCACCTCAGGCAGGCCTGTCTTCGCCAGTACATGCATAACTCCAATACCTTTTCCTCCTTTTTCTCTCCTCCATTTCCCATGCGAGGGTCTTTGCTACGTCGTTGTGCGTCAGCAACCTCCTGCTGCTGCTGCTCTTGCTGCTGCAATCGGCGGCAGGCGTGGCCGGAGCGACACGAGTGGCTGGCTGCTGCTGCTCTTGCTGCTGCTGATGCTGCATCCGTGCGCGCGCGTGCCCGTGCTTCCAAGACGCGCTGGCGCGTGCACATACCTGATTGCGCAGCGCGGTCGTGGCCATGCAATTGTGTCTCTCGGAAACACTGCGCTGCAGCAGGCCGCGATACCGAACGACAGTTGAGTCTCCAGGCTACTGGCCGCTTTCACCCGCGCGAGAGCGCCGACTCGGCTCAGTTTGGCTTGGTAGGGCTTGGCTTAGCTTTGCCTGGCGTTGCGTGGCCTGAAAGAGAGAGAAAAATGTTGTGGAGGTATGGAAAAGGGTTGGTTGGGCGATGGAAGGATGGACTCGCTCACCTTCATTTCTTCATCATTACTCCTGCATTCTCGAGTAAACAGGAAGGGCTACGGAGACAGTGTGCAGTTGGCGGCCGGCGGCAAAGTGAAGGGAATGGAATGGATGGGCGCGCACGCGTCGTAGGGCCATACACCCTCAAGTGGGCGCTGATAAAAACAAGACGAAAGTGTAAACGCTCAATGCTGGTTGCCACTGCCGGTGCTGGTGCTCAAGGAATACCTGGCACCGCAAAGTCGGAACGCAGGTCGAAGATGGCGCGGCGTCCGGGGCCGACGCGGGGACGACCATGCTGTCGAGACACAGCTAGCTTCGCACGCCATCTGTGCCTGCTCGCTGTCGTGTGGGTGACAGCAGCAGCTGCTCAAGCCGCCGCAGAATGCGTGAACGACATTCTCTACGACTACGTTTCCATTAGCGAGCTGGCAAACAACATCACCGACGCCAAGCTTCGCCCCGAGCTGTGCCCAGATAAACCATTCTATGGCGAACAGCCCGCTGAACATACGCGCGGCGCCCCCCATATAGCGGACCCGTTCAAGTTTGACTCGGCTCTCTCCAGCGACGAGCGCATTGAACAGTTCCAGGCAATAATTGACGAACCGCACATGGTCGAGATAAGCGATCTCTCGGACGAGGAGATTGCCGCCTCGTGTCTCACCGTCGAGGACTGCAGACTACCACCGGCGCTGACGATTATTCGAAAAAAATCAAATGGCGCGTTCTGGCAGCCTTACGTGCAAAAGTCATCCTACAAGTACAAGGACATGTTTGGCCACTGGTGCTGCGACGTCAACGAACCTATGGACGATTTTTCATACGATCAGCGCAACACAAACACAAAGACGATTCTCAAATCCTTTCCCGCCATTTCGTCCCAGTTTCGCTCAGGTGCGACCCTGCGCAAAGTGACCCTTTTCCCAAGTACGGCGACAACGGCGGCCGAAGCGAAAATCATCCGCATTGACTTTCGAGCCGAGTCTACTGACCTCTATTTCTACGTCGATAACACGTGCAATCACCTCAAAGGCCAGCGTTGGCAGAACGGCTTCATGGGCAACGCTGCGCGCGCGGGCGGCGGCTTCTTCCACGAGGTCATCTTCAAGTCCTACAATACAGCGCTGCCGTCCGCGCACAACCCAGCGTCCCAGGCAAACGGCCCCGTGCCCAAGAACACAGACAAGTTTACGGTGCAGTACATTGGAAACCTTAAGCCCGGGTCAAGACGTTTCCAGTGGGTCTCGGTAAAAAACCTTTGGTTCATTGCCAAAGTTCAAGACAAGAATGCAGCAGGATACCGACGCATGGCCTCTGTGCACTTAAAAACCGCCATGGAGTGGCTCTTGCTCGCACCTCCACGGGGCAATCTTGCTGTTGCTCTCATGTACTTGTTTGCTGCGAAATTGTACCTGGACAAGGCGGGCGGGACGAATCCATATGCGGCACACAGGTTTGACTTTTCTCTCATCGAAGAGTATCAGGGCCACTTTTACGAAAATTACGTGTCGGCGGTAGACCACCTCATGACACAAAATGAAGATTCGCAAATGGTGCGCATCTTCCACGCTCTCATGGAGCTCGACGGCTTCGAGTCCTGTCTCGAAGCCGTTCCGCCTAGCTTTTACAAGCAGTTTTCGCATACGAACCAGGGCGCGCGGCGCCCCCCCGAATCTGGTTGTTTAGGTGCCTCCGATCCTGTTTTCGACTGCACTCGCTGGCATTCGCGCCGCTGCGCAAATACGTACAAGGTACTTTACGAGGCACGGGCAACCATGTGGAAGAACTTTCACGAGTCCGTGCCACAGTGCGGCTCGTGTCCAGGTCTCATCGGATGGTGGCGCAGTGGCGTCACGTCCTCAACACATGAGAAACTTTTTGAGATCGGAAGATACCCCCAGTGCCTCCCGTGGCGCGATACGGACGGTGCAGACGTCGACAATTTTGGCTACAATATGTACACATCGGACGCATACGAACTCGACTACGACGAGGGGTATTTGTGCGGCCCGCTGTACTGTCGCTTTGCCGATGCCTTGTACGTGCCTCTCGAGCAGGTAACCGAGCCCGTCACGGGCCAAATTTGCGCGGATGCATCCCCGCTTAAAACTGTGAGTCTGAGTACTCTTGAAGCTTGTCGGCAAAAGTGCTACGTATTGACGTTGAACGATGATTTCGCTTGCACGTCATTTCAATACAATGCCGCCACAGAGACATGCAAACTTTACCAAAGATGCGGCGTGTTGACCACCAAGAGCGCGTCGAGCGACGACGTCATGTACGTGGCCAAGCCCAAAATGTACGATCCCACGCGGAGCTGGAGCGATCCAGCTGACTTTTACTCTCGCGCAGATACTCTAGCGCCAACGACACTCGCGCCAACGCCCTCGCCAACGGGGCATCCCACCATGTTTCCCACGCATGTGCCAACCACGTTTCCGACAATGAGCCCTACGGATGACCCAACGGGGTTCCCAACTCCGAGTCCAACACCTGCACCAACTAATCATCCGACACTGACCCCGACGTTGTCGCCCACCAACAGCCCCACAGATGTACCCACCACGTTTCCGACGCCGAATCCAACGGAGGCGCCATCCAAGTTTCCGACACCGAGTCCGACATTGTCTCCTACGCCACCAACAAATGCGCCAACAAGATCGCCAGCATACGTGCCGACTGTGGCACCCACAGACTCTCCCACGATAGCACCGACACCAGCACCAACTCTGGCGCCAACGGAGTCGCCGACGAAGTTTCCAACCTCGGCGCCCACTGACAGCCCGACGAGGTTTCCAACTTTGACGCCCACTAACAGCCCGACATTGGCACCCACTAACAGCCCGACATTGGCGCCAACAGATAGTCCGACAATGGCGCCAACTGATAGTCCAACCTCGGCACCAACCGAGAGCCCAACCTCGGCACCAACCGAGAGCCCAACATTGTCGCCGACCGAAAGCCCAACGCCAAAGGATCCCCTGCGTTGCGCGTCGGAAGGCGTTCGATACAAGGGTGGCAGACGTATTCATCGACGCAGCAAGGTACAAAGCGCCGAAGAATGCCACGCGATATGCATGGACTTCAGCAACTGTCGTGGGTTCTCATGGTACCAGCCAACTTCCGTCTGCAATCTCATGGATCGTTCATATTACGAAAGATCAGACAAACGATACATTTCAGGGCCAAGGTCTTGCCCGCAAAGCAGTCAATGCGAACAACAGTTTTACGAGAACAGAGGAAGAACGCTAGCCAAAATATGGAAGATCGATTCGGCCGAGATTTGCGCGAAAGTGTGCAATGAACGGAGCACCTGCAAGGCCTGGGTATATGAGACATTCAGGAGCCGATGTGTTCTTCTGAGAACGGTCAGGTACAAGAAGACCCGCACCGCGTTTTACATTACTGGGACCAAGAGCGCCTGTGCAGACTACGGGACCTTGACTTAAATTGGACTGAAATCTAGCTTGACAATGTGTATTTCTCGTCTTGTATTCCTTGGTAAGCAAGCTGAGCAGACTGGGAGTACTCTTGCTCGATAAGAGTGGGCATCATTTGCTAGGAGGCCGCATTTCTCTGTATTGATTTGTAGATACAAGCGGCAGCAAATGCTTGCGTCAGACATTGCGTGATTGACTTGCTCGTGATCGGTCTCCAGGGACCAGATTGCAGAAGCTGTGCCCAACGCTGAACTCGCACCAGCAGTCTTAACAGTGATGCAAGAACGCAAAGGTAGGGTCTAAGGTACAAACAACCTTTGCACGTACCAAGTCATCGCAATGATAGGATCATAGGCGTCTTGGAAAAGCCAAGCGAGACACAGAGGCGATTGGTGTGTAGAAAGAACATGAATATAATATACAAGCTATACAAATTGGACGAATGGAACGCATGATCAGAAATCGCTGTCGTCCTTGGCCAATGGCAGGACGGCCTGTGCGATGAGTCGGGGTCGGCGTCGTTTTGGGTGAAAGCCACATGGTGCCTCTTGGGGATTTCTGGCCTGCTGTGCCGCATCGTTCCTCTCATCCTCATGCGAGACCCTTTGCGCGTTCTGTTGCGAGCGGAGGATAAAGGTCGTCTGCGCCGCTCTTCGCGGATGCATGAACAAGCCTGTCATTGGCTCGAGTACCAGCTCCTCGTCCGCCTCGTCGAAGTTCCTGTTTTCGACCATGACTCGCCTCGCGCCAAATGATCGCCTCGTCGGCGTCCGCGCGCTCCTCTCCACAGGCCTCTCACGCTGGGGCGTCTGCTGCCCCTCTTTCAGCGTCCTCGCGTCAGCGCTCGTCATCCTCTCCGTACTCGACGTTTGATCGTCCACGCCAGGGGCGACCCAGCCAGCCAGCAAGCCAGTTATCTCGCTCTCGTGTGCTCAAGCTCGTTTTTGTGCGACGATCGCCACGAACGAAGCGGGTTTGCCCGGCCGAGACTGTCTGCCAGGCGCCAGGGCAAGCCGAGCCGAGCTCGCGAGGCAAGAATGGCCCGTTGCCAAACGCGGCTTCGTCACTGGGGCGGCCCCGCAGCCGTACCAAAGCCTCCGGAGGCCTAGTGGCCGGCGCCCGAAAGACCTCTGTGCATGCGGGGGCGGTTGGTCGCGGCGCGCGTCGCCCTCACACACACGAAACGGATCGGCGAAGCTGGTGACAAAGCTGGCAGCTTTCGGCCGGCTGCTGTGGACGGAGCACAGAGGCGCCTAAACTCGTTGACACGAAAGCTGGCAGCTTCCTCTGCGCAAATGCAGAGGGAAGCGCCAGAGGTTTGGCGACGCGAAACGGGCGCAAGAAGGCGCCCTCTGGCAGCGCCGCTGCGGAGTGCGCTGCGGTATACGCTCGGCGCAATTGCGCCCCTTCGGGAAAGGAGTGACGGCCTCTGGAATCCCGACGCGTCCGCGCGAGAACGGAGATTGCGCCCCCTGCAAGAGCGCGCTTTGTTTGGCGAACTGGCACGCGGAGGGACGCGGCGGACGCCGGCATTTTCCGCGCGGAGTTGGCTCTGAACTGGACCGCACCCGAGACTTTTGGCGAAGGATTTTGCGCGCCAGAACCGGCTTTTTGGAGCGTCGCGCAAGTGTACAGGGAGTGGCAGGATCGTCGCCATGGTGGATGGCCATGGTCATGGAGGAAGGCAAGGCAAGGCAAGGCAAGGCAAAGCAAGGCAAGGCAAAGCAAGGCAAGGCAAAGCAAGGCAAGGCAAGGCAAGGCAACAGCGGCGTTGTATCGTGCGCAAGCGTCGCGGAGACGAGCCTGCGTTTCATGCCGGCTGCACGAGGGCATGCGTCCCACCCGCCAGCCTGTCAGCCAACCGCCATGGCCCGCCGAGGAGGAGGACATCTGGTGGGTGATTCGCTGCTGGCTTGCCGGCCACTGGCTGCCTGGCTGGTGTTCAATGTTTTCGTTCCGGCGGTAAGCGAAGCCGGCGCTGCGGGTGGTCTGGTGCCAACTCCGGCTCGCGGCGGCGGGTGGCCTGGCTGGTAGCAACTCTAGTCCTGGCGGCACATCTTGCTGGCCTTCTCGCCACAACGACGTAGCTGAATGGCAACTCCCTCCCCCGAGGGACTGCGAACCAAAGGGGCAGCTGCTTGCGAGGTCCGAAACCGGCGAGCGGCAGAGAAAGTTACACGTGGCGAGCGCCGCGTCGAAACCCCAAGGCCCAGACGCCCGCGGCCGGAGAGCGAAAACATCGCGTGCCCTCCACGAGCGCGCGACGGGCCGATGCCAGAAGAAGCTCGCCAGCACCTCCGCAGCGAGGCAAAAGAAGCGCGCCCGTCTCCCGCACAGACGGCAGGTTGCGAAGCTGGCTGTGCGGCGAGCAAAGCGAGTACGCTGCTCGCTCGTGTTGGCGCCTCCCCGGGCATGAGCAGCGACAGAGCAGCAGGCGGTCGGCACATTTCTTGCTTCCCCTGACCACCACTAGATGGTAGGTCTTGCCAAGTCTGACAAGTGCCGTTGTTTGCATTGGTTGGCTGGCTGGTTGTTGACAGTGAGTCTTGCCACCGCGCAAACAATGATGGCCAGACACCTTGACGCACGTGGCTATTGGCCAGCCTGACTCGGAGGGTCACGGTTGCCATCCTTTTGCTGACTGGGGCAATAAGATCTCTTATCTCTAGCCATAGCCATCGCAGCAGCAGCCAGCTGAGATAGAGCTCCTGGCGCCACCATGGCCAGCCGCCAGTACAAGTTGCCATGGCACTGACAACAACATGACACGCTGTCAACCACCAACCAGCCAGGCAAACAGTAGCGGCTCGATTGTCAGTGACTTCCGCCTGGGGTGGAAAATTGTAGCCCCAGCAGCCTCTACCGTTGCCCGTTCTCAACGGTCAGAGGAGCACACACCCGGTCTGGGAACGCCAACTGTCCCCCTGACTACATGTAGCGCGTGCATTGGCCGAGCACGCGTCAACGGCTGGCGAGACGGGGATCCGAGCATTCGCGCCCCACCCAGTCCCAGTCTGCCAGCCCAGCTGCAACCCCCCCCCTCGTGGGCGCGCGTGTGCACGTGCGCGCGGACGATGCCATCCCAAAACCGCTCGCGCGGCAGCAGCAGGAGGAGAGCGAGCAGCAGGAGGTCGCGGCGCACGAGGGGCAGCGCCATGTCGGTCAAGTGGCCCACGCACGACCAGTTCTTGGACACGGACGAGAGGGTCGCGCTCGCGCGACTGGGGTACGCTGCAAGCTGGGGCGCGGGCAACGACAATGGCGACCCGACCCCGCTTCGCAAGCTGGAGATTGACCTACAGCTTGCGCTGATTGCGATGCGCAAGCGGCGGAAACCCAAGGTGCCCAAGACGCTCGACGCGCTCGCAGAGAGCTACCGCGGGTCCACGTGGGCGCCCGTGGCCAATGAGGGCACAGTGGAGGCAATCGATACCTTTCTCTCCCGCAAAGGCTCGCGGCGCTCAGGCGTGGCCCCCGCGACAAAGGTGCGCGCCGCCGCAACGCTGATTGGCAACTATGTTGGTGCCCTCGTGCAAGGCGTTCAAATGTCGCTCATCTACGGACCCAAGGACATTCACCCAGACCACGTCGGAGCGGAAAACGTGCCCGCGGTGCGCGCCGCCGCCGCAATCTACCGCGGATTTATTATGCCGTATCAGCCTCACAGTATGGCAGCAACGAGCGCGCTCTTGCATCAGCTCGGCGCCGGTACCCGGATGTTCATCCAAAAGGAAATGGAAACGAGCGGCTGGAACCGCAAAATTGGCAAATTCAGAGCCGAAGACTTTTCGAGGCGCGCCCCGCTTTTTGATGAGCAAGAAGATCTCTTTCGAGATATACTCAGAGCGCACGAGCTTGAGCGCGTGTTCCCCGAGGGCTTTTTCGATGACGACGTTTGGCTCGTGCCCGCATCCAAGCGATCGCGAAACAAGATCTGGTTCGACGTAGCTGTCTTGCCGCGCCTTCAATCGGAATTTGAAACCTTGGCCTACGTTGGCACCTTCAAGAACGGCAAGATGCACGGTCGTGGTCTTGTGTTCGCGTCCAATGCGTCACGACCCCTCTTGATTGCTGACTTTGACGAGGGCACGCCGCACGGCAAAGGTTTTCTCATTCTCAACAACTACGTGGTGACCGACCTCACCTTTGATCACGGCACCATCACAAAGACGAAAGCCCGTGAGGAAAGGACCCATCTCATGGAATTTGTCTATCCTGTAGAAGTACCGAAAAAGCCGCCCACACGCGAAAAGAACCTGTGCGAAAGGGTGCACGCTGTTGTGATCGGTGAGGATCCCCAAGCGCCCGAACCGATCCTTGCCAACCCTGGCGAGTATACATCGCCCGCCGCGGCCGCGACGGCAGCGTACACGGCCGCTGCCGTCGAGTACGTCAAGCAAACTGCATCAAGTGCGGTCAACTTTGTGTGGGAAACCGTCATGGGACCGCCACCGCCGCCACCGCCGCCGCCCGCCAAGAAACCCAAGCGTTGGCACGTCTTTCTCACGGCTCGGCGCGACACTTTTGGCAGCGCAGACTTTTGCAAGTGGCTCTCGCGATCGCTCGCGCGCAAACTCGACAGCGCAATCTTTGATGTCGAGTACGAACGCTCATCCGAGTATGACCTGGAGGAGATGCGTGAGGTCATGGAGACCAAGGACATTTTCGTCCCTCTTTTGAGCGACGAGTCCTTTCACGACATTCCCTTTTGGGTGGAGGCCGTCACGGCCCAACACTATGGGCGCAAATGCGTTCCAGTGAGTATGGATAATCTCTTTCCGCCACTCCGCTACCGCCGCACCACCTATCACGACATTCTCGGCCTCTTTTCGCTCGAGGATTGGATCATTCTCGACTCCATGGGCGTTCTGCCCATTGATGTGATGCAGACGGCCGAATGGATTCTCAGCGCCCCGATGCACGTGATCAAGAGTCGCAATCCGGAGCATGTTCAGAAGATTGCCTCGCAGCTGCAGGACTTGGCCAGCACAGACAAATAGATTGCTTCTTTTTATGATTTATGTTGATGACTACCATTGCCAGATGCTCAAGTTGGCGTCCTTAATTTCAAAAAAAGCCGCCAAGTATCAGCGCCCTGGCGTCCATACGTGGTTTGACGCAAAAGATGATTCCGTTGCCTTTGGGAAGCTAGGTAGATAAAAAATTTCTTCCACTTGCGAATTCTAAATAACTGACCTTGTATTTCACGCCTTTTACGTCGGTACTACGGAGCCCTGCAGGACGGAAGACTGAGGGGCCGTGTCATTGTGCGTGCTGACGATAGTGGTGCCGCCTCCACCCGTACGCTTCGTTCTAATGCCAATCGTACTCGACTCTGGGGCGCCAAAGACGCAAAAGTACATTTTCGGCAAAAAGATGAGCGAGGTTGTGGAGAAGTCGTTGAGAAAGACGGCAATGCTACGGATGAAAAGGGATGTAATGGAATCATCAGCCGTGAGGAGAATGACCGGAAGAGCCAACAAGAGAACCTGAAGATTTCCAATCATGGCCAAGCTGAGAAATTTAGCCTCGGCAAAGACGCCATTGACCTTGCGGCAGCGGTAGCTGAGCTTGGCGCCATAGAACAGGAGACCGAGGTGGTAGATTGCGAGCGCGATGACGTAGTTTGAAGCTGTCGGACTCTTGCACGCGCCATTGAGCGGATCGTCCTCCGGACGCTCGAACTTGAGGGGGTCTGCAACTGTCCAAGCGAGGATGATGAGGACCTCGACCAGGAGAAGGCCCGCAAGAAAGGCAAGAGTCTCCTTAAGGGAAACGCCCTTGGCCTTTTTCAGAGCCGCGGCGCTCTTGAACACCTTGGCCACACGGCGCAGCTTGACGATCATGGAGCAATACGTGATTGCAAATCCGAGACCGTAGAACCACGGCTGCGCCATGCAAGCCGTGTTCGCGCGCGTATTGGCACCATCCGCCGCGGGAGGACCGACACTGTCGTCAATACTCATGGCAAAAATTGTACCACTCGAGACAGTAATGCCCAGCGCAACAAGCGCGAGGAGCTGGGGCTGCGAGGCGCGCACAATCGCATGCTTGTGCATTACAAGGGTCCATATCATGCAGCATGCAGCATAGATAACGTTGATGCTGCCTAGGGCCTTGGCAATGGCCTTGATGTCATTGCTGATGGCTTTTTCGCTGTCTTCGACGCACGAGAGCATGACGGTCTGCGTGGGCGTCACCGCGCATGTATTGTCGCCCTCCTCGGTAGATGCATTGTACACGTGCGAATAGTAGAATCCACACGTGCAGCGAGTGTCGTAGCCAAGGTCCTCTTCCACACAGTAAGCATTCTCTGGACATTCGTCATCTGTGTTGCAGAGAGGAGAAGCAGCCGCCATGGTGTACATGGACATGACAAAGTAGGTCACTTCATGCCTTTCGGCATTCTTGCGCTTGGCCGGTTGCACATAAATCGTACGCTCTTCGAATGCGGAGCTTTCTGCGCTGTTCCATGTCACGGTAAAGTTTCCGCCGCCCACGCGAAATGCAGCATTGCGCAGATCCTGAGTAAATTCGTTGCCCAATGTGGATACGGCCTGGATCTGTTGCACGAAAAGAAGGTAGTCCTCTGGGATGGACATGTCCCAGTCGCCACGGGCTTGAACGTCTCCAAATGCCACAAGCTGAAAATCCTCGTTGAGAACGATGGCGTAAAAGTCGGGCCCCACAAAGTACGCCGAGGCGTCACCGAGGTTGATGTCGTCGAGAATCGCTTGCACTTCAGTCTCCGTGTCTGCAAGCTGAAGCTGTGTGACGACTTGGCCGACGAGGGCGCGCACATTTGTCTCTGCGCAAGGGGCAGAGTACTGAGCCGAGCACGAGGACTCGGTGGACATGGGTGCAGCCTGGTATCCATTCATGAGATAGTATTCACGGTCGTACTTGCTGATTTTATTGACAAAGGCAGCAAAAGAGGGCTGGCCGGTAGCACCAGCCAGCTTGAGCCATCCGCCTCCTTGGTTGGCCAGTGCAACAAGGCTGTCGTGGATCGCTGTCGTTTGTGCGTCGTCAATGTCGCGGGCAATAAAGGCGTTTTCCACGCCGGTCCCGACGGCAGACTCGTCGAGACTATCAGCAACAATGGTGCCGTTATAATCGACCACAGTGACGCCAAATCCACCAGGCATGCGGAACTCGTCGTCAGTGGTAAGTTTGGGAAACGCGACATCACTGGGAATGTCGGTGAGCAGTTCGACTTCAGCGTGGGCGCTGAGGGAGAGCACGTTGCCGATGGCGCACGGCTCAGCTGTGGAGGCCAAGCATGCTGTACAGAGCGAGGCATCAGCCTGAGGGTCTCGAATATGGTTAAAGCCTGCACCCGCCAAGTATTGAATTCCATTGTGCGTAAAACCTGTGATGAAGCTGACTTTGGGTCGCAGCTCGACCTGGTTGCCGATTTGCCAGAGATAGGTTGCCCATCCACCGCCCTGCAGCGCTGCGTCGGCAAAGATATAATGAAGCTCTGTGCCATTCATAAAGGTGACGGGCACCACGCTGTTGGTAACGTTGAAGTGGTCCATACCCACATACTGAAGTTTCTTGTGACCCGTCATGCGTTGCGGCATGTTGAGCTCGTACGAAAAGACGTACCATGGGCCATCACGAAAGGAGTCATCAATTGGATACGAAATTTCAGTCCAGAGTTCCCGAAGGTCGGCATCGGTGGTGACGTCCATGCCGCGCGTGAGCACGCTGCCGATGATGGATCGCACATTTTGAATGCTGCAACGACGATTGACGCTATTGGGGCAGGTGTCGACATCCATGCGGGGGAGCGTGCGCCGAGCGATTGCTGACATGACAATGTAGTCGTCTCCGTCAACAGTGGCCTTGTTCACGTAGCCAAAGCTCGAGACTGGTTCGTCGGGAAGGTCTTCCGAAGTGAAAGAAAATTTGATCCATCCATCACTGGTTTCCTCGGCCGCAGCGCGGATCTCGTCGGAGAGCTCTTCCTGCATGGTCACGACGGTGAGGTTGCTAGCAATCTCTGCCATGGTGAGTCCATTAAAGTGAGTAGAGCGCCCATTGGCAACGCAAGTCATGCCCGTTGTCTCGAACACATACGGGGAAAAGCCGAAGCCATCGTGTACATTTTTTTCCTTGTTGTTGATGCTTTCAAGCAGGGCGATCAAGTCGGTCGTGGCGTCGAGATCGCTCGCCACTGCATCAACAAGACGCCGAACATTATTAAAAGAGCATTGGGTCGAATAGCCAGCAGAGCATGCGGGAAATGCGCTCGAGGTCTTGTCGTCGATAAGTCGCTCCGGGCGCACGCCCTCAGCGCGACCGAGCAGACACACGAGCGCCGTCACGACAAGCAGAGCAGTTTTCATTTTCGCCTTGGTTCTTGAGATTTCAATTTTGCTGCAGCGAGCAACTTTTCTTGCAAGCAAGCGAGCCTGGCCGCGCTTCCATCGTACTGCAGTTTCACTTAAGTTGCCACATAAAAGAACCAGAATACGACTGGACCTGAGCCCTTGATCCGACGGTCCATAGTAGGTGGAAGATATGCATTGTCCGTTGCCGGTTCATAGTACGTACTATTGGGGCGGGCCAAAACTGCTCCGTGCTTCCGCGCGCAAATGCACGGATGTTGCTCGGAGACGGGATCCGCGAAATCGTATCTCTCTCTCTCTACTTTCGTTCAAAGAATGGAGCAGAAACGGTACTCCAAGCAAAATCTGCTTGCAGGGTGAAATTGCGCAACGGAAGAGGGCTACAAATTTTGGTCACGAGACTGATCTTGCGACATGGGTCGACCTATTGGTATACATAGATCCGTTGCCAAGCACTAAATTTTGAAAAAGCACTAGATTTTTAAAAGGGCACTAGAAATGGTTTTTGCATGGTGCCAGCGACAGAGCCTCGGGTTCATTCTCTTCTTCCAAGGCTGGCAAGGGCAGATGTACGATGCCATGGCTTTTCGACATGGACGAGACGCTGGTGGTGGCGGCGGGCGGTACGCCCATGCCGAGCTCGTTTCAGATGGTCCTGAGGATCACCCTTGCCCTTGGCATCGTCAGTTCATTGCTCATTTCGTACTGGGTGTATGTTGTGCTTTGCGCACTACGAAGAGCGAAACGAGAACGCAAACTCGTCGCGCACAAGACGCTGCGTGAAGTTTTTGTGTTTTTGATTGCATGTTTAAACGTGCAAACATTCGGCGTCGTCGTTTTACATTCCGTTCGCATAGCTTGGGAGGCGTGTGCCGTTTATGGAGCAACCTCTGCGCTTTTCTATGTACTATCTCGATTCTTTGCATATCGCGTCCTCATCTTGCGCGCAAGTACGATGGAAATCATGATGCCCCCATGGTACGGACAATTTTTACGGGTATTGAAATACATATCCCTATCAATCTTTCCTGGACTCGTTCCCATTTTCATTGTAGCTTCTGGTCAGCTTGTCTTTCAAGAAGGAGTATGCACGCTCGTTATTCCAGGCATTGCTCCGCTGCTAGCTGCGATTACGGATTCGGGTTTCTCTGGCACCCTGCTGATGCTCTTTGTTGTGCCTCTTTGGAAGCAGAGTCATCTTCACGATTCCGAACATGTAATCTCGGAAACGGAACGAAGTGTTTTGCGAAGAGCCGCGCGGCGCAATCTTGTCTTGTCAGGGATCGCGCTGGTGTCCTCACTTTTGCAACTCGCCCTTTCTGGATTTATTAACCTGCATCTTGCCCAAAATGAAGATTTGAGCGTCCAGCATTGGCGACTGTTCTCCAGCTATGGAAGCTCGATGGATACGCTCATCAATGCCGGCACCCTGGTGTTGCTGCACCGACGTCTTCTTTTCAAGCGTGGTGGGCTTCATTGCACTGCTCGTGCGGCTCTTGTGCAGCCAGTGACAGCATCAGCACGTGTGGATGTGCTCCATGCGAAATCGTCAGAAACATCTCAGGTTTCGTGACCTCAAATGGACCAACTCTCTCTTTTTTTTTTGAATATTTTACAAATGAATCTTTTGAGGCGCGAATGGGCAAGCACAATGGCGTGAGAACGTAATGGAGAGAAGCAGCTCTTTTCTTCAAGCTCGTGACGAAAGTGTATAGTCCTATTGAAAAATGGGATTCTTGACCTCTCTGGCAAGTGATTGCAGGAATCTCTATGTCATGACATCATGTCGAGGACCAAGGTAATTCGACAAGTGTGTGAAGGACAGACGCTGGACAACTAGACAGTCGTTTTCCTTGTTTTCACGAGATAAATTTCAGAAGGACCTATTGGTCCACAACAATTGAGTGGACATCTCGAAGACCTGATGCCAGGCGGGAAACTGCTATAAGAGAGGTAGACGCCCGATGATAACGACGCAAGAACATCACGTCGCGCGTCCACAACACACCGGGTGCGTTCGGTGTGTACACCCAAAATAACCATAGTATAGTCTTAGACCTACATAGCAGAAGTGGACCAGGGTCACGACCCTGGGGCCACTGAGCCAAATAGACCTGGCAGCGACCAAACCCGATGCCAGAAGCCGGCAGAACCGAAACCCACCAGAGTATTGAACTACAATAAAGCTATCTTCGAGCAGCAGCGTGAGAAGCAAACGAACTACTTTCCCGTTTCGTGCTAGCCACGGAAGGGAATTTCTTTAACGTTTATTGCAATCAAGTTCTTCTTTCCATTCTTCCAGACCTCTGAGGAATCACCGTCCCCGACCACGTCTAAAGCCAACTATTGCTTCTTCCTTTTCGTCACACAAGAAGAAGGGGAAAGGTAACAGTATACGTTGCAGGGTCGGCATAACAACGAACGCACGGAGAGCCCGCACAGTACTATGCCATGCGCGAAGTGAGCGCTCAGGCTGGAAGCAAGTGCATCGCGGCGTATCGCGGCACGCACTCTTTTTTACTTGACTGAGGCGCTCGGACACGCGCTTGTTGAACATGGCCATCTTCTCGGCGGGCTTGCCGCGACCAGCCGCGCGCTTGGCCTCGGCGTCAGCGTCGGCGGCAGCGGACTTGGTAGCGGGCTTCTTGTTGGCCTTGCTTACGGCCTTCTTGACGGCGGCGGTGATGCGCGCTTCGATGGCGTGCATCGAGGTGTGGTCCCCCAACATGAGCTGCTTATTTTTGGCCGCCATGCCCTTGACGCCACCGGCGGCGACCTTGGCCTTGAGCTCGGCGATTTTGGCCTTGCGCTTGGCGTGCTCGATGGAGAACTCCCTCACCATCTTTTCTAGTTCCGGGTCGACGCCCTGGGGCACCGAGAGGAGCTCCTGCACGAGCCGCTCCCCGACGCCCGTCACACCGACGCCGTCGTTGTCCATCTCCACGTCCGGTTCCATCTCGTGGCGGCGAAAGTACTCCTCCAGAATCATGATCTTGTAGTGGAGCAGCAGGTACTCGATGAACGAGCACCGCCCGTCCTGATTCAGGTCGACGTCCTTGAGCTCGGCACGCCTCTGGGTAGCAGTGCGTGTCTTGCCGTTCTGCTGGAGGAAGCTGGAGGCGCCAGCCATACTCAGAGTTTCACCACCCTCGTCCCCAGCGCACGCCGCCGTGAAGGCGGTCGCCAGGTCAAAGACCTCCGAGTACCGCTCGCCCCGTGAGAAGACGAAGCGGCGCGAGAAGACATCGCGCTGCTCGTCAATGGACTCCGCCTGCAGCGCCTTAAACCTCTCCACGAAGGGGTCGTACTCGGTGGGTGAACGCGGCCATCATCTTATGATTGCTTTGGGGTTTGGTGAATTGAAGAGTCGCCCTTCTGCCCCACTCCGGCCGCCGCCGTCCGACGCCATCCCTCTGTCCCCCCGCAGTCCTCCGCCACCGCCTGACACTGTGAGTACGTAAGTGGCCTTCTTCTACGGCTAGTGATCGGGGCCACCCTCATGCTCCACTGCGGCTTTCAGTTGCAGAAGCGTGAGGGGCCTGGCCTCGCCTCTCGCGCCAGTGGCATAGGAGAATGAAACGATAGGCCCCTTGATAGCTTTGTCGATTCGCGCACGGCCGGTGTTGGTGTTGTCCAAGCGAGTGTGCGCTGCCGCTCAGGTCGCCAAATCGGGCGGCGTAAGTTGGCCGACCGAGGGGAGAGGCCATGGAGGCCGACGCTATCGTTGCGCATGATCTTGTCATGTTCGCCGAGACCGCCTTCACCACGGGCGGCGTCGGGCTCTTGGGCGGCGTCGGGCTCTTTGGCGGCGTCGGGCTCTTGGGCGCCGGCCGCCCCTTGCACCCCGCATTGGCTGGGGCGGCTTTGGCGGCAACCAGTAGACCTGGAATCCCAAAAGAAGAGCTCGGCTTCGCCTGCTTGCAGAACTGCGTCATGACGGGATCCATCCTCGGTGTCCGCAACCAGCAGCATGCTCGCCAAGGCGCTCCGTGCCTCGCTCGACTCAAGCGTGCACCTGGGGTAAACTATGCGTCGCTCAGCCCATTTGTCCAACAGAATACTTTTATCGTGGACCAGGACCTCGACGCATACTTTAATTTTGCGTGGAGCTGATCGCTCTCGTCTAACTTCCCGGTCGATGTACTTTTACGTAAAGTACCTTTCCAAGATCGCTACTACCCACGATGGCCACTCCATCTTTGTGGTCGAACAGAAAGTCACCCGGAGCTTTTTTCTTTTTTGGCTCTCGCTGGGCGAGCTGCACGGTCTGTAGGTCATTCGACATGTGCGATCAACCTCTGGACCGCTTTGCGCGCGCATTGCGCCTTGTCGGGTCTTGCGGCCCAAGGCCCGAGCCAGCCCAGCCGCTTCCTTCTTGTTTGCGCGACTGATCTCGTCACGCGATCAAGCTCGCAAGGCGCAGATGTGATGGGGAAGCACTCGCTGCGAAGCCAAGCCCAAGCCATGATGAGCAAGGTCGAGCCGTGACTCATGGCAAGGTAAGCTGCTTAGCGGCCAACTTTTGATCGAGACTCGCCGCTCCACCGCTGGAGGAAGACTTTGTAGGGCCGGCCGCAGCCAGTGTTCTGGCGGATCATGGTCCGGCGCGGCATCTGGCTGTAGCGGTCCAGCACGCAAGGGTCAGCAATCCCCCCCTCCCGCGCCGGATTCTACTTGGCGGTGCACCTTTTTCGCGGGCCGAGATCCGCGAAAGGCCGCGAAAGTTGGTACCCACAGATCTTTTACGGATGCTGTACGGGCCAGGAAGATGGTGGTTCGTGGACCCGCCGGCGGCGAGGACGACGTCCAGGAGCGCATCAGGCTTACGGTGTTTGGAACCTCCCCTGCGAGGCAACGCCACAAACGGCCGTGGTCGATGGGTCGCTCGCTCGCGCGCTCGGGAGTCACATCAGCAAAACGAAAAAGGACCAGAGCCGTGTACAGGAAGCCGCAAAAGATGGGCGTATCTGCGTCGACGTTGCGCACGGGCGTGAGGCTGCTCATCGCCAGGGAGGTGCTGGTGCCCGGGCCCGATGGTGTGAGCACGGGCCGCATCGCGGCGCTTACGGCCGTGCTTGTGACGCTGGCGGCCGGCGCGGGCGGCATCCGGCACCCGCTCTGGGCACGAGTTCTGGGCATTGGCAGCTGGGTGAAGCGGGGCGAGGTGCACGGTACGGTGGCGCCCGGCTTTGAAGGCGTGCGCAAGGCGTTCAAGCGCAACGTGGACGCAGGTATGGAGCGCGGTGCGCAGCTGGTCATCTACCACAAGGGCGAGAAGGTCGTGGACCTGTACGGTGGCACGCTCGGGTCCGCGTACGACGGCGAGAGCATCCAGGTTATTTACAGCTGCTCCAAGAACCTCGGCGTATTGCTCATCGCACGTGCTGTAGAGGACGGCCGCCTCAAGTACGAGACGCGCGTCGCCGAGGTCTGGCCTGAGTTCGCGCAGGCGGGCAAGGAGCGCATCACCATCGCCGACGTGCTGCGCCACGAGGCCGGCCTCGCCTACTTCAAGGACGGCGCCCAGGTTGCCTACGAGCTGGCCGGCCGCAAGCGCCTCGACGAGCTTGCCGACTTCATCGCAAAGCAGCCGCCCGCCTGGGTCTACGAGAAGGACCTCAAGCCCGGCGCGCGCATCTACCATGCCTTCTCGCGCGGATTTCTGCTCGAGGAGATTGTGCGGCGCGTTGACGCGCGCACGCGCAGCCTCGGCGAGCAGGTCCGCGAGGACATTGCCGAGCCACTCGGCGTCACTGTCGTGCTCGGCGAACCCAACGAGGAGGAAAAGAAGCGCATCTCGCCGCTCAAGTTCGTCAGCACTGCCTACTACATCCTGCGCTACTACGTGAAGCGCATGCTCTTCCAGGCCTACCCGGATGACATTCCGCGCTTCAACGCCTTTGCCGATCCGACCTCGCGCCTTGTGCGCAGCTTTACGCCCATCGACATGTCACGCCTCGACACCCCGGCCGAGTACTACAATGACCCCAAGTTTCTCGACATTGAGTGCGCCTCTGTGACGGCCATCTCCAACGCGCGCTCGCTCGGCAAGATTGCCGACCTCATCGCGCGCCGCAAGTACCTCAAGCCGGAGACCCTCGAGAAGATGGAGGCCAACCCCATTGTCAAGTTCGATCACTCCATCCTCCTCGAGACGGCGTACACGCAAGGCGGCATCAACGTCTTTGGCGGCGGCTCCAAGCCCTGGCACCCTGCCACCGAGGGCCACATCGGCTGGGGCGGCTTCGGCGGCAACATGTGGACCTGGATGCCTGACGAGGAGGTTGGTTTTGCGTACCTGCAGAACGGCAACATGCTCGGCTCCCTCTTTGGCTTCCGCGATCAGCGCTGCCTGCGCATCACCAAGGCGCTGCGCGTCTGCCTCGACAAGAAGGCAGCCGCTGAGAACAAGGCCAAGTAATTCACGATGCTTGTGCGAGCTCCCGGTCTGCCAATGCCAACCAAGTCCGGATCCATTCATTGACATAATCTTTCTTTTTTGTAGCGATCGTAATAAAAGCGAAATTGCACTTGAGCATGCTCCGGCTGGTGGACGATTCGGAAGCGAGGGTCTTGATACGAGTCGCAATCGTCGCTCGCGCGTTAGCGAGCCTTGAAACAGGAAGGTAAGTTCTGCTGATGGGCACTCAAAAGGTCGAAGCACTACATTTGACACTGACACGGTCAAGCCACTGACCTCATGAACCTCATGGCAGAGTAGGAAGTCGCGGTGTATGCATGATGCCGTGGATTTTCGACGTGGAAGAGACGGCGGTGGTGATGTCAGCACATGTGCCCGCGCCTGCCTCGTTCCGGCACATCCTGACGTTGACTGTTGCTCTCGGCGTCGTCAGTTTGTCTGCATGCCGTGTTTTACGCACTTTTGAAAGCGAAGCGGGAGCACAAAGGACTTGCTCGGCAAATATTTTGCGTGAGCGAAGCGGAAGCACAAAGGACTTGCTCGGCAAATTTTGCGTGAGCACTTTACTTTTCTATTCATGAGTCTCGTGATGTGCATCTTTGGCATTGTCGTCTTTCATTCCCTTTCTCTTTCGTGGAAGGCATGTGCCTTTTACCCAATGATTTACTCGTTGCCTCGCATTTTCGGGTATCGCGCTCTTGTTCTACGCGCGAGTACGTTAACGGCAACGATGCCGCAATGGTATTCACGATTTTTGCTCATATTGGGCCTCGTGCCGTATTCGGCCACTTTTGGCGCAATTCCTACTGGTAAGCTCCTCTTTATGGAGGAGATTTGCACGCCGGTGATACCAGGCATGATTCCATTGCCGGGCGCGCTTATGGATTTATGTCTTTCGAGCGTGCTATTGTCGCTCTTTGTTGTGCCCGTTTGGAAACAGAGTATTCTTCGTAAGACTTTTTGGGAAGTGTCTGATGTGGAGAAGAAAGCTTTGCAGCAAGCTGCGAGACGCAAGTTGCTTTGGTCAGGGATTTCAATCATGTCTTCTCTTTTATATCTGACGAGCGCTGCTGTTGTCAATCTGTGGCTCGACAATGATGCGGGCCCAGATCACCAACACGGGCGATTGTACACAAGTTATGGGAGTTTGGTTTGGCTTTATCAACGTCCAATCTTCGGGCGATCGAAGCGGCGCCCCGCTCGAGCGATCAAGATCCAGCCAGCAACAACGACTGCAGAAACGGAGACGCTCTCAATAAACGATCCAGCGGCGCTACGGTCAAAAGACCAAACAGGGGCTGAGGTGGCTGAAGCTATTGCGAAGCCTGAGAATAGGGCTGGAGATCGAGCGAGATCTGAGACGAAGGCGCAAGCAGCTTGATTGATGCTGACCTGAGAATAGGGCTGGAGAGACTCGAAAGGTGTTGTCGGGAGCGTGAACAACCAGCTTCGAGTAGTGTATTGAGGAGAAGTCTCGTGCTGCCTGACTCATAGCAATTGTGCATTTTTGAGAGCGGTCTGTTGCTTGATCGGGCTCGAAGATAGCGACCCGAACCCGAGCCCAAGCCCGAGCCCAAGCCCGAGCCCAAGCCCGAGTGTGACGGGAAAACATTCATTTTTCGCACTGCCAGACCTTTACGTTTCTCTTCTTGAAGCTTATTGCGCTGGCGATCAATCGCTGCTGCCGACTGAAGAAGTTTCCCCCCCCTGACCTCGTCATCGGTGGCAAAACAAGTCTTTGACTTTTTCAAAAAGCGCGTGAAACGTAACGCCGTAACGGCAATCGGTTACGTTGACTTGGAACTTCAAATAGCATCCTTCCGTTCGATGTGGTAGAATCATGATGGCCGTTAGTCCAACCAGGACGCTGGCGGCCAAGCATTGCGCGCATCCAGGGGAACAAGCAGACACGATTCGCTGGGTCATGCGTGCGCCCGGGGGCAGCCATGGGCTCAACGGCGTCGCACGACCGGGCGTCGACGGTGCTTTTGGCGGACACAACGACACCGGCGTCATTTGAAGCGGTTTTACGCTTCTCGACCGGCATCTCGATTCTAACATGCGTGATTTTAGTGTACTTTATCATTGTCGTCGCACGCGCGCTGCGACGAGAGGATCGAAATTTGAAGCGAGCGGCCGTGCAAAAGCAGACAATGGGTTTAAGAACCCTACGCGAGATGCTCGTGTTTCTCATATTGTGTCTTTTGATGGCATTGGTGACATTTCCATTATTACATTTCCTTCCATTGACGTGGCGGGCATGCTCGTATCTGGGGATCGTACCGGGAATCTTTTACTCTTTGACACGATTTTTTTGCTATCGCGTTCTTATCATGCGGACCAGAGCCGTGCAAGGCCTGATGCCTCAATGGTTCACGACTGCGCTACAGTTTGCACGCCTCGCCACATTAGGTGTATTCCCCATCATTGTCGGGGCTGGGCTGTATGCTTCTGGAAAGCTCGTGTTTCGCGAGCAGCATTGCACGCAGCATATGGCTGGACTTGTGCCCGTTGTGGGCGCAATCGTGGATGGCATGCTTTCTTTTTTGCTGCTTTTTCTTTTCTTGGTTCCCTTTGTGATAGAGATGAGGAGGACAAAAGGGGCAATGGGTACCCAAGAGAGAGGTCGTCTTCTTCGCGCAGCAACGCGAAACTGGCTCTTATCAAGTTTTTCCATAGTAACATCTTCCATCTTCATGGTGGGCGTCACCGTGACAAGTCGGCGTGTTGCTCAGGACGACGATGCTGATTCGCAGCAATGGCGACTGTTTACGGGCTACGGAAGCAGTCTCGACGTCCTTTGCAATGCTACCGCGCTCGTCATGCTCTATCAGCGGCTCATTTTTAAAAAAGACGTCCAAACACGACTACAAGCAACGGCTGTTGCTCCAGCTTCTACGGGGACAAGCACGTGTCAATGAAGCCGTTTTCCAAAAGTGATTCTACAATCTTTAAGGCAGACGCGGTCTTGGAATGAAACGCTTTATAACATGTAAGAATAATAAATTGAAAGATTGACTCAACATTTCGCAGGAATGGTGGATCGACCGATTTGTCAGGTGGGTGGGAAAAAAGCAAGGCCAAGCAGCGTGTCAACACGCTCTGACGTGATCTCCACTTCCGCCTCGGTCGAGGCACGGCAGCTCTTGCTTTGGCCACCACCTCAGCTGAAAAGTTGTAAATAGAGCCGTTGACGCTCTTTTTGGCCGCAGTGCCGCGGCCTAGCTCCCTGTCAGTCTAAGCCCGGCTGCGCCGCGAGAGCTGGGTTACGGTTGACGCGAGACAGAACGCCTGTGGCAAAGGTGCGTTTCAAATTTGGGTTGTGGTAGTGCTAAAGCGGGACAAAAGGCGTAGCGGTTGGGACAAGAGAATGCAAAGTAGTGTGGATGACAAAGGCGCAATCCTCGGCGGCCGCAGCAAGATGTCGTTTGTAGCTCCGCGGAATGTGACCTCGACGGTGTTTCTCGAGGACATGGCGATGCCGGACGACTTTCGCTCGGTGTACGTGATGTCATTGGTGCTCTCTGCGCTGGGCATGGTTCATGGGGCGATATGTACGAGGATTGTGTGGCGCGCGTATACCAAGGCCGTGCGTAACGTGAGCAAAGTGATCGCACAGCAGACGCTGCGCGACTTGCTAGGGCTCATGGTGAGCAGCATGCTGATGAATGGCGCCAATTTCGCCCTTTCAGCAATTCCGTATTCATGGCGAGCGTGTGCATATCTTGGAGGAGTTCCTGCATGCACGTACGTGTTCACGCGATGTTTCTATTACCGTGTTCTTCTTGCACGGGCCGAATCGGTGGAAAGTGTCATGCCAAGCTGGTACCTCTTTTTACTCGAGTATCCCTTGAGGTTTGGTGCAAACGCCATTCTTTTGGTTGTAATTCCGGCAAGCATTTCGTTTTCAGGAAAGCTTATTTTCCAGGAGGGCGTTTGCACGCAGCAGGTCAATGGTTTGTTCATATTGGTGTGTAGCTTTGTGGATAGTCTCTTTTCTGCGACGATGCTGATTATTTTCCTAGTACCTTTGTTGCGGCAGAGTAGGTCTTATTTGAAGCCTGGAACGAGCGAGGGCAAGGAGAGTTTGACACGCGTCGATGCTTTGGCCGGAGCGCGGCTCCGGCGCGCAGCCGTGCATGCCTTTGCCTTTTCATCTTTTTCGATTCTTTCGAGCTTTGTTTTCCTCAGTCTTCATGCCCCCATGTACGATGAAGCAGCTCTCGAAAAGGTGGAAAATCAGCACTTTCGCCTCTACACCGTGTATGCGTCGAGCATCGACTCGACGATCAACTCGATTGCACTGTTGTTGCTCTATCGAAAGCTCGTCTTTGGCAAAAGATCGCGCAGAGTGTCTCACACAGGGAAAGGGGCTGCTCAGCGCACACGAGCAACCATGGCCACTCGATATGACGAGCGAAGCGACGTTGAGCAGTCGGCAACCACGGGTGTTTCGGAGAGCCTTGGGACTATTTCAGAGGGGACGCCAAGCCATGGTGCTCGGATTGAGAGCTCGTCCTGAGTCTCTTTGTGTACGCCCAGGCTCGTATTGTTAAGAAACAGCAAGAAAGAAAGAGAGAGAGAGAGAGTTGACTTTTGATGAGTTTCTTTACATTTGCAACGTTTGAGTCAAGAGCAAAAGGACCGAAGGGTGAAAAACCAACCGAAAAACAAGCACTTTACGTACACTCTTTACGCCATAGCTACTCGCCGCCTTTTGGTTCCCTGAAACATCAGTTGAGATGGCGACCAATTCAAGCAGATTATCCACAGACGCAAATATTGACGTTTCGTCGTTGCAGAAAATAAGAGCTCGACAGCAACGGTGTCCAGTGCTCGCCAGCAAAAGTGTGTGATTTAGCTAGGTCGCAAGCCGCGCATCGAGTCCTTTTTTGAAAATTATAAGCAGGAACTTTCTTTCTTTGCAGCAGCGCAACGCATTCATTTGCGCAACGCGTTTTATAATTTGCACAACGCATTTTGAAACTTGCGCAAGAGAATGAGGAAGCCGTTGACCGCTACTGACGACCCTGTATACAGTGAAGACGTTGGTACAAAGTTGAAGCGAGAGGCGCGTTCGGGGAGCATGACCTGAACAACACGACGATGCCCTTTGTCGCCATACGTACGGAGAATGCGACCCGGTTGTACCCAGACGTGCCGGCGCCAGCGAATGTGCTGCAGCTGGAACTGATTGTCAAATGGGGCAACGCCTTGGCGGGCTTTCTTTTCTTGTTTCTTACGATCATCGTATGGCGCGCTTATCGGAAAGGAGCAGAGAAGGCAAGGCATATTCTACGTGAAGTGCTTGGGTTGACGGTGTCGAGCATGGTGGTCAACTTTATGGTTGCAGGAATGACCTTGTTCTGCCGCGACTGGCGCAGTTGCGCCATTTTCGGAACGCTGCCTCCGTCCGTGTATGCAATTTCTCATTTTTTCTGCTACCGCGTGCTCGCGTTGCGCGCCATGGTGGTTCAAGATCTCATGCCAAAGTGGTACAGGAAGATACTCGTCTTGGTGCGCGTGGCGATGTTTGGCATTTTCCCGCTCGACATCTTGTCATATGTAGCGTTTTCGGGCAAGTTGATATTTGCGGAAGGCATTTGCATCATGGACCTTGATGAGTCCTTGCCGCTGTGTCTTGCAGCAGTGGACAGCACGCTCTCCGGTACACTCTTGTTTCTCTTTGTCTATCCTGTGTGCAAGGAGAGTCAAAGGGTCGCGACGGCGTCGAATGCAGCGCATTCGCACGCGAATGAAAGCAGGAAAAAGATGCAAAGTATGGCGCTTCAGAACCTCGCGCTCTCGTCGCTGCCAATTCTTACGACGCTTGCTTATCTTGTGACCATCGCAACGGCAAGGGCAACGGATGAGACAAATCAGCACTATCACTTTGCTCTTCCAATTGGGCTTTTATTTGATACTTTGGTGAACGCCCTGGCTGTCCTCGCGTTGTTCCGAAGACTTGTTTTTCCCAAGACATTTGGCACTTTGAGATATAGGACGCAAAAGAAAGGCACGCACAACTCTTCAATGAAAAGAAGTCATTCGAAACCTGTGTCGACCTGAGTCGGCATAAAAAGAAAGGGCACTGCCCATATTAAAAAGTACGGCAAAGGTAAAGCACGGTGGACTGGATTCAATCTTTGTCCGTGAGCGCCATTCTAGACTCGGGCATGAAAGGAGGATGACGTTCTTTGCCAGCCTATAATTTTTAAAAAGTCACGGCAAGAGAGAGATGAACTTCAATTGTGTAGCTGTTGGGCAAGTCAGGGCAAGATAGAAATGAACTTTGGTTGTGTAGCTGTTGGGCAAGTCAGGGCAAGATAGAAATGAACTTTGATTGTGTTGCTACTGGGCAAGTCAGGGCAAGATAGAAATGAACTTTGATTGTGTTGCTGTTGGGTGAGGGCCATTTGGGCTGCAAAGAACGACAAGAAGCTCACTTTCTCGTCGTGTGCGAGTTCAGGTTCAGGAGTTGGAGCTGACATCAAGAACGCCAAAGGAGCGAAGTCGTGCTGTAAACCCACGGTAAGCAACCACGACTGGACCCCCACCAGCTCATATATGAGGTTTGCCAGCAATGAAATTATGACATCACGGGCAGCATGCATGCGGGGCCAGAGTGTCAACCACTTGAACGCATGTTCATGGCAAGGCCAAGTCCTTTTCTTTCTTTCAACAAGTCTCTGCAGCCACTGCTTTTGATCGCCGTGACCCCTTATTCCACGCTAGCTCGACTCTGCATCGCGATACAGCTTGTAGGGACATCCAATCTTCCTTTTGCCAGAGAAACGAAAGTTCACATTTACCTATACGGAAGATCTCCCACTCGAATCTGCGACAATCGACGTGCATTTTCATGAACTGGAGCGCATAAAGCCAGTGGTGCATGAGTCTCACCTCTTGTGTAGGATGCGCTCCGGGTAGCGTCGACGAATCGCCGAATAATAGGTCGACTTTGAAGTCGTAATGACGTGAACTTTGAGATCCCAACGGATATATTTAAAAAATTTAATCTCCATCTGTCGAGTTCAAGTGAACAGAAAGTAATTGCAAGAGGAATCATGTCATTCGTGGCGGACAGGAGCGAGGATGGCACGCGAGTTCTTGACGACTTTGAAGCACCGGAGAACTTTGTCTTGATGCATGACGTCTCGCTGATATTCAATGCAATTGTGTCCATCCTCTTTGTTGCGTGCCTTCGGTTGGTCTGGCGAACGCTACGTAGGAGCAAAGGCAATGCACGGCGGGCCATGCGTGAGCTCATGGGCCAAGTGACCATGGCTTTGCTCGTTCCCATTTGGGCAACCTCGCTCATTCTCGTGGACGGGCAGTGGCAAGCGTGCGCGTACCTGGGAACCATTGGCGGGTCATTTTACGTGATGCAGCATTTCTTTTGCTACCGCGTGCTCGCGGTACGCGCCGAGTCCGTATTAAATGTGATGCCACGATGGTACGCATTGCTTCTTCGTGTCGTGTGGTTTTGTTTGTATGGGTGCTATATCGTTTGCATCTTGACGTATGTTGGTTTTTCGGGCAAGCTCTATTTCAAGCAAGAGTACTGTGCGGTTCGTCTTAATCGTGCCTTGCCGCTCCTCCTTGGCGTGGTAGACTGTACGCTGTCTACAACCCTCTTGATGCTCTTTGTTCTTCCTGTGCTGCGGCAAGCCAAGATCATGCGAGAAGGATCGACGGGCGACAAGTCGGGTAGGAGCGCTTTGACCCAGGTGGCGAGGCGAAACCTCTTTTACTCGTCAGTCCCGATTCTGTCCACCATGGTGTACCTGGTGATTCTCGTTGGCACCAATAACGTTGACGCTTACAATGACCCGGACATGCAGTACACGAGCTATTTTCCCTCAATCGGCGCCAGTATCGACTCTCTCCTCAACATCTCCACCATGCTGCTCATGTTCCGCAAGATCATCTTTCGCCCAGCGTCGGGGGCGAGGACTAGCTGCGGCGGGGCGGCCCGACACGGCGCCAGCATGCATGCGTCCTCCTCGAAGGCCGTGCCGATGGAGTCGTGCTGACGGACGGCCGAGCAAATCTCGGTCCCTGCAATCAATCCTCCACCGCCGCCGGTCGGTCGCTCCGCCGCGCCCGCCAATTCGCGGGAGGCGAAACCTGCCGCTCGCGACACGGCGTGGCGATGCCCCTCGCCGTCCTGGCGTCCTGGCTGCACATGGCTGCAGCCTCGCTCTCCAGGTAGAACCCGCGCAGCCTTGAGCCGCCCTCGGCTGCTGAAGAAGGACGCACGCGGCGACGACGACGCCGGGCTCGACCCGGACCGAGGCCGCGCCCAGGAAGGAAGACCTCGCGTCGCTGCGGGGCATCCCGCCGGGCCCAGCTCGCGCCTCCCTCCTCGCGCTGCACGCGCGGCGGCCGCGCTGTGGAGGCCGCGC
Organism: Aurantiochytrium sp. KH105; assembly: GCA_003116975.1. Lineage (NCBI taxonomy): Eukaryota > Bigyra > Thraustochytrida > Thraustochytriidae > Aurantiochytrium > Aurantiochytrium sp. KH105. The sequence continues at coordinate 223,778 of BGKB01000101.1, forward strand.
GCGTGCGCGCGCGCGCCGCGCCGCCGTCTGCGGGCGCGGCAGGAGCTGCGGCACGTGCAGCGCGGCGCGTGCAGGAAGGCGCCGCGCCGCGCTCGAGACCGGCACGGACGAGACGCAGTGCGTGTGTGCGCTGGTCGTGCGGGTGTGCGTGTTTGCGCGCGTGCGAGCGGAAGGCGGCGACGAAGGCGCGGTCGGATCGGCCGATGGCGGCGAGGAGGGGCACCTAGCTAGCTACCTACCTGTGAGCAGAGAGAGCGGAAGCCAGGAATCGGGGCGGGCTCGAGGGGCAAAACGAATTTGCGAGGGAATTCGGAGTTCGAGGGGGGAAAGGGAGTGAGCGAAGGGATTTTTGGCCGAGATGGAGCTCGCCAAGAAGCTGCGCGTCGACACGCATGAGGTCCATAGGGAGGCGGAGTCGGCGGGGTTCATGAAGGCGTTTATGAAGGGACAGCTGAACAAGGAGGAGCATACGGCGTACCTTGTGCAAATGTATCACGTGTACGTGGCGCTCGAGGCCGCGTACGACGAGGCCGTGCAGACCTCGAGCGAAAAGGAAAAGCTGCAGACGCTGTACTTTCCTGAAGAGCTCAGCCGCGTCAAGTCCCTCGAGGAGGACCTCGAGTTCTTTCTCGGCAAGGGCTGGAAGTCCAACGACGCCATTGTCACACCCTCACCCGCCGCCAAGACCTATGCCGACCGCATGACCGAGCTCGGCCAAAAGGACGCGCTCTTGCTTATTCCCCACGCCTACACGCGCTACCTGGGTGATCTCTCGGGCGGCCTCATGCTCGGCGAGATGGCGCGCAAGACGCTCCAGCTCAAGGGCAACGAGGGTCTTGCCTTTTTCACCTTTGACAACGTCGAGGAACCCGACGCGTTCAAGAACGAGTACCGCGCGCGGCTCAATGCTCTCGATCTCTCCGAAGAGCGCATCGCCGATATCACCGAGGAGACCATCAAGGCCTACAAGTACAACATTGGTCTCTTTCGTGAACTTGATGCTCAATTCGGACTCAACGAAGACGGCATGCACGAGGAAAAAGCCGCCATTGCCGATGCCGAGTCCTCGAACGCCTGCTGCATTGTCATGTGATTTGAAAATCATTTTCGTCTCTTTGTTTTTGATCACAAATGGAAGTGATTGCGCACGCATTGGAGAGAATGGCGGCTCGTGTCTTGCGGGTGAAATAGGTATACTTTGATGCGAAGAACGATGATGATTCAAACAACAAAACTCTTGAATCTTGAAATGAAACAACAAAAATGAAATGACAGATGATGATAGCCTAATCGGAATCGTCGGGACCGTGCGCATTGTCCACAGTGCGCACGTTCGCCATCCAAAGAGAACGGCCCGTGTGCGGGTTGAAAAGGTTAACATTGATGAGAAGAACGATGACGATTCGTCAAGGAGTAAATGCAAACAACAACAAAACTCTTTCGTGACATCAAAACAATCTTGAAATGAAACAACAAAAATGAAATGACGGAGACACATAACAGATGATGATAGCCTAATCGGAATCGTCGCTCGAAGAGTTGGGACCGTGTGCACTGTGGACAATGCGCACGTTCGCCATCCAAAGAGAACGGCCCGTGTGCGGGTTGAAAAGGTACTTGCGAACACGGCCATCGTTGGTGACAACCTCGTGCTCTTCGTACTCCATGGCCTCGCGCGTGGTAAGCTCGGTGATACGAGGCGCAGCGTCGCCAGGAAGATGCTTTTTGGCCATGCCATGGCTGAGATCGCTGACGGTGGCCGCAAGCATGGCATCCTTTGTCGGCAGCATCGTCTTGTCGCCCTTGAACTTGATGCAGCATGGGCAAAGGCAGGCCAACAAGTGCAAGCAGCAAAAAACGCGCGTCATGGTCACCTCTTCGGCATGGATACGCGTCATGGCGATGCGAGAAAGACGGCGCGCCTCGGGCGTGAGATCCTCGTCCTTGGCGTCCGTAATGTGCGTAAAAAAGACGTTGCGCACAATCCACATGGCCGCGCGCTCGCCCATCAAGGCACGACGCACGACAGCATGCACGACGCTGTACACGCAGCCGCAGCACAAAAGCGTAGCGCCAATGATACTGGCCCACAGGACGACAGCACCGACAGCAAAGCTTTGCGTATCGACAGCATTGTCAAAGTAGACCTCGAGCTCGGTATCGACAACGTAGCCAGAACCCTCGACGGCCTTTTCGTTGAGATCGTCAACGTTAAAGCTGGCAGGACCAATATCCCGCGACTCGTCGAGCACGTACAAGGTGACGGTATCCTCGCGACGCGCAGCAGGGACAATGTAGTGGAGATGCTGCAACGCATAATTGAGCGAAGTGACCGTCCCCGTAAGGCCAATGAGGGTGTCACCCTGCGACGAAGAGGCCTGGTTGACGGAAAAGCGAAGCGTCGGGAGCGAACGGTTCACATCCTGAAAGGAAAGCTGACCACTCGAGGGCGTCGAGAGAACGAGATCCATGACACGTGCATCACCATCGGAATCGGCAATGGAAATGTAGGTGGTGTCGCCATTGGAATCGGTCCAGGAAACGGCAGTGTCGACAGCTCGCACGACGCCAGAGAGGTTGGCGGCCGGAATGATGATCTCGGGCTCATCGTTGATGTTGATGACGTGCACGCTGGCGCCAGCAAGGGGCTCGCTGGTGAGGTTTCCCACCACGAGACTGACCAGGAGCTCCACGGGGCAGCCCTCCGAGACATCAGCCCCGCAGCCGCCCATGGCGTTACCTTCGAGATCCGCTGTTGTCAACGCTTCGCCAAACGCCGACGGCATCGTGTTGTAGTAACCGTTGCACAGCGGACCCTCGCACGGAAAGGTATCGATGCCATCATCCTCGTTGATGCAATACGAGAACGACCAGGCCGAAACAGGGTTGCTCTCGGTCGAGATGGCAGGACCACAAATCGGCCACTCGTTCGCGCTAAAATAGTCCGTCGCGGGCATCAGGTACACGGTCAGCGTGGCATCATCAACTCCCGCGTACGTCTCGCCCTCCACAAGGGGAATCGTCAGCTCCTCGTCCAGGTAAAAGATACCCTCGGAAGCCGGCGGCAACGTGTCAATCAAGAACGACTTGGCACGCGGGCACAAGACGCTGTCGAAACGCTCGCAAAACTCGTCGCTGCCAGAGAGCGTGATCTCAAGCGCCGTTTCCTCGTACGTAATGAGGTCCGTCTGCTCCGTCATGGTCAACACATTCGTCACCGTTGTCGTCACCGTTCCCGTAGGACCAACTGCTGGGACTTCATCCGTAGCATAGAACTGGAAAGTCGAGTTGCCAAGGATCGCCGACGCACCGCCATCCACACCTGCCGGACACGGGTTCTCCGAGCCATCGTACGAAAGACAAGCCTCAAAGCAAAGATAGACTTCCACCCCACCATCAGAAGAAGACGACCATATCGGGGCGTCAGCGGACGTGAACGTCGTGTTGACCGTGATCTCGGTCATGGTGCTCGAATCATACGGCGGACAATGAAGCGTGGAATTTGGACGAAAAAGAACACCAAGCTTGACCGCGTCCGCAGGCGCAAGAACCGTCACGCTGTCGATCCCACCCAGGGTAGTGCACGAATTGTCCAGCAAAGTCTCGTCCTGTGTATCCAGCACGCCATCCGAATATTGCACTTGGCGCGTCGCGCAATCCGCGTCCGTCACGCTAAACGTCAAGAGCTGCGCGCCGGCCTGCGGCGTGTGAGCAGCCGTCTCGGTGCCGACCGTCTGCTCCGGAGCATCGTTCGTGCCAACCGCCTCGGGCGACAGGGTTGCCGCAGCCGACGTCATCAAGCCGTCCGAGCCAGTCACCGTGAAGAACGTCGTGTTCGACCAGCCCCAGTCGTCCACCACGCCGTTCATCCACTGCAAATCGGTCACATCAGGATTCACAGACGCCGGAGCCGTGATCACGTTGCCATTGTAGCTGAATGAGTTGCCCAGAAAATCGCCATCCGTAGAACTCGTCAACGTGTACGTCATCGACTCGGTGCCGAAAAACACATCGTCAAAATCAAACACCGCCTTGGTCAAATCCACAGCCGTGTATTCATCCTCCGAAAACGTCTGACGCACAACATCGTTCGCAGGTACCGGACCCGAGTTCAACAATTTCGCAGCAAAGTTGGCAGCGATCTCCGTGCTGCCCAATGACTCATTGTAAAAAGAGAAATGCAAAATGTCGCCGGGGAAAGAGTAGATGGTGCCGGTGTTCGTGAGGTCACTAGAGAGTGTAGCCGGCGAAGATCCCAGGCGCAGGACGTGCGAGGAGTCGAAGTTGGAGAAAGAGATCTCATTGCTTGTGACTTGGTTGTTAGATGAGTCAATCGATTCGTCTTCAGCATGCACTTGGAGATTGGCGGTGAATATGTCGCTGCCAGAACTGTATGAACCAATCAGAAGAATATGATAGAGCTTGCCGGCAGTAATCGCACTGGACGAGAAAGACAGCGTGACGCAATCTGAATCGGCGCCACTGAAGCGGTACTCCAGCTCAAATCGGTTTGACTGTTCATTGTAGAGTAGCTGAAGCGCATAGTCACGAGCAGCATCGCCACAAACCCAAGTGTACGAATCTCCAATCGTTGAGCTATCCTTCTCCTCGCCAATCTCGAGCAGTACGTATTGATTCGAAGTCCCATCATCGTACGAGAAGCTGGGAACAATCCAAAACTCGAGCGTAAACTCGGTAATGCCATCAAGCTGAGTGAGAAGGCTCGCGGCGGTTGAAGTGCTCTTTGCCGAATCATCGAGGGTGAGATTGGTTCCAGATCCAGAGGCGAGGTACCGTGCGCCAACAGAGTGCATGCCGTTGTAGGCGTACTCGAAGACGGTGCCATCAGAATCGGTGTAGGTTGGGCACTTCGTAAGTGTAGCCCAGCTGCTCGGGTAGGTGAGTCCTCCGAGGTAATCTTCGGTGACGCTGTCGGCAAAGGCCCTCGCCTTGCACTCTGCCTGGCTAAACGTGAACTCCGTCAGCAGGTTATCCTCGTACCTCGCCGCCTCCACGCCGCTGTTCGCTACCGCCACGACGGCGGCCACGACGGCCAGCGCTGCCCGTCGCACGCCCATCTTCCCCCTCCCTCTTGTCCTCTCCCGGCTTTCCTCCTTCGCTCTTGCTCCTCTCGCTCCTCTCGCTCCTTCCCTCGCGCAGCGGCTCCGCGCTCTGCGTCTCCGCGCGCGGCCGCTGCCGCCGCTGCTGCCGCCGCCGCTGCTGCCTGGCTCGCGCGGCGCGGCGCGTCGCGGCTGCCCGGCGCGCGTGTGCACGTGCGAGCGAGCGCGAAAAGTTTCTGCTGCCAGCTGCTGCTGCACGCGCCGCCGGGGAAATCGCGCGCCGGGGAAACTCCGGCGCGAGCGCGCGCCGGGGAGAGAGAGAGAGGGCGCCGCGCGGCCCGGTCTGCGCGGCCTCGCTCGCAGCCCGGGTCCGGACTGCTCTGCGCTGGCAGCGGCGGGAGGGAGGGAAGCGGGCGGCCAGGCCGGACGCGCGGGCTGCGCGGGCTGCGGCGGAGGGCAGGGATGGCCGCGGCGGAGGGGTGGGATGGCGGTCGGGAGGAGAAGCACGTGCACACCTGTTTGTTTTTCCGTGAGGAAAGCCGGGTCCAGTGACGGCGAGTCGTGGCCGGCGCTGTACCTCCAATTGCCCCGAGAATTGTATAGTTGGAGAACTAGTCGCGACTAGATTGACGCCGCCAGGATCGGGATGCCAAGCACGAGGGCCTTGCGCAGAGCCGAGGCCCGTGCGGACGCTGCGGCGCCGCGCTTCGTGGAGCGGCCGAGCGGGGATCGTCCAAGACCCCGCACTCGCTTGCCTCAGCATGCGTCTCAGCAAATCGTCGCTGTCTTGAAGTGCAGGAAAGGCAGCAGATGGCGCAACTGGTCTCTTTAGTCGCGATTCAACTCTGCGCGAGCCGCTGCAGCTGCCTACGCAGCCGGCCGTGCAAGTAAAGAGGCGCACGAAGGCTAGCGAGCGAGCGCAGGTCTTGCCGCGCGTCGCTCGCAAACCACTGGAGTCGCTTCGTCTAAAAGTCTGGGCGACTCTCTTGTGCAAGTAAAAAGGCAAGTTGCAGAGTGGCAAGCTGCTTGGAGGGGACCAAGCGAGCGCCCTTGCAGTGCAGATGGCAGCGTTCGTAGACTACCTGTGCATCTCGTCGGTATGCCAAAAGGCCCATTTACTACACCTTGCGCAGGATATTGCATGTCCGCCTTTCAGCATCAAGATCAAGATCAAGGCCGCGGCCGAGCTCAAGAGCTCAACCTCTCGGAAACCTCTCACACCCAGCGCCGCACTTCGCATTTTGCCCGCAAGTTGGCGCCACCACATCTCCAGCGAGGAGGGCACGGGCACAAGCGTGCGCACCGTACAAGTCTTGGTGAGATCCGACTCGAGAGAGTGAATCGAACAAGGAAACAAGTTACCCAAAATTCCTTTCTTTCTTATCGGGCTGGTGTGAGTTATCCACTGCTGGTTCCAATTGATCAACCCGCTTCCTTACTCGATCGGGCTCTTCGTGGTTGGCAATGCGAGCTGGAGTCTGCATCGAGGACGCTCGTTTTTCGCGACCGCACGTCCACCCACCCTGCTTCTTCTACTCTTAGCGCATTGGGAGGCGAGCAAGAATCTGCTAGGTGTTTATGGCCACATAAATTGAGTCCTTTTGAGAGAGCTTGCGTCTGCGTTGATGCGATACGAGAACGAACACGCCGAAACAAATTTGCTCGTGGTCGAGATGGCAGGACCGCAAATCAGCCACTCTTTCGCGCTAAAGAAGTCCGTAACGGGCATCAGGTTTAGAATAAGCGTGGTATCATCAACTCTCGCGTACGTCTCGCACTCAACAAGGGGAGTCGCCAACTCCTCATTGAGGTAAATGATACCCTCACAGGTAGCAATCGAGGACGCCTTGGCGCACGATCACAGGGAGCTGTTGAAGCATTCGCAAAACTCGTCGTTACCAGAGAGCGTGATCTCGAGTGCCATTTCCTCGTGCGTGATGAGGTTCGTCTGATCCGTTATGGTCAACACATTCGTCACCGTTGTCGTCATCGGTTCAGTAGGGCCATTAGGGTTTGATCCGTACCATGAACCTGAAAAGTCGAGTTGCCAAAAATCACCGACGCACCGCCATCCACACCTGCCGAGGATGGGTTCCTTCCACGACACGCCGAGCACGGGGTCCTTCCACTCGTTATCGCAATCGGCAAAATCCGTGTCGCCTGTGATCTCGGCCATGACGCTCGAATCATACGGCGGGCATTCGAGCGAGAAATTCGGACGAAGGAGAACACCAATCTTCACCGCATGCGCAGGTGCAAGAATCGTCACACTGTCCATCCCGCCCAGGGTCGTGCACGAGATATCCAGTAAATTTTCGTCCTGAGAAGCCAGCACGCGATGCGAACAATGCAATCCCAGACGTCCTTCAGTCCGCGTCCGTCACACTAAACGACAACAGCTGCGCGCCGACCAGCGAGGTGTGAACCGCCGTCTCGGTATTGACAGTCTGCTCCGGAGCAACATTCGTGCCAATTGTTCGGGTGGCAGGGTTGCCGCGCCAGATATAATCGATCCACCTGAGCCAGTCACCGTAAAAACCGTCGTATTCGACCAACTCCAGTCGCCCTCTAAGCCGTTTGGCCACTTCAAATCGGCAACGGCAGGGTTCGCCACCGCCAGAGGGTGATCACGTTGACATTGTAGCGGAATGAGTTGCCCAGAAAACTGCCGTTGAACTCGTCAACGTGTACGGCATCGACTCGGTGCCGAAAAGCACATCATCAAAGTCAGTCACCACCTTGACCAAATCCACATCCGAGTATTCATCTCCCGAAACGTCTGAGGCTTAACATCGTTTGTAAGCACCGGACCCAAAATCAACGATTTTTGCAGCAAAGTTACTGGCGACCGCCGCGGTGACCAATGTCAACTTGTACAAAGAGAAATGCAAGATACCGCCGGGGATAGAGTAGTATGGGGTGCCGCCGGTGTTGGGAGCGGAGAAAGCGAAAGGCGAAGATCCCTGGCGCAGGACGTGCGCAGAGACGAAGTCGGAGAAAGATATTGAATACCCATTCAATTGGTTCACGGATACATCGATGGACTCGTCCTGAGCTAACAGCTTCTTTGATAAGAAGCTTGGCATGATCCAAAACTCGAGCGTGAAGTCGGTGACGCCATCAAGCTCAGAAAAGAGGCTCGCCGCGGTCGAAGTGCTCTTTGCCAAGTCATCGCGAGTGAGGTTGGTACCAGATTCAGAGTCAAGATACCTCGCTCTGATGAAGTGCGTGACGTCGTGACGTACTCAAGGACGCTGCAATCGTAATCTGTGAAAGCAGGGCCCAACGTGCTCCTCGGATAGGTGAGTGAGTCCTCCAAGATAATCTTAGATGATGCTGCCGGCAAAGGCCCTCGCCTTGCACTCTGCCTGGCTAAACGTGAACTCCGTCAGCAGGTTCCCCTCGTACCTCGCCGCCTCGACGCCGCTGTTCGCTACCGCCGCAACGGCGGCCACGACGGCCAGCGCTCGCTGCCCGTCGCACGCCCATCTTCCCCCTCCCTCTTGTCCTCTCCCGGCTTTCCTCCTTCGCTCTTGCTCCTCTCGCTCCTCTCGCTCCTTCCCTCGCGCAGCGGCTCCGCGCTCTGCGTCTCCGCGCGCGGCCGCTGCCGCCGCTGCTGCCGCCGCTGCTGCTGCCTGGCTCGCGCGGCGCGGCGCGTCGCGGCTGCCCGGCGCGCGTGTGCACGTGCGAGCGAGCGCGCGAAAAGTTTCTGCTGCCAGCTGCAGCTGCTGCTGCACGCGCCGGCGGGGAAATCGCGCGCCGGGGAAACTCCGGCGCGAGCGCGCGCCGGAGAGAGAGAGAGAGGGCGCCGCGCGGCCCGGTCTGCGCGGCCTCGCTCGCAGCCTGGGTCCGGACTGCTCTGCGCCGGCAGCGGCGGCGGGAGGGAAGCGGGCGGCCGGGCCGGACGCGCGGGCTGCGCGGGCTGCGGCGGAGGGCAGGGATGGCCGCGGCGGAGGGGTGGGATGGCAGTCGGGAGGAGAAGCACGTGCACACCTGTTTGTTTTTCCGTGAGGAAAGCCGGGTCCAGTGACGGCGAGTCGTGGCCGGCGCTGTACCTCCAATTGCCCCGAGAATTGCATAGTTGGAGAACTAGTCGCGACTAGATTGACGCCGCCAGGATCGGGATGCCAAGCACGAGGGCCTTGCGCAGAGCCGAGGCCCGTGCGGACGCTGCGGCGCCGCGCTTCGTGGAGCGGCCGAGCGGGGATCGTCCAAGACCCCGCACTCGCTTGCCTCAGCATGCGTCTCAGCAAATCGTCGCTGTCTTGAAGTGCAGGGAAGGCAGCAGATGGCGCGACTGGTCTCTTTGTCGCGATTCAACTCCGCGCGCGCCGCTGCAGCTGCCTGCGTAGCCCGCCGTGCAAGTAAAGAGGCTAGCGAGCGAGCGCAGGTCTTGCCGCGCGTCGCTCGCAAACTACTGGACTCGCTTCGTCTAAAAGTCTGGGCGACTCTCTTGTGCAAGTAAAAAGGCAAGTTGCAGAGTGGCAAGCTGGGACCAAGCGAGCGCCCTCGCAGTGCAAATGGCAGCGTGCGTGGACTACCTGCGCATCTCGTTGGCATGACAAGTGGCCCTTTAGACCTTGCGCAGGATATTGCATGTCAGTCTTACAAGATCAAGATCAAGATCAAGGCCGAGCTCAAGAGCTCAACCTCTCGAGAACCTCTCACACCCAGCGCCGCACGCCGCATTTGCCTGCAAGTTGGTGCCACCACATCTCCAGCGAGGAGGGCACGGGCACAAGCGTGCACATCGTACAAGTCTCGGTGAGATCCGACTCGAGAGAGTGAAGCAAACAAGGAAACAAGTTACCCAAAATTCCTTTCTTTCTTATCGGGCTGATGTGAGTTATCCACTGCTGGTTCCAATTGATCAACCCGCTTCCTTACTCGATCGGGCTCTTCGTGGTTGGCAATGCGAGCTGGAGTCTGCATCGAGGACGCTCGTCTTTTGCGACCGCACGTCCACCCACCCTGCTTCTTCTACTCTTAGCGCATTGGGAAGCGAGCAAGAATCTGCTAGGTGTTTATGGCCACATAAATTGAGTCCTTTTGAGAGAGCTTGCGTCTGCGTTGATGCGATACGAGAACGGACACGCCGAAACAAATTTGCTCGTGGTCGAGATGGCAGGACCGCAAATCAGCCACTCTTTCGCGCTAAAGTAGTCCGTAACGGCCATCAGGTTTAGGATAAGCGTGGTATCATCAACTCTCGCGTACGTCTCGCACTCAACAAGGGGAGTCGCCAACTCCTCATTGAGGTAAATGATACCCTCAGCAGGTAGCAATCGAGGACGCTTTGCCGCACGATCACAGGGAGCTGTTGAAGCGTCCGCAAAACTCGTCGTTACCAGAGAGCGTGATCTCGAGTGCCATTTCCTTGTGCGTGATGAGGTTCGTCTAATCCGTCATGGTCAACACATTCGTCACCGTTGTCGTCATCGGTTCAGTAGGGCCATTAGGGTTTGATCCGTACCATGAACCTGAAAAGTCGAGTTGCCAAAAATCGCCGACGCACCGTCATCCACACCTGCCGAGGACGGGTTTCTTCCACGACACGCCGAGCACGGGGTCCTTCCACTCGTTATCGCAATCGGCAAAACCCGTGTCGCCTGTGATCTCGGCCATGACGCTCGAATCATATGGCGGGCATTCGAGCGAGGAATTCGGACGAAGGAGAACACCAATCTTCACCGCATGCGCAGGTGCAAGAATCGTCACACTGTCCATCCCGCCCAGGGTCGTGCACGAGATATCCAGCAAATTTTCGTCCTGAGAAGCCAGCACGCCATGCGAACAATGCAATCCCACACGTCCCTCAGTCCGCGTCCGTCACACTAAACGACAACAGCTGCGCGCCGACCAGCGAGGTGTGAACCGCCGTCTCGGTATTGACAGTCTGCTCCGGAGCAACATTCGTGCCAATTGCCCGGGTGGCAGGGTTGCCGCGCCAGATATAATCGATCCACCTGAGCCAGTCACCGTAAACACCGTCGTATTCGACAAACTCCAGTCGCCCTCTAAGCCGTTTGGCCACTTCAAATCGGCAACGGCAGGGTTCGCCACCGCCAGAGGGTGACCACGTTGACATTGTAGTGGAATGAGTTGCCCAGAAAACTGCCGTAGAACTCGTCAACGTGTACGGCATCGACTCGGTGCCGAAAAGCACATCATCAAAGTCAGTCACCACCTTGAACAATTCCACATCCAAGTATTCATCTTCCGAAACGTCTGAGGCTCAACATCGTTTGTAAGCACCGGACCCGAACTCAACGATCTTTGCAGCAAAGTTATTGGCGACCGCCGCGGTGACCAATGTCAACTTGTACAAAGAGAAATGCAAGATGCCGCCAGGGAAAGAGTAGTATGGGGTGCCGCCGGTGTTGGGAGCGGAGAAAGCGAAAGGCGAAGATCCCAGGCGCAGGACGTGCGCAGAGACGAAGTCGGAGAAAGATATTGAATACCCATTCAATTGGTTCACGGATACATCGATGGACTCGTCCTGAAGTAATTGCTGAGTGTTCGTCGCGAAGATGCCACTTCAGGATGTGCCCTTTTTTGATAATAAGCTTGGCATGATCCAACACTCGAGCGTGAAGTCGGTGACGCCATCAAGCTCAGAAAAGAGGCTCGCCGCGGTCGAAGTGCTCTTTGCCGACTCATCGCGAGTGAGGTTGGTGCCAGATCCAGAGTCAAGATACCTCGCTCTGATGGAGTGCGTGACGTCGTGAGCGTACGCAAGGACGCTGCAATCGAAATCTGTGTAAGCAGGGCCCAACGTGCTCCTCGGATAGGTGAGTGAGTCCTCCAAGATAATCTTAGATGATGCTGCCGGCAAAGGCCCTCGCCTTGCACTCTGCCTGGCTAAACGTGAACTCCGTCAGCAGGTTACCCTCGTACCTCGCCGCCTCGACGCCGCTGTTCGCTACCGCCACGACGGCGGCCAAAACGGCCAGCGCTCGCTGCCTGTCGCACGCCCATCATCCCCCTCCTCCTTGTCCTTTCCCGACTTTCCTCCTTCGCTCTTGCTCCTCTCGCTCCTTCCCTCGCGCAGCGGCCCCGCGCTCGCCGGTGCACGTGCGGGTGCACGCGCGAGAGGCGAAAAGTCTCTGCCTGCACGCCCTGGGCCCGGCCTCGCGAGCAGACCGGCGCGGGAGGAGGGAGGAGCGAGGAAGCGGCGGCCGCGGCGGCGGAGAGAGCGGGCAAGCGGGCGGACGGGCCGGACGCGCTGGACGCGCAGGCGGCGGCAGAGGGAGGAGGGGAGGGACGGCCGCGGCGGAGAGAGGGGGCGGCGAGGAGCGAGCGCGCGCACGTGCACACACGCGGCCGGGTTTACCCGAGAGGGGGCGAACGCCAGTGGCGGGGAGACTTTGGGCCGCAGCTGCACCTCAAATCGTGGGTTCGGAATTTTTAGTTGCGAAGATAGTCGCGACTAGTTTGAGCGGATAGTTTTTTGGGGGTGTGCGCCGGGCCTGTGGAGGAGGAGCACGTTGTTATCGGTCAAGGATTTCTTTCGCCCTGCAATTGGGCCTTGGAATTGGCGGAGAAGAGCTGGAGCGGACGCCAGGAGGCGCGCGCGGCGATGACGCGGATGGCCGAGCTTGAGCGCGTCCGCGCGGAGGCGGAGGCAAGGTTTGCTGCGGCGCGTGGAGATGTAAAGAAGGCGAACTTTAGACGGCGCGCATAGAATTCGGGCTGAGCAAGAAACTTGGCGCAGCGTGGGCCCGGTGAGAGGAGAAGGTGCAGGCACGAAATGGCAGTCGCACGCAAGGTGCGCGCGCGCTGACGAGTGCTAAAGAACTATACCTGCTTTATTGCGCTGGTTAGAATGAAGATAGCTCTGACGAAAAAGCCTGCACGTCACAGATCTTGGACAAGGCAATAATGGCTTACGAGCTTGCGAGTACGGATCAAACTACAGCAGGCTTTCGCCGCTGCAACGACTCATGCATTCTCATGTAGGACCGGTGACATCTACGTAGTCACAACCCCGCAACTCCAAACTGTCATTTGATCGCACCCGGTTCGGTTGGACAGAGAAATGTCTCATTGGAGGAGGAGTCTAGTCGGTCATAGAGCTTGGATGAGGCTGCTGAAGCCCTCGATTTGAAGCATGCGAAGCTTTCAGCAAAGCGCGCGCGTAAGACCTGCGGTCAGGAGCACCTCGACGAAAGAATTTGTTAGAAGTCGTTTTTTCGTTACCGAAGAACCGAGGAGGCATCGGAGAGCGGAATCCTTACGTTACTGTACTTCTTCCTCTCCTATCAAGTGCAAGATAGGACTTCATTGCTTCGTGTTCTGAACCGCATCATCTTTTGGAAAGTATATTTATCGAAAACACGTATTGAGTCGCAAGAGGAAACCCAGCGCCAAAGTCTCAGCCATGCATGTGGTCACACTTTGCTCCATAGAGCAGTCCGTTCTATCGTCTTCGTCGAAATAAACTGAGCAAACGCGTGAAGCGAAAGTCATCGCTCCGTGCTATCGATGCAAAGGCCAAGCCGAGTCTGCCCCGAGAAGGCATAACTTTCGTCTACACTGAAGCAAAGGCCGATATCAACTCTCTATTCCCTTCCATACGTTGCGAATAACTTTTTCGTCAATGTTCACTGCAGAGAGCGCGAATCCATCACTGACGAGACATTATCATCAAAGACGAAAGCTTTGGGTCTTTAGCTTTGCAGAGTTTCCCTGCTCCTTGACCAAGATATGCACACAAAACAAAAGGACCATCTGAAACCATTTGATAAACTCTGTTAAACTTATACTCTTTTTTGAATTTGCGAGGCTCGCGAACCTGCAACCATTTCTCATTTTCTTGACACCGCCTCCTCCTGCAACGCGATAACTTCCCTCACTTGCGACGCGAGTTCGTCGACCTCTTTTTCCAGACCACCGCCCAACATTGAGACAAAAAGTGGATTTCCACTCCAACCCGCGCGAAAGGCATTGTGCCAGCTCGATGTCCTGTCCAACCCGGATTCTAGCACACACGGAATCATGTTCGCTGGTTTATGACTCTCCAATGCGTAGTAAAACTCTGTGCGGCAGTTGTCATCTTCTGTTCTCTCCTTGTTGACCTTCTCCATGTACCTGCTTGTGACAAAAACTATAACCACCTTGGACTGATCAATCCCATCGGCCATTGACTTGAGAATGTCTTGTTTCATATCTTTCGTGTCGAGCCAGCAGTTGATGCCCCGAGCCTCGAGAGCTTTGGCCACATTTTGGACAATGGCGTGCGTTTCATGATTTACCCCCCAGTCGTGCGACAGGAAGGCATGAAAACGCTTATCAGTGCTAAGTAGACGCTTTGCCTCTTCGCTGCTATCAGCGAAAATTGCGAACGAGGACACGGGCAGCGATCTAAATCCAAGCGAAGGCACCATCTTGCTGCCCTTGGTGAGGGCCTTTTCGAGCTTTTGCATCGAGGCGCATGCAACCTTTAGGTCTGTGCCATTTGAACTGACAAAAAGCCTTGGGTCGAGGTTTCCCTTCATGAAGTGTGAATTGATGGAGTCGAGACTTCTTTTGAGGATCTGGACATGATGCGTCAAGTGTTTGTCTTTGGGTGTCTCAAAGTAGAACATCACCCGTTGACCGGTCGTCTCCAGTATCACGCCCACATTGTCAAAGTTGATACTTGCGAAATTTGCACACAGTGTGAAGACGCGCATGTAGCCCGAGAGACTCTGAACGATACTGGCAACAAGACGCTGAAAGACACCTTGAGGCAGAACTCTGAAATCGACGTACGCCAATGCATAATCTCCACCAAGTTGCTCAAAGGCTTCTCCCTTCACATCATCATCAACGGGGCGCAAAATGCTTGGCAAGAGTAGCGCGCCTTCTTCGTCCACTTCATCTTCGTCCTCTTCATCTTCATCACCAATCCAAGGACTCGGGCACGCCAAAAGCATGGACTTCATCAGTTCCGTCAGGTACTCGACAGGTTGACCTACCCAGAGACCTTCCAAAAGTGCGCGACTCGCGACTCCACGCGTTGACCAGCGTTCAAGCGCATCTCTCAGCTCGCTCGAGAAATTTTTGTCACCGAGAAAACTCTGTTTGTGCCTCTCCATGTGGCCCATCTCCGGGTCGCAAATGACGCGCGAAAGGTTTTCCAGAAGCCACTGTGGCCGAATCACGACGATTTGGCTCAACATGTCATTCTGCCCAGAGGTCAGGTGCACAAGCACGCCGAGTTCGTGCATGAACTTCAGCATTTTGTCCACATTTTCCTTTGGGACATAGCATCTTTCCTCGGCAAGCTTTCTCACCGCGTCCAGCGACAGGTAGTCAACGTCCTGCGAAAGAAGCTGCTCCAAGCAATATGACCACCGCACAGGTACCTTTTCCTTGACAAAGTCTTCCTTTGCCGCCGAGGCAGAAAGTGCCACGCGCAGACGAGAAACGCGATCATCCGTGTCCTGCCGATCCGTGTTGTCGATGGGGAAAAAATAGAGGGTTGTCTTCTTCTTTCCTTTCCCCGTCGTGTTGCCAATCACAGTCGACAAGCCACCATGTTTTTTGTTCAGCACCTTTGTCCGAAGAATTCGATCGATCTCCTTGTGTTGCTCCAAGGAAGACACCTCGTCAAGATAAGTCCCAACAATCGCAATCTTGACGTTTGGTGCGTGAAGGCGAATCGAGTCGATCCAGAAACAGAGGGTCTCCAAGGCCTCCTCTTGCGAGGCGAGCTTCTCGACCTCTTCTTCCTCGAGAATATCCTCAAAATACTCTTTGCCCAGTACCTCGCGCATGTCAAAGACGAGTACGTAGACGCCGTATTGAGTAAGAAAGAGATGGTGCAAGGCGTAAAAGACCTCCTGTCCACCGTAATCCCAGATCGTGAAGCTGATTTCCTCATCCGGCTCGCCAGCTTTCTCCTTTACCTGAAGACGAAGCGGCGTGCTGACTGCTTTCGCGACCTCTTTTTCGTCAAAACGCATTGGTACAGGGCTCGAAGCAGACTTGCGAGATCTGGAAACTCGTGTCGCAGCAAGTGATGCACGGCGGGAGACGCGCTTTGCAAAGCTCTGCCGGCGATATTGAAGCTTGGAAAGTAGCTCGCCCAGATCGGAGTCGGAGATGTTATAACGCTCCTTCCAGTCATGCGTGCTTATGAGTGAGAGGTCCACGCCAATTGTAGATTCATGAACGCGGTTGACTGGTTGATCCAAAAGCGTGCGAATCGTCGATGTCTTGCCTGCGGCGCCCTTGCCCACAACCATGAGCTTGGCGCGACCCCAGCGAACTTTTTTGTTGGCCTTGAGCGCCTCAACAGCTGCTCTGCCAGCATCGCGTGACTCGTTGCTGCGAAGCTCGATTCGAGCTGGTATGCGGGCCAGTATTCCGGCTGAGATTTTGTCTTCGTCCAAGCTGATTTTTAAAGAGAAATTGATCATTAGTCCCTTCACTTCGTCTTTACTGTGATAAATAACAGAATTCTTGCAAACGTACCTGATTACTTCAAGCGACGTGTTCTTCTCCAGCGCACTCACCAAGGCTTCTGCACCCACATCACCGATGTTGTTCCTGCTTAGGCTGTGGTTTTATGTATCAGAGTAAGTACAAAACGCTCATTGCCTTCACCCTTGTCTTGTTCAATCACGTCTCTCTGCTTTTTGCCTCGACAGTCGCAAGTCTTGCCTCCAATCAAACGCAGGACGAGACAACCGAACCAACTTACTCCAAAGACGTAAGCGAGCTGTTCTCGGCCAAGCCTTCCGCGAGCCCAACGGCGCCATCATCGCCGATGTTGTTGTAGGAAAGACTGTGCATGATGATTGTGGTGTGGCATAGCATTCATTGCATTGATTGCATTCATTGATGAGCGCGAAATGGCTGTCAGTGTCCACCCTCATGTCGCCGTCGCCGTCGTCTTGGCGCAGTCCCGCCTTTCTGCTCTCCGCCACGAACGCCCACCTGCCTTCCTTCACGCAGAAATCCACGCATGCCGCCTTCTTGCGTTGTCCAATCCAAAGTCTTGCCTCCAATCAAACGCAGCAAAACACAACCGAACCAACTTACTTCAAAGACGTAAGCGAGCTGTTCTTGCCCAAGCCTTCCCCGAGCCCAACGGCGCCATCTGGGCCGATGTTGTTCGCCTCAAGGCTGTGCATGATGATTATGGTGTGGCATGGCATTCATTGCATTCATTGCATTCATTGATGAGCGCGAAATGGCTGTCAGTGTCCACCCTCATGTCGCCGTTGCCGTCGTCTTGGCACAGTCCCGCCTTTCTGCGCTCCGCCACGAACGCCCACCTGCCTTCCTCCACGCAGAAATCCACGCATGCCGCCTTCTTGCGTTGTCCAATCCAAAGTCTTGCCTCCAATCAAACGCAGCAAAACACAACCGAACCAACCTACCCCAGAGACGTAAGCGAGCTGTTCTTGCCCAAGCCTTCCCCGAGCCCAACGGCGCCATCTGGGCCGATGTAGTTCCACCCAAGACTGTGCATGATGATTGTGGTGTGGCATGGCATTCATTGCATTGATTGCATTCATTGATGAGCGCGAAATGACTGTCAGTGTCCACCCTCATGTCGCCGTCGCCGCCGCCATCGTCTTGGCGCAGTCCCACCTTTCTGCTCTCCGCCACGAACGCCCACCTGCCTTCCTTCACGCAAAAAAACACGCATGCCGCCTTCTTGCGTTGTCCAATCCAAAGTCTTGCCTCCAATCAAACGCAGCAAAACACAACCGAACCAACTTACTGCAGTTCTGTAAGCGAGCGGTTCTTGCTCAAGCCTTCGCCGAGCCCAACGGCGCCCGAGTCGCCGATGGTGTTCCCGAAAAGACTGTGCATGATGATTGTGGTGTGGCATGGCATTCATTGCATTGATTGCATTCATTGATGAGCGCGAAATGGCTGTCAGTGTCCACCCTCATGTCGCCGTCGCCGTCGTCTTGGCACAGTCCCGCCTTTCTGCTCTCCGCCAGGAACGCCCACCTGCCTTCCTTCACGCAGAAATTCCTTCAACAGTTCATTCCGCTTTGATTTTTACACAGCCATACTGTGCTACAAATAGTTTACTCACTTTAACGAGACGAGCGAGGCGTTCGTGGCAAGCTCTTTTCCGAGCGCCACGCTTCCTTCGTGGTCAATGTCACGACTGGCAAGACTGTGCATCGTTTCGAAGAAGGTTGTCAGTTAGCCGGACCGCATGAAAGTCATTCAGAGACCTCAGAAGACGTTTCAACGTACTCAATCGTTCTGGCGCCGTTCCGCATCAGTTCAATCGCCTTCTCCACCGCAGGTTGCCCGCTGAGACCTTCCTCGACGCCTTCCTCGGGCGTCTCATCTTCGCGCTTGGACATCGCCCCTTTCGCGCTCGGTGGCCTACGCTCGACCTAGCAACCGTGCACGCTGACAGTCGGTGCGAGCGAGGCTCGAGAGTGGCCAACTGCAAGCACGGCCAGGCGGCCTCGACCTCGAGCGCAGGCAGGTGCAGGCAGTTCAGGCTTTGCCGCCGCGCCTGGGTGCTGCGCTTGTTGGCCCTGCAGGCAGCCTAACGCATGCAGCATAGAAGAACGAGTGCACACGCGGCCGGGCCGGAAGTGCGAGCAAGAAGTTTTCCCGTGCAGGCTCTCTCTCCGTTCTGCGACTACGATCTCTCTCCCCCGCCTCGCCGAAAGCAAAGCGCGCGCAGCAGCCGCGCGTGCAGCCGCGCCTCGGGCAGCCGCGGCAGCTTTGTCGCGCGCGCACGCGGAGACGGAGGCGCGAGCACGGAGCGCGTGCCGCCAGCCAGCAGCAGCGCTGCAGCCAGAGCGGCACACAGACAGACATACCTGGCTCGAACACGCTGCAGCTGCCGGGGCTGCGCTGCTCGAGGCGGGGCGGCGCGACGCCGCGGAGCGAGGGAGGGAGGGATGCCGGCGCTGGCCGTGCGGGAGAGCGCAGCGTCGAGGCGTGCGCGGAGGAGGCAGGTGCGGACGAGTGGACGCCCGCGGGTCTCTTCTGCGGCCTTGGGCTTGCTCGCGGCGCGAGGAGGTAGATTGGCGCCAGCATGGGCGCCCGAGTCGGGACGGCTCGGCATGAAGAGACAAGCGGCGGGAGGGCGGGAGAGAAGGAGAAAGAGGGAGGTCAGGGCAGACAAGAACTACGTGAGCTGGCCGCTGGCCGGGGGGCTGCTGCTGCTGCTGCCGCGCGGAGCGGGTATCGAGGAGGCGCCCCAGGCGCTGGCTCCGCTGCTGCTGTTGGTCGGCGTGCGGTACCGACCGTCGCCTGCGCTTGGAGCTGCGGCCGCCACTGCCGATCCTCGCGGACAGTGCAGCCTGGCGGGTGCACTCTAGGTGTGGGCGCTTCTGCCAGTGAGTCCAGATGGGACAGTCAACATCTGTTAGGCGACTAGGTAAGGGCGAACAACGAGAGGGCACGCGTGGCAGTGGCAGTGGCAGTGGCCAAGGTGGAAGTGGCATTGGTCGCAGAGGGGGAAAGGGGGAGGGAGAGAAGGCCGCAGTGCGAAAAGGTTGCGTCGCCTTGATAGCGTGTGAGTTTGAGATAGACAGAAAAGAGCAACGCGTCTATGAGCGCAGGCGACAGCGCCGGAAGGCCCTTGCGGCGCTGCCGGCTGCGGCTCCCGGACTGCGCCTCTCTTTGCCGAGCGCGGATCTTCCTCATGGAAGACAGCGCAGAGGCTCTGCAGCTTTGCGAAAGTCTGCGTTGTTTGCCCCTTCTGCCAAGCGTCATCAGCTGCAGCATGCATCTGCAGCACTCACATCGATGTGTGCGGCACGCGCCGTGCCACAGTCAACGGTGGCTGTGGAGAAAATTTTGTTTGGGGACAGCGATAGCGACTGGCAGCGGGGCGGATGAGGGAAGCTTGGTGGCATCACCCAAGGTCCGCAAGAGAGGGAAGGGCAAGACGAGCACCGACCACGGCTCGCAGTCGCCATGGTCGAAGTCACCGTTAGGAGAAGAAGGCCACTGACGGAGAGCTGAATCGATTTCCGCGGCCGGATGGCGATGTGCTCCCGGGAGAGAGGGAGGGGTGGGTATACTTTCGGTGGCAGACCCGATAGTCTGGCTGGTGCGGAGCGTGTAGATGTGGACTAGTCGCGTCTAGTTTCGTGACGCGATAGCACATTCCTTACAGTCATGAGACTAGCTGCGACTAGTTCTAGATGGTTCAGGCGGAAGGAGGAGGACTCGGCTCAGAGCCAAAGTCGCGCGGCGCGCACTGCGCGGAGGAGATGGGCGGCGGCGGCGCCGGATGTCGAGCCTGAGCTTCTGCGCGTCGGGATGCAAGAGATTCGAGACTATGACTAGTTTAACAAGAAGGAAAGAGAAAACGTGGACAGAAAGGACGAAAAAGCATCACGGGTCAAGATCGTTGCGCTAAATCTAACGCGCAGCAGCTATGTCGCGCCTCGGCGCGGACGCGGGGCGTGCAATCAGCCATGCGGCTCTCTTCGCATTGATTGCAGTCGATCGGACGTTTCCGATCGATGATTGCAGTCGTCCGGACGTTCCCGATTAAGACGCAAGGAGAGGGTGAGACGCTTTCTTATCGGGCTTTCTCTTTTGATGTACGTCTAAAGTGATTGCGAACCACTCGCATGACGTCTGAGGTGCAGATGGCGAAGATCGATTTGCATTTGGTGCAAGATTCTGCGTGCTACCGCACTCCGTCAAGCTTGGCCAAAAGTGCGTCGAGCTCGCAAATGGAGCGATATTGTGGCCTTGAAAGGCAGTGAGCCCTTCTTTTTTGAGCTTACAGTAGCATGCCTTTGCCAAAGATTGCGTGGGTTATTGTGCTCCAGGTTGCGAGCGAACTATCATCCTCGGGCTGCTTCAAGTATCAGGTCAAGGACTTGAAGTCTCTCCTCTCTGTGCTTCTCTCAAAAAGCGAGTACTGGAGTCCGAATTGAATCTTTCAACACCTCGCGCCAGCTATGCCAAGTCTTTGCATGATGGAAAACATGGGCTCAGCAGAGGGGGCGTCTCGTTCAGCTTCGTTTGGAAGAAAGTCCTGAACCGAGTTTTGCAAACGCATGGGGTCATGCGGCACAATGTATAGCGTCGATGATCGATTCTTTTCTTGCGGTTTGTAGACGATCTTGAGACACGCAGATTCGTTACTATACCTCATGTCGGTGATGGCGTAAAATGGCACGCGAATTTTATGGTGTGGCAAGTAATAAATCATGTCTTCTGCAGGATGGCAAACGTGAAAGACTCGTACAACGAGCAAAGCTTCATCGGAAATGCCAATGAATTCGCCAGTCAAATGAATCGTCTCTTGGCAAAGCGGAAACAAACGTAGTACGATGATGTACAGAACCGTACTTCCCAAGGCGACAGAAGACAATGACGCCACAATGTGGAACTCAGTTCCCAAAAGCAACATTTTCTCGCAGTCCTCCTCTTTGGAATTTAGATGCGCGGCGCGATTGAATGAAATGCCCATGATGATAATCAGTACCACGCATTGCCAGATGATCATAAACCAAAGTCTGGCATTCCACATTTCTTCGATAACGTGACGGTTCCCCGTAAGCGTATACAATTCAGCTCTTGTTTGAGGCAGATGTTTCCGGTTCCCATGCGTCCGTGACGGAAACTCTTCAATGACATCTTCCGTTGGAAAGGCATGTCTGAATGCGCAGCTAGTCGGCGGACCCGCTGCCGTCATAGTTCCAGGTTCGGAAGTTGGCGCGCAAACGGAAACGGGCGGTTCTGAGAAAAGCGACTACGTCTGGATGGGCGAACGAGCGTGGAGGCGGGCGGACGGGCAGGGCAGGTGGACCCTTTGTACGAATTGATTGGCCTCATTACGATTCTGCTGCCAGTCCTTTTCTCCGGCGCGGAACGCAAACGCAGGACAGCATTGTAATCCTCAAAGAGAGATTGTGCACAGTAGCAGTAGTACCTTCCTCGCACGATGAAGGGGTTGGCCGCAACTATTACTGGAAAGCACTTGTCCTAGCACTACGCCACTACGGTTGCTGAGGCCATGTGCTCTATCTTCGAGCTCGGTGGCAGCAAGCGCCAGCGAGCTGGACGCGAAGTTTTTCCAGCGCGTGGACTTGCGCGTTTTGGGTTTCGGGTTGCGCTGTCCACAATGTATACGCTGGAAAACCTTTATCATGGTACAGTTCTTGAACTAGTCGCAACTAGTTCCATGCTTGTAGACCTTTGTTGTTTTCAGCACAAGCACCAAAAGTGGATGAAAATGCCTTGCACGCAGCTCGAGGTGATACCTCTGAATTTCAAAATTACGGATGCAGGGGGAAAAGCTTATTGTTAGTCAGAATGTAGCGACTGTTGTGGAAAGCGTCTTGCTTGTTTTGCGCCTGTATGGAACAAAAGTATAGATAGTACCGCGCCGCCGTGCGGTCATCAGCAAGCTCCGTGTTGGTGTAATGGTAACATCTGACGCTCTCACCGTCAACCCCCGGGTTCGATTCCCGGACATGGAATTTATCTTTTTTTTTTTTCTCTCTTCGGTGAATTTTTTCCAGTAAGCAGCAAGAGAGTCGTCTCACACAGTCGATGCGTGGAAATTGAAGTTTCTGATTTTCTGATTCGTCTAAAGTCTAAAACGAGCCCCAATGATATCTGGCGTGAGCACGGCTGCAGGTTTTTCAGGACCTCTTTGCGCTTGTCACTGCTCTCGATTCTCTTCGTCATGTACTGACGGAGACGCTGCGCCCGAAGTTTGGCCCAGGCCTCTTGCACCGTCCTAAAGCTGGCATAGTATGGATCTGCGCTCCGTGTTGACGGGCAATTGGCAACGTGCTGATGACAGCCTTGGCTGCTGTTCCCGGTATCCTTGAGACACCATGCACAGAAATAGCATGAGCAGTTGTTGCTGCACTTGAGCGCACAACACCCATCAAAATCGGCAAAGGCTGCCGAGCAACGGGGACACGTCATGGTCAAGATCTCATTCTGGATCTTGCGAACGTGCTTGTACATTGTCGAATCGCGTCCTTGATTACGAAGCGCTTCATTGACGCGCCGCTGGACATCACGTTCATGCTCCGTACCAATTCGCGTTCCGTATGCTTGCGCACAATCCTTTGAAGCACCTTGTAGTCCTTTTCTGGTACCGCAGCTGCAATGGTACGCCCGAATATACGGCGTTTGCAGCCGAATATTATGCATTCCATGCTGCCGTCTTTAGAAATCTGCACGTAGCCGTCAGGTTTCCGCCGCCACGTTGCCACCGAGGTGCGCGCGGTCTTTGCATGCGGCGCGCCTGCCGAGCTCACAAGAGCCGTCGAAGTGAATTTGCACCTGGTTACCCCGAGAAGAAAATCCAGCCAGGATTACCATATGATGATCCCGCGTGACCGAGCCGTCACCGTCCGCGTTAGGCAGGCGGATGGTCACACGTGATCGTCCGCGAAAGGCAGCTCTAAAGGGAGAGCGACAAGGACACAAGCGAGAGCTTGACAAGTTCAAGGACGAGAACAGGACGACGATGAGGACGTTGAAGACGCGAAGGCGCGAAGGGGTGTTTCCGGATGCGGTGCCGGCGATGCGAGCGAGCCACAAGAGGATTGGTGATCCAGAACGCGAGTGTGTTTGGCGAGCTGCGGTCCATGGAGGCGCGTGAGCTGAAAAGGCCATCTTGCGCTGTTCGACGACTCGACCTTGTGAGCCAGCAGCAATCAGGGCGAAGGGAAAACCGCAGTAGCGTCTTTGGCCTCGACGAGCACTTCAGGTCATCGGTAAACCTCTATCAAGGCAACGACATTTCGAACATTCCCACAGCTTTTACTACTCAAATGTAAAGTTTTCGCCGACAATGTCCGGCGTGAGAAGAGGACGCAATTTGTTCTCAACGCTGGCACGAACGCCTGGGTCTTTGATTCTCTCTGCCATGTAGCGACGAAGACGCTGCACTCGAAGTCGAGCCCAAGCTTGCTGTACGACAGCAAGATTGCTAAAGAATGGGTCTCTTTCGCCAGCAGGCTTTGCCGTACATGTTGCAACGTGCCGATGACAAGCATTTGAGTCATCGCCTGTGTCCTGCAGACACCACGCGCAGAAACGACACGGGCAAGCGGCACATGACAGAGCACAGCAGCCGCCAAAGTCAGCAAAGACCGCTGAGCAGCGCGGGCACGACATGGTCAGGACCTCATTTTGAATGGCGCGAATGTGATTCTGCGTCGTCGGGTCCAACCCGTGTTCGCGGAGCGCTGCGTCCACACGATCACGGAGCTGGCGCTCTTGTTCGGCTGCAGCATCTCGCTCAAAGTGCGCGCGCACAATGTCAAGCAGAGCTGCAAAATCCTCGTCTGGAACCGCAGATGCAATGGCGCGTCCAGAAACGAGAAGCTCACAGTCGGGCGCGACACAGCACATGCTTCCATCCCGCCGTACCTTGACGTGCGACAGAGCCTCGGTAGCAGCGCGTACCGACCTGCTCAGGCACTCTTTACACGTAAAGTGCTCATCAGCGCAAGAGACGCCCTCACTAATTGGGTAAATGTCGAGGCAAATGGTACACGAGGCCGCTTTTACTGGCTCAACCTGAAAGGCCTTGTGACGCAAAGCCTGAAGCGCAGTGGGTCGCTGTGTTGGATCTGCAGACTGAAGAGACGAAATGAGCGACTGCATAGCGTCGGGCGTTTCCGAGCCTTCATAGAGGTCCGCGAGGACCATTCCTGCGGAAAATAGATCCACAGCAGACTCTACCTTGTCGACATTTCCGCTGCGAAGCTCAGGGGCCATGCATTTCAAGGTGGCTTGCATAGGCTGCGTTATATGGTCACATTGAGCATTTGTACACCATCAAAATCACCAAGAACAGATGAAAGGCCTGGGGCGAGGACGACATTTTCTGGCTTGACGTCGCAGTGCACGAAGCCTTGCGAGTGCAAGTCGTCAAGGCCAGACAAGAGACCAATGGCGATGCATCTGCGCGTCGCTACCTCTGCGTGTGGATTGTCGCGGATCCAAGCGGAAAGATCGCCGCCCGAATAACAGGGCATCAGCGTGCATCCATGATGCGCGTCTTGCATGAATACGCCTTGAATGCGCACAATGTAGGCTTATTTGATCTGGGCAAGCGCTGCAACCTGGCGATAAAAACGACTGCTCCACTCTTCGTTGGCGAGATGAAAGGACTTGAGCACAAAGTCTCGGCCGTTGAGATCGCGCACTTTGAGCACGGACTTGCCGGGCTTGGACGCAAGCTCGCGAGGGTCTCAAAATCCCCGCGCTTTGCATTGGTCAGCCAAAGACCCAGCGTGGACAGCTCCTTGGGTACGCTCTTGATCATGCCCAAGGTCTTGATCCACTATTGATCTCCGCGCAATTCGGGATAATGTCCTTCCGCATGCCTCAGCACCCGTGCGCGCTCCCTGCGCAGTTCGCTGTCCAGCTTGTAAGCACTCTCGATCTGAGCAAGCTCTTGCTCGAGGCCCGGAATTCTGGCCTGCGCTTCAGCATCTCCGTCCATGGCATCCTCACGGGTGCATTGGAGATGTAGTTCAAGATCTTCTCGCTTTCTCTTGTTTTGACGATTTTTCCTGATCATTTCCGTCACACGTGATCTATCCGGCGTCGAAACCCCGGGAACGTGCCGGGAAAGAGGAGCTGACAAGTCTGTCACGGCCGTCTGCAAGCGCGAGACCTCATTTTGGACTGTGCGAGTATAG
Source organism: Aurantiochytrium sp. KH105 (assembly GCA_003116975.1). NCBI lineage: Eukaryota > Bigyra > Thraustochytrida > Thraustochytriidae > Aurantiochytrium > Aurantiochytrium sp. KH105. The sequence continues at coordinate 249,459 of BGKB01000101.1, forward strand.
AACGAGATGGTGCTGGCCAGGGCTCGACGCACATCCTCCAACGGGGCATCAGCCATGGGATCAACGTTCGTCAAGGTGTCAAGCTCTGCTTCAAGTGCTTGCTGCACATTGTGAAGCTCCGTCACGAGAACCCTTGCCCTTTCGGGATGTCTCAGCGCCATGAAGAAAGTTGATTGGATGCCAAGGCGCGCTGTGCTCTCATCCAAAGCATCGATGGCTGTTTCCGTGTGCTCACGCGCAATGCTGGTGTCGTGTCGATGTTCCCAGGCCTTTACGACTTCGATCGCAGCTTGCGTTGCTTCCTGCACTTGCTCAAAAGTCACTGGTACGTGAACATCATCAATGTCCACAGGTTCTTTCAGAATATCCTCCCACAGACTATGATAGGCGTCCAGCACGGACTTGATTTCTGGGTCCGTTTCTATCTTTTCTAGCTGACCCTCGACTCCGCTCGACAGAGCATCTCGGATACCCGCAACGAGGTCGCATCGGGCTTCATTCCGTTGAGAAATCTTGTTCACGTCCGTCTTGACAGCCTCTTGAAGCGCAGTCAGCTCTTGCTCCTTTTCATGAAGGGTGGCTTGCTGCGTGTCAAAGTCTGCAAGAGATGCGACCGGGTCCTTGCGCAAAAGTTGTTCGGTAAAGATCTCGTGCAGCCTCGGATGGAGAGTGACTTTGCCTTCTCCTCGTTCTGTCCGCGCAAGCGAAACCTTTGCAGCTAATGCATCAACTTTGCTCGTTTGCTCAGGATCCGCGACCGCTTGGAGAAAATCAAGCCGATCCTGTGCACTTGATATCCCCACTTGTTCGAGGCGAGCACTGGTGAGCTTGTGGGCTTCTTCCAATGTTCGCACACCCTGATTGAAAAGCTTAATGACAGTCACTCGCAGCGCCTTGGTGGCAAAGTGAGCGAGCGGCAACGATTGTACGAAAGATAGAAAGGTGGTCAAGTCCATGCGATCTTCCCAAGAGGCATGCACAAGGGCCTCCATTATCCCGGGAGACTCGCTTGAGAGACCTGCGCTGTGCTCGAAAAGAAGCTTAGCTAGAACAAGGCTAGCTTCTTCGTCGTCGGCTCCGCAAGCGTAGATCATTGGGGTCAGGCCCAAGCTGTCTTGCGCATAAATCTGTGCGGCGTCTGCCACGAGCTCCTTTGCCTTGGAAACATCGCCATTCTTGCATGCTTGCATGAGAGGCGTCTGGCTCTCTTTGTGCATTGCTTGAGCACGGTCGAGGTTGGTTTCGAGATCTTTGTCACCGTTTTTTGTGCTGCATTTTTGAGAAAATTAAAAATGAACGTCAGATGTAGAGGTGGCGCAGACTCCGTTATTTCTGTGTAACTTACTTTTGCGTCTGCAACGACGCCACAAAAACGCTCCGCGGCTGCTGCAACTTGCCTTGCAGACCCCGCGCCACCTCCAACATTGTCGCGAACTCTAGAAACGCAACGGCATCTTCGCGTTTACGGTACTTGGCCAGCGCCAGTGCGTCCCTCCCTTTCTTAGTTTGCATATCCAGAGCGGCGCCCGCCGCGTAGCACAGCTTGAGGCAGCGCAGGAGACCCGCCTCGGTGTGATGCGGTTCCTCTGGCTGTTGACATGCCAGCATGAGCGCGGTGTATCCAATCTTCTGCTGCATGTCAAGCTCTGCGCCGTGCTCAATGAGGGAGTGGACTGTGTCGGGCTGGTCATAGCGGCACGCCCACATGAGCGCGGTCCATCCAGTGTTGTTCTGCAGGTCAAGCTTTGCGCCGCGCTCAATGAGCAACTGGGCCGTGTCGGGCTGGTCGTAGCAACACGCGATCATGAGCGCGGTCCATCCATTGTTGGTCTGCAGGTCAAGCTTTGCGCCGCGCTCAATGAGCAACTGGGCCGTGTCGGGCTGGTCGCCGCACCCGAGCATGAGCGCGGTCAATCCATTGTTGGTCTGCAGGTCGAGGTTGGCCTTTTGCTCAACGAGCCACTGCGCGATGGCGGGGTGGCCCCCGGAGTTTTTGTGAAGAGCCCACATGAGCGGAGTGTGTTGTGCAAGCGTCACCGTCGCGTTGAGCAGGGCGGGGTCGTTCTGCACGGCGCGCTGCACGCCGGCGAGGTCGCCATTCTTGATGAGATTGTACATGCTTGCCAACCTGCGCGCGCGACGCTGTCCTCGCCAGAGGTCGTCCAGTTCGAGCGAGCCTCAACTCACACTGTCAATTCAAATCCAACCGCGCGCCGATCCGCACGATCCGCGCCGCTGCCGCTCTGCGCCGCTCTGCGCCGCTGCGCGCCGCGGCCTGCCGCCGCAGCCCGAGGGCGGTGGCCGGTATGGGCAGAAGAGGACGAGGGAGAGCGAGACGGTGTAAAGGTTACGCCGCAGCGCGACAATGGCAGCCCCAAGCGGGCGAGTAAAAGATGAAAAGAAAAAACAAGGGGGTTTGGATCGCTGGCCACAGGATCGTGGCAACCGCAGAAGAGCAAGACAGGACGAGACGTCGCGGTCCGTTGGGGTTTGGAGAGAACGTTGATGAATACTACCAGAGTCGCTCTCGAGGTGCTGTTTTGCCCTGTTTAGGCAACGAGATGTCTCAAATTGGTTGACGCGGGCAAAGTGCAGGGCGAGAAGACCATGGCACTTGAGCAGTGCCGGTCGAAGACAACTTCTCGTCCGCTTCTTCGTTTTTGGGCGGGACAGAGCAGTCAATCACGCGCGCGCGCGCATTGGGCGCAAGCCCGCTTGAATGATACGTCTGGCGCGCTTTATGAGCAAGCCATGCCTTTCAATACTGCAAGTACAAAATGGACGCAAGCTCGCGCGTCAAACTTCTCGGCCGAATGCCTTCGAGAAGCTGGCGCGGATGAGGATGCAGTGTGGACTTTCGCTTTGCGAAGTTATGCAAAGAGCCCGCAGAGAAAAGGAGCCACAGGGCCGCGGTCTTGAATGAGCAGTCACAGCGAAGAGAAGAAAAAGAGGCGAACGAAGCGAGATGCTTTCAAAAACGGGTGGGCGTGGAGGCACCTATCGTGGAGCCCCTTGTTGTCTGAGAATTCGACGTTGCACCCTCGGGCTCTTGGACATGACGAAGAAGCCGAGTTTCCTGGTGGCAGAGCTAGCCAAATCAAGCTTGGTCAGTCTTTTTGCGCTGCAGGCTCATTCAGGCTTGCACGTAAGCGAAACGCGCTCGTACCGGCAGACAGACTGAAGTGAACGAGATTAACCGGTGGAACCGAATCGTAGACATCGAGGACGGCAATGGCCTCTTGACGTGCTCTTTCTCAGCTCACCTTTCATGGCCAAACAAGTGCGTGCGTGGGCCGACGTCGTTGTGCACTTTATCCTTCCCGTGAACTCACGCAAGGTCGCCTGGGTCATCGCGGCGTGCCGCGCTCGTCTTGACACGACCCTCGCCACCGCATCCCTCCTCTTCTTTTCTCTGCCCTGTTCTTGCGCGCGGCGCTGTCGCTCAACGACGCAACAGCAACCTTTTGCGTCTGTGTTGCTGCTGGCTGGCTGGCTGGCAACCTCGGTCGGGCGGTTGGAAACCTCTCTCCAACGCGGAGATGAGCGCAGGCGCACACCCCAAGCACACACCCTTCCGCGCACCCCTGATCCTGCCTTCACGCGCACCCCTCCCAGAAAGCTAGCTAGCTGCCTGTACCGGGCGCTGTGGCTGTGGAGAGGGGCACTCAAGACAACAGAGTGGCTCTGCAGCGCGCTGCACGAGCACGAGGACGAGAAAGAGGCGCCGGCATTCGGTTTTGAGGGCCACGTCGGAATCTGAATAATCGCTCGAGAAACGCTCGGGCACGATACGCGTTTCGAGAACTGAGCCACGCATGGCAACTTGGAAAAAAGAAACAAGTAGGAATGGGGATAACACACCTTCTGCATGCCACTGGTGAGCGGTGTCAGACTCTTTTCCTTGTGATCTTCACTACATAATAAGCACTTGTGAAAGAGATGACAAGACTTGTAGACAAAGGACTGTCTGTACGCTCATGCACAAAGCCCGTCCGAACGTGCGAGCAAGCCATGCAAGAGCTCTTTGCTCCAATCCGTCGAGAACATCATCAAAAGGATGAGCCCACGAAATGGCGAGACTCAGACAAGGCAACAAAATGCGACCCATCAAATCGATTCCATTCTATAAAAGCACATTCTCGGCATCTATTATTCGAACCTAAAGTTGTCGCCGACAATGTCTGGCGTGAGGAGAGGGCGCAGGCTCTGCTGGACGTTAGCACGTATGCCTGCGTCTTCGATCTTTTCCGCCATGTAGTGACGAAGACGTTGCGCACGAAGCCGAGCCCACGCTTGCTGTACAACAGCAAAATCGCTAAAGAATGGGTCTTCTTCGCCAGCAGGCTTTGACGCGCATGTTGCAACGTGCTGATGACAAGCATCTGAGTCATTGCCTGTGTCTTGCAGACACCATGCACAAAAATAGCATGCGCAAGCGCCACATTTGAGAGCACAGCAGTCATCAAAGTCAGCAAAGACTGTCGAGCAGCGCGGACACGACATGGCAAGGACCTCATCTTGAATGGCGCGAATGTGATTCTGCGTCGTCCGGTCCAATCCATGTTCGCGGAGCGCTGCGTCAACGCGGTCACGAAGCTGACGCTCTTGTTCGGCTGCAGCGTCTCGCTCAAAGTGCGCGCGCACAATTTCGAGTAGAGCTGCAAAGTCCTCGTCTGGAACCGCGGATGCAATGGCTCGACCAGAAACAAGGAGTTCACAGTCGGGCGCGACACAGCACATGCTTCCATCCCGTCGTACGTTGACGTGAGCCTGAGCTTGAGTCGCGGCGCGAACCGACCCGCTCAGGCACTCTTTGCACGTAAAGTGGCCGTCGGCGCAAGAGACGCCTCCGCTGACTGGATAAACGTCGAGACAAATGACACATGAGGCCTTCTTCATAGGCTCGGCCTGGAAGGCTTCGTGACGCAAGGCCTCAAGCGCAGTGGGTCGCTGTGTTGGATCAGCAGATTGGAGAGACGAAACGAGTGCTTGAATTGCGTCAGACACCTCTGAACCGTCAAAGAGCTCCGCGAGCACCACACCCATAGAAAACATGTCCACGGCAGGCTCGACCTTGTCGACATTTCCGTTGCGGAGTTCTGGCGCCATGTACTTGATGGTGGCCTGCATCGGCTGCGTCATGGTCACATTGTGCGTCTGCACGCCGTCAAAGTCGCCCAGCACCGGCGACAGACCCTTTGCGAGAAAGACATTTTCTGGCTTGACATCGCAGTGTACGAAGCCTCGCGAATGCAAATCGTGCAGCCCGCTCAGAAGACCGATAGCGATGCGCAGACGCGTCGCCAAGTCTGCGTGCGAATGATCGCGAATCCACGTGGCGAGGTCGCCACCCGAATAAAACGGCATCAGAATGCAGCCATGATGCGCATCCTGCATGAAGGCGCCCTGAATCTGGACAACGTAGGCCGATTGAATCTGGGCAAGTGCCGCAACTTGATGGTAAAAGCGACTGCTCCACGCCTCGCTGGCGAGATGAAACACCTTGAGCACGAGATCGCGGCCATCGGGGCCACGCACTTTTTGCACAGACTTGCCAGGCTTGGACGCAAGCTCCTTGAGAGTGACAAAGTGCTCGCGACGAGCCGTCGTCCGCCATAAGCCCAGCTCGGACAGCTCCAGCGGTGCCCCGTCGTCGCCCACACCCAGGCGCTTCAGCCACTCTTGGTTCCGGAGCAGCTCAGGGTAGTGCTCTTCTGCGTGACGCAACAAGCGAGCTCGCTTGTTGCGCAGCTCGCTGTCGAGTTTGTCAACACTTCCGGTTTGAGCAAGCTCTTGCTCCAGGTCAGCGATTCTCGCTTGAGCTTCCGCGTCACCTCCTCTGGCATCCTCGCGGGCGTCGTCGAGTTCGAAAGCAAGACGCTTGCGCTTTCTCGTCTTGTTTCTGAGGCTCTTGAGAAGAAGCTCTGCCCCCTCGGTGTTTGGCTCGGTAAGTCCAGACGTGAGGCGAGAGAGCAAATGCCCAAGGTCCTTTACGCGCGAGACCACGCGCGAAATCGTACGAGTGTAAAACGAGAACATGCAGGCCAACGCACGTCGCGCTTTGTCGAGCGGGGCATCTGCCATGGGATTGCCTTTCGACAAGGCATTGAGCTCCGCAACAAATGCTTGGTGCACATTTTGAAGTTCCAATACCAACTCCTGGGATCTCTCGGGATACGTCAGCGTCATGAAGAACGTAGGCTGAATGCCAAGGCACTTCGTGCTCTCTTCTAGTGCGTTGAGAGCTGCAGTGGTGCGCTCGCGTGCAGCAATCGTATCATGGCGAGCCTCCCACGCCTTGATGGCCTCCATCATGGTTCGAGTCGCCTCCTGTACTTGTCCAAAGGTCACTAGCTCCGCTGCATCGTCGACGTTTGCCGGTTCACCCAGGATGTCTCGCCAGAGCTTGCGACAAGTATCGGCCACATCGTTTGCATCATCTTCAAGCTCATGAAGCTTGATTTGCGAACTCTTTGCGAGAGTCTCTCGAATATACGCGATAAGGTCGCGCCGCATCTGGTTCCGTTCAGGGATCTTTTCGGGGTCTGTCTTGACGGCTTCCTGCAGTGTGGCGAGCGCTTGCTCTTTCTCAGATACAGCTGCTTGCTGCGAGTCAAAGTCTGCAACATTGGCAATTGGGTTTTCGCGTGAGAGCTGCTCGGCAAAGAAATCGCGCAGCATTGTTTGATGGAGTTCAGCCTTTTCCTCGCTGCGTTTTGCCCGGGCATTGGAAAGCTCCGCGGCAAGAATCTCCAGCTTGCTCGTTTGCCCAGGACCTACAAACACTTGCAGCAACGCACGGCGGTCTTGCAAGCTTGCTATCCCCAGTTTCTCAAGCTGGGCGGAAGTAAGACTGCGAATCTTTTTCAATGTCTGCACGCCCTGCTCGTAAAGCTTGACAACCATCTCTCGCAATGCGTTGGTTTGTAGCTGCGCCAACGGTAACGAATGTATAAAAAGAAGGAAGGCGGACAGCTTCATATGATGTTTGGAACAAGCATTCGCAATTGCCTTCCTTATTCCAAGGGACTCGCTCGAAAGACCTACGCTGTGCTTGAAAAGAAGCTTGGCTACAATAAGAGCATTGTTCTCATCCCTGGCTTTGCAGGCGTAGAACAGCGCTGTTTGGCCTAGAGTGTCCCGCGCGTCGATTTGAGTCCCGTTGACCACCAACTTTTCTGCCTCCAAGATGTCGCCGTTCCTGCACGCCTGCATAAGAGGCGTCTGGCTCTGTGCGTACAGAGTTCGATTGCCTTCGAGAGCGGCCTCGATAGCACGATGTCGGTGGCTGATGCTGTAAATCTAAAAAATGTCAGAAGAAGCAATTTGATTCGGGTTGTGGGTTTTCATAGGGACTTACTCGAGCGTTTGTAATGTTTTGTTCTCTGCGAGTGCATTTGCCAGCGCTGTAGCGCCCTCGTGGCCAATGTGGTTGTAATCAAGACTGCGCTCGTCATAGCATGAGACGCCAAGATGAACGAAATCGCGCCAAGGG